>OW386292.2:115527146-116127146 GCA_936432065.2 Rutpela maculata
ACATTTGTTACCAGATCATGTTTATTTCTTGTGAGATGCACGTGTCTTCTTTCATAATTTTCAAACAAAGAACTATTTTCTGCTACAAAAATGACTGCTTCATAGATGTAGAGGCTTGGAGAATATTATTTAGGTATTATGCAAATCACAACTTACACACTTTTTATTTATTATGAAAATACCTACTTTCTGTATATTGTTGCCCTAATCTGGGCACGCTAATATACTAGTCAGGTAAATACTTTAAAACACTCATTATTGGAGAATCAATCAAAACAACTACTCTTCTAGCTAATACTGACGAAGTATTGAATTACATGATAGGATTCTTAGCATTTTAAAGAAAAAAATATACTGAAAATACTTAAATCATTTATTCAAATTTAATCATTCACTCTTTTTTATTTAATATGAAATTATCTACTTTCTGTATATTGGTGCCTTAATCGGGTCACGCTAATATACTACTTAGGAAAACACTTTAAAACACTCATTATTGGAAAACCAATCAAAACAACTACTCTTCTAGCTAATACTGACGAAGTATTGAATCACATGATAGGATTCCTGGCATTTTAAGGCAAAAAAATGCATTGAAAATACTTAAATTATTTATTGAAATTCAGTCATTCACAACAATTACTAAACCATACATTCTATTTCAACTCTAGAAATAAAAAGTGTGTAAGTTGTGATTTGCATAATACCTAAATAATATTCTCTAATCATGATAAAAGCAAATAAATAAAAAATAATTAATTGTAAAAATGTAGAGGCTTATTAGAGTAAGTAATTTATTTTGATGAAATATTTGTTTACAGGATTCTGTCTGTCTCATATTTAGTATATTTCTCAAGCATCTCTTCTGAAGTACAAAAATTTTATTTGCCTCAGAAGAGATACCCCAGAAAATAATGCCATATCGAATTCTTGACTGTATATAAGCGTGATATGCCATAAAAGCTTCAAGCTTCAGCTTCAATATTAATGTTTAGATGACTTTAAGCGCATAGCAATAACTGGCCATATTTTGTGCTAATGAGTCAATGTGGGCTTTCCAATCTAGCCTTGTGTCTAGTTGTATTCCAAGAAAAGACAGATTTTCATTTGATATGAGAGTATTATTTTTATTTATTATTGTCATATTATTACCCTTTTGAATTGAGAAATTAATTACTTGAGTCTTGTCTTTATTTAATGTTAGGTTTAATGAGGTGAAATATTGTTCTAGTATATCTAAGGCTTTAACTATATTGTTTTGTATGTCTACTTCATCTCTCCCATTGAATATCAGTGTGCTATCATCGGCATACTGTATTAAATAATTATCGGTTATTGAAGCCAAGTCGTTTGTATATGAAATATATAATAAGGGGCCTAATATCGATCCCTGAGGCACACCTCGTTGTATTATTTCCTGTCTCGTCTACTTCAACTACACATTGCATTCGATTTGTTAAATATGAAGCTATTAATTTTTGTGCAGTGCTTCTGATACCATATTTTGTAATTTTATTTATTAATATATTGTGTTCTACACTGTCGAATGCTTTTGATAGATCTAAAGAAACAGCTACAGTAGTCTTCTTGCTGTTCATAGAGTCAATAACTTTACATAATGCTTGATAGACAGCTCGCACAGTTGATTTTTTCTTTCGAAAGCCATTTTGTGTATCTGAAAGCAGACTATGTTTTTCCAGAAAATTTATTAATCTGTTATATATTAATTTTTCAAATATTTTACTGATATTCGATAATAGCGCTATTGGTCTATAATTATTTAATTCATTTTTGTTACCCTTTTTATAGACTGTTTTGATAAGAGATGTTTTTAGACTTTCTGGGAAGATGCCAGTACTTAGAGATAGATTTATTATATATGATAGTGGATGAGATATTCCAGATGCTGCTGTTTTTAATAGCTTCACTGGAATTTCATCCTCACCTACAGACTTTGTATTTTTTAAACTCATGATAATGTTATACACCTCATTTGGACATGTGGGTTCTAGAAATATACTTGATTCAAAAGGATAAATATGTCTGTCATACATACTAGATGACTGTATTTTAGGGCACTGATTTATAAAATGGTTATTAACAGAATTTAGAACAGATGTTTTATTTCTTTCACTGGTGTTAATATTTTTTAATACGGATTCCTTTTCAGTGTGTTTTGATCCTGTAAATCTCTTTACCAAATTCCAAACAGCCTTTCCTTTATTTTTTGCTGAGTTTATACATGATGTGTTTGTTTTCTTTTTAGCTTCATTTATGACATTTTTTAGTATTTTGCAGTAAGTTGTATATTTTTCTACCGAGATTTCACCTTTTTGCTTTTGTTTGTACAAAGTTCGTTTTGTTTTACATGATATTTTTATGCCACGTGTGATCCAAGCTTTAAATTTATTTTCAGTTTTTATTGTTTTTATTGGAAATATTGTATTTAAAATAGTCCTGGCCTTATATAAAAAAATGTCATAAGCCATATTTGGATCAGAAATATTGTACAAGTCATCCCAGTTTAGATTTGCAAATTCACATTTGCAGTGATGCAATTTAGCTTCAGAAAAAATTCTTTGTTTTACTATTTGTCCACTTCGGTTATTTTTTATATTTAATAATGACTCGATTTTTAATAGCTGTCCTTCGTGAGATAGGGCAGTTGATATGACTTTACCCACATAAGTATTCTCAAAATTTATAAAAATATTATCTAATAAAGATTTTGTGTTTTTGTTAATTCTTGTTGGTTCAAAGACTGTCTGAGTTAAATTAAAGGACAAAAGTAGATTTAAGAAAATTTGTGTGTTATTATTGTTATCAATTTCCATATGAATATTAAAATCGCCACATAAAACGATTCTATAATTTTTAAATTTATTTTGGCAGATGCACAAGATTTCACAAATAGTATTAATAAATTCATCAAAAGAGCCCTTGTCATATTTTGGCGGTCTATAAATACAAATAATTAAAGTTTTTATGGCTTTACATACTATGGACGAACATTCAATTCATTCACCTATAATACCTTCAATACTTTTCCATTTCAGTTCTTGATTTTCTTCAGACTCAACACCCTCTTGGACAAATATGCAAGATCCCCCATGAATGGAATTTTTTCTGCAATAAGCTGATAGACAAATGAACAAAGGCTTGTCCTCCATGTTATTTACAGTAATATCTATTTCTGGCACTTTATTTTTAAGGCATTGTATATTCTGATGGTACACAGTGTATAGATGATGAGATTGTTTATTATTATTGGGTATGTGTATATCTTGTTCAATGTTGGTTATTTCATTTCGTGAGCTGTGATTATCATTTGATATATTTAGGTTTTGATTGTTTGTTAAAAGTCCTGACCATCTTCAATGCGTTTTGTTATATTGAAATCATATCTTCTGAATGCTACTTTTTTAGGCCAAAAATTTTGTTCGTAAACTTTTTCCTTTAGGTCAAATCTAATCCCCACTTGAAAACACTGGCAGTCTTTCCTTATACTGTCATATTTAGTTTTTATATGTTTTACCACTACTTCTTCATCAGATATTATTTCTGCCTTTTTTTTAATGTATTCCTTTATTTTTTCCTCGGTAACGTGATCTTTCACTCTTGAAATAAACAACCACGCTTTCTTATTTTTGTTTTCTTCTTTTCCAGAAAAATCATTTTCCAAATTTTCTGTATCTGCTGTCCCGATATTTATTTGTTTACGTTTGTTAATTTGTTTCTTAAGATTTAGAGATTTTGGGCTATTTGAATTCGTCAACTGTGTATTGTTTCTCAGTAATACCTGTTGGTAGGTCGGCGTGTAGGAAGGGTTGGTTTCATTTTTTCTTTCACTATCAACTTTATTTTGTTCCTCCATGTTATGTTGCATTATATTTGAACTTGATGTTTTGATTTAAGGTTGTAATGTAGGACTTTCCAAATTTATTATTTCCTGCATAATATGTCTTTGTTTTCTTTCTAGATTCGTTATATTTTTATTATTACTTCTGTGTGAATCATGTTCATTTCTTTGTTTATTAATTTTTTGTTGCTCTGTTTTATTTCCACTGTTTGAGAATGATGTTTTTTGTTGTGGGTTTTTATTATCATTAAAATATGAATGTACTTCTTTTTGTATTAGATCTTTTATCATTAGTTCACAGTTTTTTTCACTATTTTCCTCCTGCATTGTATGTTGAGATTTATTTATGATGTTTTCTAAGGATTTTAACTTATCTCTAGGACAAGAATTTTTTCTTTTAATAGTTTGTTCATATCCTTTAATTCAGTGTTGAAGTTAATTAGAAGTTTATTTTCAGATTTTAAGGATTCTATTAGAATCTCATTGGTGTTTTCATCTTCATTGTCCTCACCAGGAATGTTATTTAGTATTTCATTGAGTAGTTCCTGTTTATTACAACATATTTTTCTTTTTGCGCAGCTGTTATGATATATTGCACCACAATTAACACATTTCACCTTTTTGATTACTCTTTTATCACAATATTTACACAGAGCTTGTAACTGTGTGTCTAGCCCGTCGGCCATATTAGTTCTCATACATTTACATTCGTTGTTAAATCATAAGAATAAACAATTTGCTTCAGACGACCCCATAAATAATCAAAATGGATATGGAAAGGATCCAAATCGTCCAATCCACTTTTCTGCTAAATTATTATTCAGCCAATTCCTTACTATGGAGGAACATGTGTAGAATAAATGAGTTTAAATTATCATTACATTTATAATATTAAAAAAAAATTAAAATTTTATAAATAAAAAAAAAATTTTTTTAGTTCTGTAATTTGTCATATTTTTTAATTCTGAGCAAGTTTTTCTAATAAAATATTTCAATATTTCGCACAGAAAAGGCACTTTACCTGATGCAATATTTTTAAGCTGTTACCAGCGCCCTCTATAAATTTTTAAAGTCCAAGATACTAAAAATAGTTTTTGGGTGAAGCAAGAGCAGAATACAAAAAATTGTAATCCAAAAAGAATTGTCATTTACACCTATAATACCGCTTTGCCATGGACACATTGTATGACCTTTTGTATATTTATTAGTTTGTAAGATATGATGTTTATATTAGGTTAAACGTGTGGGCCCCACTTATTAGTAGGTTTTCTTGAGATAAATATAGTGATATATTGTACTACGTACCCTGCTATTGATTAAATGTTTAATTAGAATGACGTTGTCTTTTATATCTAACCACCTGCACCACCCCAAATTGGGACCTGACTAGTCGGTCGGTCCTCACCGGTGTATTGCAGAGGGGGTACTGCATGTAAAACACTAAAATTTTGTTCATGGAACGGGGTGACTACCCTACCCTACGTTCGAGGCTAAGCAGCGTTTGGAGCCCCTTATATAAGTGGGCCTATTCCCTGTAACAAAATGTAAATTTGTATCGAAACATTATTGAAATTGTTGGAAACACATTCTTATGTATTCAACTGTTTCCATATAAATATAATGGCAAGATATGTAATCAGAAAGTAGATTACTAACAGAAACTGTGGGAACTGCTTTTATTACAATCATAAGTATATATTTTTTTATAATCTGGTCATCATTTATTTACAGTTAGTATAGGTATGCTTTTAGAGGGTAGAATATTTACGAATAGTCCAATCAATGAATGCCCAAAAGGGGATTGTAGAAAACATGGAGAATTTTCCTGTTCAGGAATGTGTTGTATTTAGGAGATAAACATACTATAGGTCTTTTTTTTTTAATCTATTTATTTGTCTGCCTATTTCCGCTACCAGGGCCTATCACCGACGCCAGGAGACGAGCTACCTCCAACCTGGAAATTTTGCCGAACCTCTTCTCGTAAGAAGGGTAGGGATCTTTTACTTGCCTAACATTTAATAGACAAGGGACCGCCTGCTTTACATCCCCTCCAAAGGATGATTTATCCACTACGTAATCCTCGATTTGAAATTACATAGCTTCCGCTTATACGCTGATATACAAGCCGCTAGACGGTGGGACGAATTCGCTGTGTTTCCCATCCAAGTAATAACCTCGCTTCACGCAGCTTCACTGGAGTATCGAGATACATACACAGTGAAGATGCATCTACGCTCGCCTCCTAAAGTATTTTTAATTAGCAAAACCTTCTACAAACTGGAAGAATATTTTAATATGTAAAGTGCTCTGTTATTTAGTACTTTTTCTTTTTCTCTTTTTTAGACACTAAGACTGACTATTCCTATACAATACTGTATCATATTGTCATAAAAGAAAAATAAATTTTATTATTATTATTATTAAACAACGCGTTGTACGGAAAAAGGTAATCTATCCAAAATTAAACGTAATTAAATTTCTTACAAGAATGTCTATATTCATTTTCTTCCTATGTGTTATAGTTTCCGAGATATCCGCCAGCCAAAATAGATGATTAATAAATAAATTAATTAGGTATCTTGAATATTTCTATCAAAGCGGTTTGCCCTGGTCTAATAAATCACAGTCACAAAACAATCTTTATTTTATAACACTTGACGTATTTACTAACGTAATATTTTGTCGAAATCTATACATTTCCTTAAATACACAGTGTGACTCACTTAAAATGAAGACACTCTTATAACTTTTTATTTTGTTTCCGATTTGAATCAAATTTTACTCAATTATAGAACAAATTAGGATCTACTTATGACCAGAAAGAATTCGCTTGCTACAAAGGCAAAGTCACCTGCGGTACCAAAATATGCGGAAAACAAAATAAAAACATTTTCAATGTTAAAAATTCTAAAAAATGCATCGGATCGGCGCCACAAACATACATACATACACCAAAATTTGATTAGGTTATTGATGGGGGATTTCTCATACATAAGCTCATCTGGCAAAGGGGATCCTCAGTTTCCGCAATTTATGGTGGATACGTGAAATTCGCCAAGACCCACTAATATGATTTTTAATTTTTTTCAGCATATTTAGCAGATTAATGTTTTTTTTGTCATATCAATCAATCAATCAAAATTTATTAATCTTTTGGGCCACTGGTTACAGTGGATGAGACAAGTCAACAGTACATGGGTATAAAAAAATACACAGATTAAAATATGAAGTACAACATAGGATAAAAAATATTACATTCAGACTAACATTTTTTAAAACTCGTGACATAAAATGATTGGGTAACAAATTAATAAGAGTAAAATGAAAATATGATGGCTCATACTATATCTAAGCCGTTTAATGCCTCTGTGAACTCATTAATAGTGTAGAAACACTTGCTGAGTAAAAATTTTTTCAGTTCTTTTTTAAATTGGAGAGATGTTAATTCTTTCATGTAGGTTGGAAGTAGATTATAGAACTTAGTTCCTGCAAATACTGGTGATTTTTCATATTTTGAGTAGGAGTGTTTTATGGGCTGAAAATTGTTTTTACCTCTGGTATTGAAGTGATGTATTTGGGCATGAGTTTGGAAAAGATTTTTGTTATCTGTACATATGTTAAAATTTTTAACAGGTAGGTGCTAGTTAGAGTTAAAATTTTGTGTTCTTGAAAAATATCTCTACAAGATGTACGAGGGTTTACATTGAAAATTAGTCTAAGGATAGCTTTTTGTTTTATAAATATTCTATTAGCCTTCGTAGATTGCCCCCAGACAGCGACATTGTAGGTCATGACAGAGTGGAATTTCGCATAATATACTGATACAAGGGATTTTGTGTCTAATTTGTTTTTTAGAGATTTAATTAGAAAATAAATTTTGTTTAGTTTTTTACATGTAAGATCAATGTGGTTATGCCAAGAGAACTGTTCATCAACCATTGTGCCTAAGAATTTTGTTGTATTGACTGCATTTAGAGGTTCGTTGTGAAAGTGGAAATTGAAATTGTGTTCAGTTTTTAGACTCGTTCCGAATTCTATACACTTGGTTTTTCCTAGATTAATAATGAGACGGTTTTGTAGGCACTAATTGCTGAACTCATTTAAGGTGATGTTGACTTTCTGCTGTACTTCTGTGGAAGTTTTACCTGATAAAGTTATGGAGGTGTCGTCTGCATATGCACGGTGGCACAACCGGCACGGTGGCTCAATCGGTTAAGGCGTATTGAGTGGCGAATACGCTGATCGACTCGCTACCGCGCTCTGGGTTCGACCCCCAGCCCCGGTATTGACAACACCGGTGGGTGTGGATGTATGTCTGCGTTTTTCCGAATGTGTAACCTCCTTCCGGACAGCCTTGGCTTTGGATTTGGGGGTTGTCTACTATCTGTGGTGTGTTATGTTTATGTTATGTTATATATAAATACCTTTCCGTTTGTGATGTAATTGGGTAAGTCATTTATGTATAATAAAAACATGAGTGGACCAAGAACGCTGCCTTGCGGAGTACCAGTATTTGTTGAGAATATTTCTGATTTTATATTGCCTTGCTTTACATGGAAGCGTCTATTAGTGAGATAAGAGACCAGAAAGTGGTTTATGTTGCCACGTAGGCCTAGGTTTGACAGTTTTTCAGACATAAAGTCGATGTTGAGTGTGTCAAAGTATAAGTGATCCTATTCAAATCGAAAACAAAATAAAAAAGTTGAAAGGGTGTCTTCATTTGAAGTGAATCACACTATATATTTAAGGAAATGTATAGATTTCGACAAAATATTACGTTAGTAAATACGTTGAGTGTTGTAAAATAAAGATTGTTTTGTGCTCGGTTTTGTTAGTGTGATTTATTAGCAGACCACGGGAAACTTCAAACTAGAACTTTTTTAGAAAGCATTTACGAGCACACTTGAATATAAACTTTTTCATTATTTTGGATAATAGAATAATCCTCTCAAGTTTGGAAAGAGTTAACACCCTGCATTGATTACAGTATTTTTTTGTTTTGTAGAATTTTAACTTGACCAAAGAGCCTGTGATATGTGATTCCTGTCTGGATTCTTTAAAAATTTATTTTCAATTCCTGCAGATCTGTGTGGATACAGAGGAAAAGATAATGAAATATTTTAAATTTGAGGCAACTGGCAGTGAAGGCCCAATAAATTTAAACAAGGTTGTGCAATTTACAAAAAATATATCAGATAATGAGAGCGATATTACCAATGTAAATGTTGTTTATAATGAAAATAAAATTATTAAAACTGAGACAACAGTTAAAGAAGAGAATGCAGAATTCGATACAGAGAACTTTGAAAATGATATTAAAACCAGTGTCGAAGAATATATAAAGATAGAATTAAAGGAAAGGTCTGGGGTTCTACATAATGGAGAATCGGAAATGATATGTGAGCCCAACGAGTTGCATAATCTTATTAAATCTGAAGTAGGATTTGAAAAAGAGTCTGCAAAATTTGAATGTGAAAATGTTGAAAATTGTGTTATATATAAAACCGATGTTGATGAAAATGTTATGAATATGGAAATAAAAGGGGAGTCCTTGGAACTACAGAATAAAAAATTGGAAGTGATCCAAGAAGAAAATGAGTTGCAAACCGAGCACATCGACTTTGAAAGGTAAATTCTTACAATCCAGAGCATAGATTAAATAATGTTATATGTATATATAGATATATTATATGTATATATAGATAGGGAACTCTCAGTACTTTTTCAAACTGCAAAATTTAGATGGGATTGGTACAGGCAGAAATTTTAAACGATTTTTGAACAAATTGCTTAGGCCATCATTAGACTTTAAAAGTTCTTTGACAAAGATCTTTTACACAAGATATTTTATGAGAGATGTGACGTGTAATCGACCATATTTTATAAAATATGATCGATATTTTATAAAATATCTATCAAATTACTCGCAAAATATTTTTTTATAAAAGATCTTTGTCAAAGAACTTTTATAGTCTAATGGTGGCCTTAAAATTAAATAAATCATTTCAAAACTAGAAGTTGATCATTTATCCATTTAATGGAAAATCATTACAATAAATAAAATAACAATTAAAAATACATTTGAAAAGTAACTAACATAAGTAAAATTATTACAAAAGTATTCAGATGTTGAAACTGCGTCAAAGTAAAATGGTAAAGTAACTAATGTATCAAAATACCTACCATACAATCAAATAATATACATTTTCACGTCCTTATTAGAATTTTTAGAAGTAGCAACACAACACTTAAAACCTATTACAATCTTTAAAATTGATCAAAACCGAACAGTCGTTTTTCGACCATTTCTTCGGAGTCATGTTCTTTACAAATCAATAATAATATGCATTTTCACGTCCTTGTTAGAATTTTTAGAAGCAGCAACACAACATGTAAAACCCATCAGTCTTCAAAATTCAACAGTACCAATTTTAGGCACTTTCTTGGGAGTCACATTCTTTACAAATCAATTAATGGTAATTGTTAAGAAATTGACCCAATTAATAATACATATGCTCGTTTACGTCCTTGTTAAAATTTTTAGAAGTCACAACACAACAGTTAAAACCCATTACACTCTTACATTACAGAACAGTGTCGTTTCTAGTCAATTTAATTGGATACTCACGTTATTTGCAAATAAGCAAATTAATTCCTGCACTATTGATTTAATAATTATTGGCTTAGTATCCAGCATACAAAGCACAGAATGATTCAAGAACAAGTAGGACATGAGCAACGTGATGCCCAAACTAAACACTATGATTTTGCAGAACAATAGGAGTGCACAGGGCCTGATCCAGAGACCTAAAAATAATTACACTGATAGGATATCGGCCATTTTTATATACTCTAGAGTATTAATTTAAAAAATAACATGTTCGTGATAATTGAAAGTAGCTTTGAGTCGATTGGTTGGTTGATTGATTTATTAGCATATAGTAGGCATTGCGACCAGTTCCAGAAAACGCCACTACTCTGGGTTGGACTGTGGGCATCCCAATAAACATTTATATTTACTAATGGTAACACTTGGTTGTATGAAGACTATAAAAGTAACAAAGGTATATCAGAATGGTTTTAGTAGACACCTATTGTCACCACGGTTTATTACGGTTTTATAAGATTACTGTAAGTTACAGATATATGATGAAGTGATGTAAATATTTGCGTCACTGCTTTATAAAACTTACGGTAATCGTTACTACAGTATTAGTCCAGTCAACGAATGAGTTGTATAGAACATGGAGGGGAGCAGAATTTTCCACTTTGGGAATGTGTTGGGGGTAGTTAGGAGGTAAACATACTAAACGTCCCCGCCCCAAGCCCCGCCTCTACAGGGGGGAGGGGAGTGGAAATGTCCCTTTTTTCGATTCTTTACTTATAATTCGGAAACGATGCGTCGTACGCGAAAAATTTTTCCATGCAAAATTAAATTATATTAAATTTCCTACAAGAATGTCTATATTCATTTTCTTCCTATCTATTATAGTTTCTGAGATATTCGCCAGCGAAAATCGATAATAAATAAATTAATTATATATCTGAAATGTTTCTATAAAAACGGTTTGCCCTGATCTACTAATAACTCAGTCACAAAACAGTCTTTATTTTACAACACTCGACGTAATTACTAACGTAATATTTTGTCAAAATCTATACATTTCCTTAAATATACAATGTGACTCACTTAAAATGAAGACACCCTTATAACTTCTTAATTTTGTTTCTGATTTGAACCAAATTTTACTCAAGTATAGAACAAAGTAGGATTTTCTTCTGACCACAAAAACATTTGCTTACTACAAATGCAAAGTCACATGATGTAAAGTTTTATAAAACCAAGTTTACTCTTCCGGAATGTTGCAGATGTTGAATAGCAGCCAGTAAAAGCATGCAGGAACAGAATTTCAACTGCCTAAATAGTAAAGATATTTTCAAACAGGTCAACTTTATAATCATTTATCTGTCATATCCCAAGCAGCATTCAAAGTGATGGGAACTGGCATCTGAGGCATCGGAACTTTAATGCAGTAGGAATGACATAACTGTTACTAAATTTGCGGCTTTAAGGTAATATTCACTTTGTGGTATACCTTTGTAGTAACAATTATGTAGATTCTACTGATTTCAGGCATTGTATAGTTATAGCACTTTCAAGTAACTGCTGCAAAATTTGCAACGTCGCAGATACTACTCTGCATTACTTTGAAGCATCCTCAACTGCAAAGTGAAAATGTTTAGTAATGCCGACTGCACAGCGTTGTAACGGGTAAATAGTACTTTTTGGGGCGAACCCTGTATGCATGATTCTTTTTGGTATACCTTACCTTGTCCTGTACATAAGTGGTAGGGACATTTCTTCATTGAGCGCATAGGAGTGACACAACACATTTATAATCATATCTTTATGGTATAAAGTTTGATTCGGTTAATTTAAGGAAGTAGCATGTTACCTTATTATTACTATACCTATTGGAAGAATGTTCGACTCCTTCATGGTACCAGGAACCTTCAAAGTTTGTTTGGTAATTAGCATGGCTCATAGTGCTTAAATTAATTTGTTGATAAATTGTCAGCGTATGCGGGCGTCTAAAACAGGGCAAAGCAGTAGTGAAACCTTTTCCCAGTATTGTAAAATGTAGGCAGTAGGTGCCGCGTAACGTTGTGTGCGTTTTCAATCACTTTATGTCTGGGATATATTTACATGAAAGTCATAAGTTCTCAGTTAACACTTGTTTACGCCAATTTTCGGACAGAAACAGCCATGTTAGTTGTTTACGTTTAGTTTAGAATCAGCTTATCGACTAAGCGCACTGTCGGTATAGGGTGAGCGCGTCATTGCGCGGTGTATACATTTTAAATACCAATTGTTTTTCATTACGGGTTTCCAACGTACATGGATCCGGTTGCGGAAAAAAGTAACGGCCATTGAAGAAGCTGTTGGGGCACCGAGCACATGCCTTAGAGAATTTTGTTAAATTATATTTAAAAGAAGGGCCATTCTGCGAGAAGGTACGTCTAAATTTGTTTCGCCGTGTAGGCAGTTTGTTAATTGTTCCTCGTTTGCAGTAACGATAACAATATTTCTTGTTTTGTAGATTTGCCGGCCTAATTTACGTATAGCTAACTTACGTTTGGTTAATTTGCACATGACTAACTTGCATTTTGTAATTTGCACCTTGGAATTTTCGAATTCATAACTCGTATCCTGTAGACTTGCTGTTTAATATTTAATGATTGTATGATCCTGGATCTATGTAATTTGAGCTGTAATACGGTTATATGGTTGGAAGCGCTGTGTGATTCGATTATTCAACCGGCTATTCTATAACCACGGTCGCACGTGAAGCATGCCGCCCGGCCGCTGAGTCGCTTACCCTGATGAGAACACATGGTTGTAGCACATGGTTGTAACACGTTATGTAAATAAGGAATTGCCCTGGATGTCCATGGTACTGTGAGGTGTCGACAAATTAAAAATAAGGTCATACTGTTTTTTCTATTTACTCAGAAACGGCGACGTGAAATGCCAGCCTCTGATTTTACAATAAACGTCGTGTGAGACGACGGCGTTGAATTATAAATTTACCAATCTTTTCAAGGAATTTGTTTGCTAAATTACCAAGCCAATTCTACGCTTAACTTAAGTCAGATAATCTCGTCGATATTACGATTTTTAATAAGTTCCACAGTTACTGTGAACCGCAAATAGTACTATTTGAGGGGGCCAAAAAAAGGCGAACCATTTGTGAAATTAAATAAATTATTAAGCATTTTGACGCTCGTAGAGCACGTTCTTACCCCATAAGGATACCTTATTGTGATACATTTTTATTATTAAATCTAATTTGAGGACCCAACCTTGACTTTATTTTTTTGCAACACCCGCAAACCCAAAAGGCTAGGATAGGCATTTTTTCTTGGTCTTAACTAAAACAAGATTAAGTGGCGCCTATTTAAATAATTGAAGACTTTAAAATTAAATTTTCCAAAGATCCTTACCCATCCCCAATGCTTCCGACGAGAGAGCTGCCGCCTAGCAAAGTATAATCCCCGGTGGGGTTATAGCGTTACCAAAGGACCACTTCAAAGTAACGACAACTTCAAGTGTTCAATTTTAAGTCCCTGATACGTTGATGGGAAATTTTCTGGAACTTTAAAGTTGTCTAACTTATTAGTGACATCTAGAGTAAAAATGAGGTTATTTCTACGAACATAGGGGCTTTGAAGTTATTTTTACTACTCCCCACTAATTGAGAATGACTAAAAAGTTACATATACCTTAAAAACTCACTATAAAGTAATATTAACTTTTGAGACAATTTATATCATTATTGGCATTGAATAGAATGGCGGCCTCTGAAAAGCTCAGTAAAAGCGAAATAAAGTTTATCGGCATGCACTCATCCACGTTTTATAGAAAACTGAAGAAACAGTCAAACAGTAGTAGAAATAGTGATTCTCCAGAATATGATGCAAACATGAAAGATTATTTCACCACAGCAAAACCATCATCTTTGATAACAAGTGCAAAAGTGTTCCCATCAACACAAGGAGAAAATTAATCGAAAACTATAACATTTGTAGTGGTATTATTGATGCTGTGTACTGCTCGAAAGTTACAACTTGTCTTTAACGCACAGATTGACCTATAGTCCAGTTAGTGACCCACTGAGCATATTAAATGAATTTGCCGATTAAAAACTCCAAATTTAATACATATTGTGTCGATGAGGAACGACAATATCAGTATAACGGCATAAGACATTGTTTGTGTACAATAAATTGAATTGAATGAAATTAAATGTAAACTGATCACTAAAATATGAAAACTCATGTATTTTTTCCATTATTACATGCCTTACGTTAATAAATATATGTATCCAACACTTTCATATAAAGTGATCTTTATTGATGAGATTTTGAAGGTATAAAGTGGCCCATAAGTCACTAGTAAGATAAAGTAGTGAGCTAAAGTGATTTAGTCACTAAAGAGTAATTTTAATATAAAAAAAAAAATCCAAGGAATTTATTTATTGTCTTTATTATAGGGAAAATTAACAAAACAAAGAACCCATGCACTAACACTTATTTATTTATATTTATGCTAACATTTATATTGTCATCATATTCGATTTTCCACAAAGAAAACTGCTCTTCTGTACACAATTTTTCTCTATACTAGTAACGACGTCTGTATCGCCTGACTCGTTATGCTGCTCTCCCTGTATTTTTTCAGCAATAACAGTCTTGACTGAATCTTCCAAATAACCCTCCGCCCGTGAAGTTTAAGGGTGGTAATGTCACCCCCAGCATTGGCCAAAAGAGTTGCTGAGGAAATGGCGCATGCTATGGCCAGTATACAAATCTGCATCTGGCAATTGCAAATAATCAGCTACAATTCTTGGAATATTTGAGAGCTTATTTAATCCAACCATTGGACAGTGCACTTTCCCCTTTGAAAATTTGCAAAAAATCTTTTATGAGACACATTTTGCGGTCTTAAAGACATATTTCCTAATCAAATCAAGTGGGTTTACCGAAAATCCTTCATTTAAAACTGTGAAACTTCTTGATTTATTTGTCTTGGTATCTGGTATGGATATATATATACAGATATTGTTCTTTATCTTTTATATTGTAATGTATTTCAACCCCTAGAATTTACGCAACACAGAATTCGATTAATTGGTTGGATGTCTGCCTAAATGTAGAGATTTGCACCCAAGGTTGGTATACTTTAAGGTGGCCTAATAACTCACAATCCCCACCAAAAAATGGCATTAGCCAATGAACAGATGGTGTGAGATCACACCAGATGCAGAGCCTTATTCAAAATATTGTAAGAATTTGTGTAATGTTAATTAAGCAAAGAACTCGTAACTGGAACGGGCTCGCAATAACCCGCTTTTGAGGTCGGTGGTAATTATCCTCGCATTTTGAGTCACTGTTCTGCATGCTGGTAAAGAGGATAAGTTGTAGAATGTAACACTACAGATCATAGTAATGTCAGACCATATTTCGGGCCAGTACGGACGGTTCTTCTAGAGTGAGATAACTGCGCCGCTACTGCGCGTTCGAAGAACAAAGATAGTCTGACCTTTCACCCCCGCACTGACTTCTTCACCTAAAAGCTGTATATTAAGAAACCTCATAGTCTACCAATCTTGATTTGCACCTACCAGAGAAAGAACAACTAGAAGGTCTAGAGTGATGACATATCTGTTCTGGAAACATCTCGAGAATGTGACATCATCACAGAAACTTCGAGATCTGTCATCTGTAGGTATATAAGGCATGGAGTAAACCAAAAAGAGAAGTTAGTGCAGTACTAATTGTCAGTTGAAATGGTCAGAGAGTAAAACACAGTGATAAAGTGACTGAATAACTGAATTGTAGTACACAGTGTATTATTAGTCATGTAATTAATTTGTTGTAATCAGTAAGTTAATAAATTAGTGTTTAGTGTTACCCTGCTGTTATAATTTCCGAACCCACGATACAGGGTGTTTACAAAAGTGTGTAAGCACGTCAGAATTGGTGTCAGAAGCGGAATTATAACAAGATTTCTGGACTGTTCAAGAAGAGGTTTCTACAGTGTTCTTCTTGGGAATTAGTGGTGACACTGAGAATTGATTAATGGGACATTATTTAAGGACTAATTTTGGACTCAAAACTGTGAAAAAGTGCGTTTTCGGGAAAGTGACAGAGACACTGAAAAAGACTCATTTGTGCTAGTGCGTGAAAATTACTAGAACTTTTCTATTTGGACATTAGTGGAGATTAGTAAATTCTCTGAACTGGATAGTGACAAAAGACTGGATAAGACTTTTTCGTACTATTTCGAGATTTGTCTGGAAAGTTCCATTACCGATATTGACGTGACAGTTAAATTTATTTTATTTTAATTTCATCGTATGTCCGTAACAACAAGAAGTATGGCATCCAATAAACAAATACAGGACTTATTCGAACAATTCCAAAAAATGATGGCGCAGCAACGGCAGGAAGACAAAGAAGAACTGGAGAAAAAACGTCAGGAGGAGAAAGAAGAACAAGAAAAGCGACGTCAGGTAGAAAAAGAAGAGCAAGAAAGAAGACGTCAAGAAGAAAGGGACGAATTAAAGAAACTGATGGAAGATCAGGAAATAAGACGTCAGAAAGAAAAAGAGGATGATGAAAGAAGACGTCAGAAGGAAAAAGAGGATGAAGAAACAAGACGTCAGAAAGAAAAAGAGGATGAAGAAAGAAGACGTCAAGAGGAAAAAGAGGAGCAAGAAAAACGCCAGAAAGAATTAAGGAAAATTCTGAATGAACAAATGAAAATACAACAGGACGCTATCATTTCTGCCAATGAAGTACTAAAATGTGAAGTCAAAGAAGAGATAAACAAGGTCGAAGGTAAAGTAGGAGTAGTCGAGACAGAAGTCAGTCAAGTAAAAGGAGAAATAACTGAAGTTAAAGAGAAAGTAAACAAGTTCGAAGAATAAGTCAAAGGAGAAATAGATCGGCTTAAACGACAGTTGAGAGATAGAGGAAGCCAGCAGGTGGTATCGTCGGGTCAGCGACTAAAACCTCCTTCTTTTGACGGCCAAAGTTCCTGGACGACGTACAAGAGGCAGTTTGAGGCAGCAGCATGTGCAAACAACTGGGATAATGAGGAAAAAGCCATGGCATTTGTTTTAGCACTAAGGGGCCAGGCATCAGAGTTACTTCAGACTCCCAGTGGAAAAACAAAGGGATTTCAAAGTTTTGGAAGCCGCATTGGACCTGGACACCTCGCCCAAGTATACCAGGCTCAACTGAAATCACGGACACAAAAGGCTGGGGAATGCTTACAAGAATTCGAAGCTGCAATAGAGAGACTGGCACACTTGGCATATCCGAGCGCCCCAAGAGAATTCCAAGAACAATTAGCCATCGGGGCCTTCTTAGATGACATAAGGGACGAAGAGGTCAGGCGAGTCTTGAGGCTGACAAGACGACACCGAAGTAGTAGCGAAGCTTTGGTGCGTGCCCTGGAAGTAGAAGCTGCCTTTAAAGACACCCCACGGTCAGAAGTGCGTGCTGTGACCGTTGAAAAGGCACATGCGGATCAAGAGAAGATGAGCACTATACTGAAGAACATGCAGAAAATGATGAATCAATTACTGGCCAAGTCGGATTCTCAAATGAGACAGGACAAGCAACAAGGTGAAGCAAAACCAAACGGACGTATCCAGTGCTATCGGTGTGGCAAGTTAGGGCATATTAAGAGAGATTGTCGATAACAAAGCCCGGAGAAGGTAAATGCCGTAGTTGTCGAAGAGTCGTATTGGGACAAAAAGAATCTGGAGACTTTACTGAGAGACTTGCACAGAATGGTAAAGCAATTGCCGGAGAGTTTTTCAGGGAAGCAAAGCAAGCAACCAAGTAGTGGGGAGCCAAGTGGGGGTATTCGATGTTATAGCTGTGGAAAAATAGGGCATGTAAGACGAGATTGTCAACAGTGGAACCCTGAGGTTGTACATGCCACTGGAGAAGTGCTGGCTGGTGAAAGTGATGCCCCTAAGTAAATAAAGGTTTGCCAGCTTCAAAGAATCCCAAGTAGTTTACCATCACAAGGCTGTGTAAGTGAAACGAAAGAGATTTCAGAGAATTGGACAAAGGAAGCTTTAAGACAAGAGCAACTGGACGAAACAGAAATTGGACCTATGTTGAAACCACTAGAAAGAGGAATACGCCCAGAGTGGAAGGATGTTTCAGACAAAGGAGTGGGGCTGAAGGCTTTATGGTCACAATGGGGTTCACTTACGGTTGTAGATGGGCTGTTGAGGAGAGCATGGGAAAACCCGGATGTGAAGCAGGTTGCCATGTGTCTAGTGATTCCCAGGTGTCGTGTACCAGAAGTACTCCAGGAAGCGCATGATGAAACATCCGTCGGAAACTTTGGCATAAACAAGACTTTGAGTAAAGTACGAGAACGATTCTATTGGGTCAATAGTCGCCAAGATGTGGAGGCTTGGTGTCGCAAATGCAAGAGTTGTGCTGCCAATAAGAAACCACTTTCCGTAAGCGACAATGCCGATGTAAGTCGAGGACGGCCGAAGAATGACCGAGACCAGAAGACCAAAACTAGTAACCGAATGAAGGCTCGTTATGATCGGAATGCCAGTACAGGAGGATTCAAGGTGGGAGATCGGGAAAGAATGGAAGTCCCCGAAGCTTCAACCACCTTGGGAAGGACCGTATTCAGTCATTACACGAATTAATGATGTCGTCTATCGGATTCAACGAAGTAAAAAGTCCAAGATGAAGATCGTACACTCGGATAGACCGGCGAAGTATGTGAAGGAAACTGAATTGCCTGACCGGGACGTTCAGGCTTGAGGGGGCAGTGTAATGTATTTCAACCCCTAGAATGTAGGCAACACAGAATTCGATTAATTGGTTGGATGTCTGCCTAAATATAGAGATTTGCACCTACCAGAGAAAGAACATACTAGAAGGTCTAGAGTGATGACATATCTGTTCTGGAACCATCTGGAGAATGTGACATCATCACAGAAACTTCGAGATCTGTCATCTGTAGGTATATAAGGCATGGAGTAAACCAAAAGGAGAAGTTAGTGCAGTACTAATTGTCAGTTGAAATGGTGAGAGAGTAAAACACAGTGATAAAGTGACTGAATAACTGAATTGTAGTACACAGTGTATTATTAGTCAAGTAATTAATTTGTTGTAATCAATAAGTTAATAAATTAGTGTTTAGTGTTACCCTGCTGTTATAATTTCCGAACCCACGATACAGGGTGTTTACAAAAAAGGTGTAAGCACGTCAGAATATCTTCACCGCAACGGCAGGCACCGCAAACTCCCAATATCAATGGAACCTAAAAAACCCAAACAATTAAATACATGAAAACAAGAACATCACAATAAACACCTACCTTTGACATAAGATGCTCATCATCAGGGGCATCCGACAAATATTGTTTGATATGTGCTCTTTCCAAATAATATCAGATAATAAAAAGTACTTGTAAAAGTATAATAATTGTTATTTTTAATCCACATCACACACAGTGACACTTTAACAGTTATAAGAGAGCAATAATAACAAGAGAAAACAGAGAATGGGAAGATTTCAAAAATAAAAGAAATGAAGTAGTAAAGTTAATTAGAGAACAAAAACAGAAATACTACGCAGAAAAGATAGAAGATGTAAAAAATGACCCTACCGAGCTATGGAAAACGCTAAAAACACTAGTCAAAGGAAACGTAAAAAATAAAAAAACTGGAATAATGTTTAACAACGAGATATGTGAAAAAGATAAGGAAATAGCCGAGAAATTCAATAACTATTTTTTACAAAGTATTGAAGACATAACGCTTAATCTAAACAAAAGTAGTAACTATGAGTACGTACTACAAAATATGGATAAACCCTCTAGTCAGTTGAGCAATTTTAAAAAACTGAATTTCAGTGAATTAAAAACAATTGTCAGAAATTTAAACAACAAAAAAAGCAGTGTGGATGGGATAAACACTAAAATTTTAAAACTGTCCTTCGAAAGTATAGGAGATCGATTCTTACATGTAATAAATACTAGTATGGAAAAAGGCGCATTCCCCAAGTCATGGAAAACTACAACCGTAGTACCAATTGAAAAGAAACCAAATTCAATACTATGCGAAGAACATCGACCTATAAATATGGTACCATGTTATGAAAAATTGTTAGAATTAGCAGTAAATGAACAACTAGTGGGCTATGTAGAAAATAATAATATTTTATCTAAGTATCAGTCCGGTTTCCGCAAAAATAACTCATGTGAAAGTGCCCTTCAATCAATTCTTTACAACTGGAAAAACGCATTAAATAATAAAAAAATAATTGGTGCTGTGTTTTTAGATTTTCAAAGAGCTTTTGAAACTATCGATAGACAACTTTTACTGTTGAAATTGGAATATATGGGAATTAATAACTGTACAATGGAGTGGTTCAAAAGTTATTTACAAGATCGTGATCAAGTGACTAAATACGGTGAAGAAGTCTCTTCTAATATGAATACAAAATATGGAGTTCCACAAGGAACCGTTCTTGGTCCGAACCTGTTTATATTATATATAAACGATATTGTTAAATACGTCAATAAATGTAGTATTCAGATGTTTGCAGATGACACTTTGTTATATATAGTGGGTGATGACGTAAATGATATCACTATATTGAAGGAAGAACTGAATGTACTAAACGCATGGCTAACTGATAATAACTTGAGGCTGAATATAAACAAGACAAAATATATGATTATAAAAAGTAAACATAATCCTCTTGATGTGAATAACAATGTCGTTTTATCCATCAATGACAGTGACCTCGAAAAAGTTTCGGAAATTAAATATTTAGGAGTGATAATCGATCAAAACTTAACTTTCAGTAGGCATGCAGAATTCATGAGAAATAAGGTTGCGAAGAAGATAAATTTTTTAGGAAGAATTGGAAAAAATCTAAATCAGTGTACCAAAAGAACAATATATAATTCAATAATCCATTCTCATTTCCACTATTGCTCAACAATAATATTCCTCTTCAATGATTCTGAATTCAGTGTTTTTCAAAAAAAACAAGATCAAGCCTTAAGAATAATCTTACAATGCAACAGACATACAAATATTAAGCGAATGTTGGACACTGTTGGAGTCCTAAGTGTTAAACAAACTGTGATATTAAATACTATGACTTTTATCTATAAAATCTTAAACGGTTTCTTACCAGATCATCTACTAGAGCACTGTACTTTTGTTAGAGACATTCACCATCATGATACTCGTAATCAAAATAATTTTTACATAACAACGGTTAGAACAAACTATTGTCAAAATGATTTATTAAATAATGGTTTAAAAATGTATAATAATTTACCAGACAATGTAAAAGATAGTGCAAGTATGACGTCTTTTAAAAAAAATTGTAAAATACACGTCTGCAATAACATAGAAATTTAAGATGTGATGTGTCCTTTAAATTATGTATTTATTTGTATATTTATATATTTTTATACTATTTTTTAGCTTTGCTAATAATAAAGGATTATTATTATTATTATTATTATTATTATTATTATTATTATTATTATTATTATTACCGCGTTGCCAATTCAAAAACAAAAATTACCTATATCGATTCTGCCAATTCTACCAACATGAAAATAAGTTGGTAGCAATAGTTACTAAGATCTTATAGCGTCATTGATCCCTTTTGCTACATCTAGGTAAATATAACTACACAGTGAAATTGTTGTAGTTCCCGTCACCACTTTTAAAGTAGCAACAACTATAACGTTGGTGGCATCTGCTACTTTACAGTAAATGCAACTTGTAGGGAAATAATTTTGGTTTTTGCGACCTCTAATATGTAACAAATACCTTGTTGACATACATACCACTACAAAGTGACTGCAATTAAAATCGCCATTTTTCTGTTGTTGAATGAAGACGCCATATTGACAGATAAAAATATAATTCAATAAAAAAGAAATTGATGATGGTCATTTGCAAATATGTTTTATAAAAAGATTATTACTTTATAATATATGAAATTGAAAAAAAAAAAAAACGTTTTCCATAAAAAATTTTGCAGTTTTGCTTCTACACATACTTTTTGCAAAAATTTTTTTTTCCGAAAAATCAATTTTCTAGAGAAGGGCGTCTTTTTTATCGAAGTATCATGATAACATTTTACAGAAAACAAGTGGTGGTTTTAATATCCACACCCAGGGTAAAGCAAACCATCATGATTTATAATGCTTATGCATGTTGTATATAATCACCTTGACTTGGACCTTGGACATATTATGTGCTCAAACTCAATAAATAAGTCATTAATTTGCTATTCGAATAACAGAGAGCCAAATATATAGTTTGCGCTCTCATTCCTGTCAGCTGAGCTGTTTCAAAAATTTGTCATTTCTTCTACTTGGTTACGTCCTGTTTACGTAATAACCTAGTCTTCAACACGGTAATGGTAGAAGTACCGTAATAGTAATTTGCTACGTAATTATTATTCCTCATTTTGGTGAATACTTGGTAGAAGGATGGTTCCCATTACGTAACTGTTCTTAGTTGCGGAAATCTTTAAAGTTCCCCTAATGGCAACTATTACGTAGAAACTACTAAAATTGCTGATTGGGATGCATTGTTTCAACTGTTTACAATTGTCAATTTCACTAAAATAAAGAAGCTGTGAAAGATTCAACCTAACACAGTAAGGGCACGTTCCGCACCTAAGCTACAGAGGCACCTGACCTCGGTAGGGCTGATTACATGATCATGCTAAGTTTATTATTTTTCACTGTTTAAATTTATATTTATTGCTGCTTAATATTTGCCTATATCATTGTTTGTCCTTTATATTATATAATAGTTGCATTTATTAAATTATTTTGTTAGGATTAATCCACCAAAACAGACTTCCTCGATTAAGCATACCCAGCCCAAGCAGCATTCAAAGTGATGGGAACTGGCATCTGAGGCATCGGAACTTTAATATAGTAGGAATAACATAACTGTTACTAATTTTGCGACTTCAGGGTAATATTCACTTTGTGGTATGCATTTGTAGTGACAATTAAGTAGATTCTACTGAATTTAGGCACTGTATAGTTATAACACTTTCAAGTAACTGCTGGAGAATCTGCAACGTCGCGGATACTACTCTGCATTACTTTGAAGCATCCTCAACTGCAAAGTGAAAATTGGTAGTAATGCCGACTGCACAGCTTTACCAAAGGACCACTTGAAAGTAGTCTAACTTATTAGTGACATCTCGAGTAAAAATGAGGTTATTTCTACGAACATAGGGGCTTTGAAGTTATCTTTATTACCCCCACTAATTGAAAATGACTTAAAAGTTACATATACCTTGAAAATCTACTATAGAGTAATATTAATTTTTAAGACAATTTATATAATTATTGGCATTGAATAAAATGGCGGCATCTGAAATGCTCAGTGAAAGCGAAATAAAGTTTATCAGCACTCATCCACGTTTTATAGAAAACTGAAGAAACAATTAAACAGTAGTAGAGAAATAGTGATTCTTCAGAATATGATGCAAACATGAAAGATTATTTCGCCACAGCAAAACCATCGTCTTTGGCAACAAGTGCAAAAGTGCTCCCATCAACACAAGAAGAGTAATCGAAAACTATAACAGTTGTAGTGATTAATGATACTGTGTACTGCTCGAAAATTACAACTTGTCTTTAACACACAGATTGACCCATAGTTCAGTTAGTGATCCACTGAGCATATTAAATGAATTTGCCGATTAAAAACTCCAAATTTAATAAATATTGTGTCGATGGGGAATGGACAATGTCGGTATAACAGCATAAGACATTATTTATGTACAATAAATTGAATTGAATGAAATTAAATGTAAACTGATCACTAAATAAATATGAAAACTGTTATGTATTTTTTCCATTATTACACACCTTACGTTAATAAATATATTTATCCAACACTTTCATATAAAGTGATCTTTATTCATAAGACTTTGAAGGTATAAAGTGACCCATAAGTCACTAGTGAGATAAAGTAGTAAGCTAAAGTGAGGTAAAGTGATTTAGTCACTAAAGAGTAATTTTAATATAAAATAAACTCCAAGGAATTTATTTATTGTCTCCATTATATGGAAAATTAACAAAACAAAGAATCCATGCACTAACACTTATTTATATTTATGTTAACATTTATTGTCATCATATTCGATTTTTCACAAAGAAAACTGCTCTTCTGTACACAATTTTTCTCTATACTAGTAACGACGTCTGTATTGCCTGACTCGTGCTGCTCTCCCTGAATTTTTTTAGCAATAACAATCTTGTTGAGACTGAATCTTCCAAATAACCCTCCACCACGGTGGATGATTTCCACACACCGTGACGTTTAAGGGTGGTAATGTCACCCTCAGCATTGGCCAAGAGTTGATGAGGAACGGCGCATGCTATGGCCAGTATACAAATCTGCATCAGGCAATTGCAAATAATCAGCTACAATTCTTGGAATTTTTGAGAGCTTATTTAATCCAACGCATTGGACAGTGCACTTTCTCTTTCGAAAATTTACGAAAAATTTTTTGTGAGACACATTTTGCGGTCTTAAAAACATATTTCCTAATCGAATCAAGTGGGTTCACCGAAAATCCTTCATTTAAAACTGTGAAACTTCTTGATTTATTCGTCTTGATATCTGGTATGGATATATATAGATATTATTCTTTATCTCATATCTTCGACGCTTAAGAAGGTCAGTTCACCGCAACGGCAGGCACCGCAAACTCCCAATATCAATGCAACCTAAAAAACCCAAACATTTAAATAGGTATATAAAAGCAAGATCATAAAAAACACCTACCTCTGACATAAGATGCTCACCGTCAGGGGCATCCATCAAATATTGTTCGATATGTGCTCTTTCCAAATAATATCAGATAATAAAAAGTACTTAAAAAGTATAATAATTGTTATTTTTAATAATCCACATATTCCCATCGCACACAGTGACAGTGACACTTTAACAGTTATTACCACGTTGCCAATTAAAAAACAAAAATTACCTATATCGATTCTGCCAATTCTACCAACATGAAAATAAGTTGGTAGCAACAGTTACTAAGATCTTATAGCGTCATTGGTCCCATTTGCTACATCTAGGTAAATATAACTACACAGTGAAATTGTTGCAGTTGCCGTCTCCACTTTTAAAGTAACAACAACTATAACGTTGGTGGCATCTGCTACTTTATAGTAAATGTAATTTGTAGGGAAATAATTTTGGTTTTTTCAACCACTAAGTTACTGCAATTAAAATCGTCATTTTTCTGTTGTTGAATGAAGACGCCATATTGACACAGATAAAAATATAATTCAATAAAAAATTTCTTTTTATTATAGTCATTTACAAATATGTTTTCTAAATAGATTATTACTTTATAATATAATTTATAAATATATAAAATTAAAAAAATATATTAAATAATATAATATATAAAATTAAAAAAAAAACGTTTTCCATAAAACATTTTGCAGTTTTGCTTGTACACATAATTTTTGCAAAAAACTTTTTTTCCGAAAAAACCATTTTCTCGAGGGGGCGTCTTTTTTATCGAAGCATCATGATAACATTTTACAGAAAACAAGTGGTGGTTTTAATATCCACACCCAGGGTAAATGCAAAACATCATGATTTATAATATATGCTTATGCATGTTGTATATAATCACCTTAACTTGGACCTTGGACATATCATGTGCTTAAACTCAGTAAGTCATTAATTTGCTATTCGAATAACAGAGAGCCAAATATATAGTTTACGCTCTCATTTCGGTCAGCTGAGCTGTTCCAAAAGTTAGTCATTTCTACTACTTAGTTACGTCCCGTTTACGTAATAACCTAGTCTTCAACACGGTAATGGTAGAAGTACCAGAATAGTAATTTGCTATGTAATTATTATTCCCCATTTTGGTGAATACTTGGTAGAAGGATGGTTCCCATTACGTAACAGTCCGTAGTTGCGGAAACCTTTAAAGTTCCCCTAATGGCAACTATTACGTAGAAACTACTAAAATTGCTGCTTGGGAGCCACAACCTGAAGAGTTGTCACCTGCGGTGCTTATTATATTCTTGTATTGAGTGTTGAACTGCCACAAAATATCGGGAGACAATTTTAGACCAACGTGTATATCATAAAAGTGTAACTTTTCAGTATCTTGTAACATCTGAAACATTTCAATTTCCGATCTTGGTTTTGGTAGTATTAACAAACAAAAGTCATTATGAACACGAAAACTTTTGTCCAGATTGTCATATATTTATATCTGCTCCAATAGATAAACTGTAAGAAAAAATTAAATAGTAATAGATATAATATTTTTCAGTTTTCGAGATGCTCCTACCATATCCAAGATGATTATGAACAATGTAAATACAAGTGTGTACAAGTGCGGAAGCTGTTCTCATATAGCAAAAGATAAACGTCAACACTTACAGCACATGTTGACCCATCAAGAGAATTCAGAAGTTTTGATCCATCCAGAATGTTCAGAAGTAGCAGTGTACAAGTGTGAAAGCTGCTCATATATAACCGAAGAAAAAAGTAATCTTGAGAAACATATCCTTATCCATCAATCTTCAAACTTAATGGAGTACAAGTGTTCAAGCTGTTTATATATAGCAAAACGTAAAGATAATTTGGAAGCACACATGTTGTCCCATCGAGCAAGGCGTAGTGGCTGTTTTAGAAGCAAAATCCGTTTTAACCATTATTATTCAAGCATAATGAAGCACAAGTGTCATAGCTGTCCATATGTAACAAAATATAAGGGTGATCTTAAGAAACATGTCCTTATTACCCATCAATATTCAAACATAATAAAGTACAAGTGTGAAAGCTGTTCATATGTAACAAAACGAAAAGGCAATTTAAAAGTACACATGTTAACCCATCAAGGACTTTCAGAAGTAGCAGGATACAGTTGTGATAGCTGTTTATATGTAGCAAAAACTAAGTCAAATCTTAAAAGACATACCCTCACTACCCATCAATCTTCCGACACGATCTGGTACAAATGTGAAACCTGTCCATATGTAGCAACACAAAAAAGCACTTTAAAAACACATATGATGACCCATCAAGAACTTTCAGAAGCAATAGTGTACACTTGTGACGAATGTTCATTTAAGACACGATATAAAAGCTCCCTAAATAAGCACATCAGATCGATCCATCAAGAAACTTTAGAAAAGACATTATATAGGTGTAATAACTGTTCATTTGTATCAAACTATAAGGAGAGTCTTAAAAACCATATCCTTATTAACCATCAATCTTCAAACATAATAGTGTACAAGTGTGGAAGCTGTTCATATATGGCAAAACGTAAGGATTATCTTCAAAAACATACCCTTACCCATCTCAAATAGCATTTTAAGGAACATTTCCACAAACGTTTCTAACAAGTGTGCCTGTTAGAGAATATTATTTAAGTATTATGCAAATCACAACTTACACACTTTTTTATTTATTATGAAAATACCTACTTTCTGTATACTGTCGCCCTAATCTGGGCACGCTAATATACTAGTTAGGTAAATACTTTAGAACACTTATTATTGGAGAATCAATCAAAACACCTACTCTTCTAGCTAATACTGACGAAGTATTGAATTACATGATAGGATTCTTAGCATTTTAAAGAAAAAAAAATATTGAAAATACTTAAATAATTTATTTACATTTAGTCATTCACACTTTTTTATTTAATATGAAAATATCTACTTTCTGTATATTGGTACCTTAATCGGGTCACGCTAATATACTACTTAGGAAAACACTTTAAAACACTCATTATTGGAAAACCAATCAAAACAACTACTCTTCTAGCTAATACTGACGAAGTATTGAATTACATGATAGGACTCCTGGCATTTTAAGGCAAAAAAAGTATATTGAAAATAGTTAAATTATTTATTGAAATTCAGTCATTCACAACAATTATTGAACCATACATTCTATTTCAACTCTAGGAAAGTTGTACAAGTTTTTTCGAACTCGTTAGTTCTCATCAGTAGAGTATAGAAACATTCATTCACTATTTACAAGCCTATTTTTTATTTATTTGCTTTTATCATTAATAGAGAATATTATTTAGGTACTATGCAAATCACAACATACACACTTTTTTATTTATTATGAAAATACCTACTTTCTGTATATTGTTGCCCTAATGTGGGCACGCTAATATACTAGTTAGGTAAATACTTTAGAACACTTATTATTAGGGCAACAATATACAGAAAGTAGGTATTTTCATAATAAATAAAAAAGTGTGTAAGTTGTGATTTCCATAATACCTAAACAATATTCTCTAATCATGATAAAATCTAATAAATAAAAAATAATTAATTGTAAAAATAAATCAAGAATAGGCTTGTAAATAATGAATGAATACTCTACTGATGAGAACTAACGAGTTCGAAAAAAATTGTACAACTTTTCTAGAGTTGAAATAGAATGTAAAGTTCAATAATAATTGTTGTGTATGAATGAATTTTAATAAATAATTTAAGTATTTTCAATATATTTTTTTGCATTAAAGTGTCAGGAATCCTATCATGTAATTCAATACTTCGTCAGTATTAGCTAGAAGAGTAGTTGTTTTGACTGGTTTTCCAATAATGAGAATTTTAAAGTGTTTTCTTAAGTAGTATATTAGCGTGACCCGATCAAGGTTGTAACGCCCCAACGACTCACTACTTACCAACTGCCACATTAATTTCAATTTGCTACCATACGCCTCATATATGGAATATTATATAGGTACTGGGCAGGTTGCCTGCTAGCTTTTCAACAGTGAAGATGGGTCGTGTTTACTATAAAATTCAAATATTTAAGGGCGCCACATGGTTTTAACCCAGCCAGCACCAACGTCTGTCTTCTTACTCTTAACAGCCCCACAAACCACGAAACTAACTGTTAACTAATACGTATGTAGAGGTGTATGGTTGGCTCTATTCACTGTATGCTCCCCTCCCATCACAACACAACATTAAAAATGAAACCTAATGTTTTCCACTACTCAAGTTTATTTACAATTACTTACTACAACAAGGCAAAATATCAAAAATACCAGAAATAAGGAAGTGAACTTTAACTTTTACTTATAACTTTAATCGATAATATTAAAGTATAGGAGAATTTAGAGGTAAGTGTTTATCATTGTGACTAATAACTATAATAAAGAAGCTTAATATTAATAAACTTCTTACAAGACTAAGATATGCTAACGATCCCTAAGTGGGTTACAAAGTGATCGAAGAATTTATTTGACTTAATAAAAAAAAATATTTGAAAAATATTAAAAAAATTTTTGTCAATGACAAAAAAAATATATAAAGAAATTTTCTAATCAATGTCAAATGATCGAGGAATTTATTTGGCTTAGAGTAAAAAAAAATTTGAAAAATATTTAGAAAATTTTCTGTCAATGACAAAAAAATATAAAGAAATTTTCTAATCAATGTCAAATGATCGAGGAATTTATTTGACTTAATATCAAAAAAATTAAAAAGATTTTTTTTTCTTTTAAGTTCTGTCGGGGAAAAAAATATTAAGAAATTTTTCCCAGTCGATGGCAAAATTATCGAAGAATTATTTTCAGCCAATATCAAAAGAAATTTAAAAGTATGTAGAAAAATTTCTTAATAATAAAAAAATATATTTCAAACATTCAGTTCACTCAAAAAAAAGAATAATTCGGCTACTTCCTGCTATGGCTTTCGGGGCGTAAGTAGTGTAAAATGGGATGAAATGAAATAAAATAAAATAACTAGTTATTTTACGACGCTATATGCATATGCGAGGTTTTTTTTGAAGATATAAGCACCCGGAAGCCCTTACAATATCTCTAAACACCTAAATATTTGTCACAACCTTTTCGGTTGCACTAAACCATGAAATTATTCCAACAAAAAATATATATATCCAACTACTAGGGCAAAACAATGATTTTCCTGGTGGCTTTTGCCACTTCAAAAAAATGGATACTTATCAGTATGTACATACATATATTTAAACTCAGCTGATATGAATTTTTAAAGTTCTACCTATGAAATCACTAGTTCTACTTTTAATCACTAAATTTTTATACAGTTAAGACATAAACAAGGTATACAGGTAAGTATGTTGCAGTTTCAATGTGTTGCAGTATATTTGTGTAACCACACAATTATAAAATTTAAAAACTCAACTTTGGTCAGTAAATATTTGCAATGTGGTACTCACAACACGACGGACAGACTCAAGAGGGGGGGTAGAATCTTGGACAGCACACACATCCAACTGGACAAACAATTTTCTCGCTAATCCTTATCTTCACGGCTCAGCCTCTGAAATATTCTGCTATCACAGAACTGGGAGTAAAACTGGGACTAGAACTTGGACTAGAACCTGCACTAGAACCTGCACTAGAACCTGCACTAGAACCCTAGATACCAAAATTGAGACACACATTAGCACCACGTGGATTTTTAATGTTGCAAAAAAAAATGCATACCTTCGCTGTGAAGGGCTCCGTAGTCTTCTTCTTAGGCAGTGGATTGCACGTAGATTACCATCAGAGGGTAGGCTCTGAATAGAAACAGTTCTATTTTATACGAGGAAATTGGTAAGAAGAAACATTACTCACCGTTGGAGGCTATTATTCCCAATAATTGGACAGATTTTCACACGATAGCACCAAATAACAAAACTTCTCACAAAACTATCCGAAAATCACTTGTGGAACAACACTAGACCTTATTCCCAAAGCGGATGATTACAGATCAAATATATCTAATGTCCACGACCACCATATCCAAGAATTAAACGAGAAATGAATGTCAAAACCCCAAATTTCCGTTTCAACGGAAGCCTGTATATAAAAAACGTTCAAATGTGATTTCTGATGCCCATCTACCTATCTATTACCAAGAATTACTCATCTCCCCAATAGGTGTCACTTCCATGTAACACAAATTATTTTTACGTTATTCATAAATCTTGTATAATTAATCGATTTTTTATTTCTTATCACATTCAGAGATACCGATTACAGTCATCCTTTGATTTCTATTGATTTATTTTTCGATTATCATATAGAGAAAAGGGCATAACACAGCGGGAAACAGAACTCTATCAGTGACCCGCGGTCAACATTGAACTACTCTGCGAGATCGTCGCGGGGTGTCATAGTTCGCGTACAACTAGAGCTCCTCAGTCCCATTTATAGCCAAAAGAGGAAATTCAACTCCGCGCTAGCAGGTGGCATATGCTGTCCAGAAAGACTAATTAATATTACGACGGTTTAGATGTATCGCGGATAAATATTAAAAATCCACTAAAATTTGTGGGACGTTCCAACGCATTTAACCAAAATATGGATGGACTAATAAATCAAAGGTTATTTTGTGTAGATCGTTAATTGTATATATTGCAATATTGCTATAATTTAAAGGTATCTGCTGAATGTATTATTAATTATTCTTGTGGCAAAAATGACCGTAACAAGGTACCAATATACAGAAAGTAGATAATTTCATGTTAAATAAAAAAGTGTGAAAAACTAAATTTGAATAAATGATTTAAGTATTTTCAATAAATTTTTACTTTAAAATGCTAAGAATCCTATCACAAAATTCAATACTTCGTCAGTATTAGCTACAAGAGTAGTTGTTTTGATTGATTCTCCAATAATGAGGGTTTTAAAGTATTTACCTAACTAGTATATTAGCGTGCCTAGATTAGGGCAACAATATATAGAAAGTACCTAGGTATTTTCATAATAAATAAAAAAGTGTGTTAGTTGTAATTTGCATAATACCTAAATAATATTCTCTAATCATGATAAAACCAAATAAATAAAAAAATAATTGTAAAAATAAATGTGTCTTTTCCTATGTACAAAACGGGAGCAGTTTGCAACATGTTGCGATAAATTTTAGACACATACATTGTTTCTTATTAGTAGGTGTTCTGTAGGGAAGGGTAGAAGGGACATGGTTGGTTGTATTTTACACTGTAAGCCACAGTGTAAGTGCAATACAAATAAATGTAAATTTAGTAAAATATTGTGTTTTTTCTATTTTTCTTCTCCAATTTTTAAGAAATCTAGTTGTGCTGAAATTCTTTCTTCCACTCTGTCTAATCATCAGGTGTATCACACTGTGATTTACAGTGTAGCATACACTGTGACTTACACTGTAACATATAGGTAGTGATAAATTTTTCTTACAGTTTAAAATTTTGCAAAGAGGATTACACAGAGTGGAAGGTCTCATATGGCCACAAATGAATTTTTTGACACAAGAGTTTCACCACGACTAGATTTCTTAAAAAATTGGACAAGAAACTTAAAAAAACATTATTTTACTAAATTTACATTTGTTTATATTGCACTTACACTGTAAGTCACACTGTAACTTACAGTGTAAAACACAACCAACCATGTCCCATCTACACTTTCATAGTTCTGCATAAACTTAGAAGGACTGTATGATATGTTATTTTCTTTTTATCTTTGATAGCCTTAGTTTATGAATTATGTGAAATTGACGAACATTAAGTGCCATGCAATGGCACTCACCTTGGTCATTGTTCATGTGTCTCCTCGGAGAGCCCTCTCCAGCACCCTTTGGTTTTAGGATGACTACTTTTTATTTTCACTCCTATATTTGAAAGACCAACTGGTCGTTAAAGTAACTGTTGAGATGACCCAGCAAACATAAATATATAGCATATACGTAAATGCTACGTAAACTAAGTTTCGCAGAAGTAACGTGCTATGTAAAATGTGACGCATAATCATATGTGCATACTCTGCGAAATGTCAGCAACATGTGCATATGATTTTTACATAGTGAAGAGGTAACACTGACCTCACGGTATGGAACAAATGACGTAGCCTATATGTATATTCAACCACTTGCTATGTAAAGCATACGTAACTAATTTTATCTCTTTATGATGTAGCATATATGTATATTCAACCACTTGATAGTGACCTTACGCTACGTAACTTATATACTTTTTATGATGTAGCATGTATATATTTTATCTACCTACCGTATGTTCAAAATAGCATATCCCAGCACTTTTTAAATATTGATACTACACAATTGGATTTTTAAAGTTAGATATATGAATAAAGTTCCTTATAAGTTATACAGAAAAATATATTTCTTTAGAAAATTACCGAAGTTGACACCAAGTTTTATTTTTAAGTTGGATACCTTATTTAGAGAGCCGAGTAGTTTTATATTTTGAATGAAAATTTTTTTGTAAAAAATGGTTATATTTAAAATATAAAACTATCTAACTTTCTAAAAATGTTCAGAGGTATTCTACTTAAAAATAAAAGTTGATGTCTCCTCCAGTTATTTCCTAAAGAATATCAATTTTTCTGGACAATTCATGAGGAATTTATATTCATATATTTAACTCCCAGAATCCAGTTCTCTAGTATCAATATTTAAGCAGTATTATAGGGTGCTATTTTGAACATTATGGTAGGTATATAAAACAAATACATGCTACATCAAAAAGAGATAAAAAGTATATAATGCAAGATATGGTTGTCTGATTTGTCAACATATATTAGCTTTAGGAGAGATTAATACTAGTGTCTTTTGGTAACTAATCTATATTCAAGTTAACTAAGTATCTACAATAAGTGTTAAGCATTTCTCGGGTCGTTTCTGATTGTACTCGTTCTTTGGTCAGCCTTCGTCACTCTGACATTTGCTACTTGAACATCAGTTACACAACCTGTGAAAATAATTGAAATATTAGACTATTTCATATACGTGGTGCACCATTTGAAACTCCCCAGGCTTGTAATTTTCTTATTTTTTAAGGCACATCAAATTGTAGATATTTTTAAAGCGTTTAAAAAAATTTTTTTTTGAAAAAATTGTTAAGAAAAAAATCTTAATTTCCTTGAAAATTTTTTTACGTCACCCTGTACACGAACTGCGTTAATATTTTCTTATAAAGGTTTTAATTAGCTTCAATTTATATTATTACGTCATATTTGAAATTTTTTTTGGTTTTAGAGAAAGGAATTAAAAATACTCCAAACTGATTTTTTTTTTTAAATTACTTTGAAAGGAATGTAAATAATAATTTTATGCTTTATCTGTAAAAGACATATCACAAACAATATTCAGTGTAATAAAACAGTAACAAAAAATTAAAAAAAATTTTTTTTTAAACTAACATTTAAATGTACTAAGTAGGAAATTGCAAATTTTTATTTTAATAACATAAATTAAAGCTAATTAAAACTTTTATAAGAAAACAATAACACAGTCCATGTACAGGGTGAGGTAAAAAAATATTCAAAGAAATTAAGTTTCCTTTCTTAACCATTCAAAAAAAAAAATTAATTAATCACTCTGTATGGATATTTAAAGTCTTTAAAAATGTCTACAAGTTGATGTGCCCAACATGGTCATCGCTTCGAAAATAAAAAAGTTATAAGTCTGGGGAGTTTTAAGTGGCGCACCCTGTATAGTGTAGTAAATCTGGTTATATAGCTTGTATCCCTTTACTAAATTGTGAAAAAAACTAGATGCAAACTATTTTGATCAATTTGTTAAGTTATTAAACAATTTATGATAGCTTAAATAATAATGTATATATTTTAACAAAACTTTACGAAAACACGCTTCCAATGGAATAGAAAATTTGAGGTCGATCCGATAAGTTTCAGAAGTATACTGCTTTAAACATGAACTGATGTGCTCAAAGTGCTGTCATTCAATCCGAAAGTCTGCCTCAAAGTTGAGTTTACACTGTTAAAACCCAGCTATTTAAAATCGGATTTGTCTAATCTGCCAAAGATGGTGATTTGGGGACTATTGGAGTATTTCAACATATAACTGCCGAAAAAAAGGATAATGAAAATGCAACTAGGAGTGAATGACTTCACGCAGTGTCTATATTCTTGGTTAATTTTAAAGCCTCTAGAGACGTTAGAATATCCTGGTTTTTTGAATTTCGCTCTAAAATTAAGAGATTTTTTTGCAAAACGTAAAAAAAAAATATGCTAAATACCTAAGCCCATTAAATCATCACACCAAATTTCAAGTGGGAATGTTTATAACAACGCCAAAAAAACAATAACAAAGTCAAAAATTGAACCGTTGACTGTTTAAGTGCATTAAGTCCTAGAACAATTTGTTTTAGAATGTAGATTTTTCTCCTACTCTTCAGTGGTGTTAACACATTTTTTTTAAACTATTTAAAATCATTTTAAATTTTTTATTAAGAATTTTTTTTCTCAGAATTAAACAATTAAAAATTATTAGAATGCTTCAAAAGATCACAAAAAAGAAACAATTTAAAAAACGCGGTTTTCTACGCCAATTAGGAGCCGTGAAGCGTGAAAAAAATGCATTTGTTAAATAATTGCCAAAAAATTGTTTTAAATAATTTTAAGATACCTACTTATTTATGCAACAAGTGTGTAAAGCAGTACTTTTTTCATGCATAAGTTGTAGACGAGTGCATCAATCTTGTGAGAATTCCATGATAAAAGTAGTTTCTTTAACAGTCATATCAACAAATTGTTAATTAACGCCACTGAAAAGTAAACAATCAACAATTCAATTTTCGAACTTTTTACTGTTTCTTAAGCTTTTTTTGTATAAATATTAAATTACATTATACTATTACATTCACCGAGGGCCATTTGATATAAGAAAATGTGCGGGGTCCTTTACCAAGATGATTTAATTCTACCAGAAGCATATTTTTAATAATGACAAATCTTAATTGTCTTAATTTATTGCAACAAAATTAACCATAAAGGTTCAGACAATTCTAGTTTTCTTCGTAGTTTTATAATGATCAAATTAATTTTTTTAATGGCGATACAAGCAATATCATTAATCACAAGACAACAAAGGGCTGCGCTTTTGATCAGAACAGTCTAATCCTGTTTTTTAACATATTGAAACCGATTCTGATATTAAAAAAAAATGTATCAGTTTTTAACCCCTAAAAAGGGACAATGGTTTTGTCCAAATTTTTCTGAAGTATTTTGAAGTGCTGAAGCTAATTTTGGACAAAAGAAAAATTGCAGGAAAATATTAGCCTACTTTACACATACAAAACCTTGAAATATACCTATCTAAAATACAATAACGAACACAAAGTAGGTGTTATAAGATGTCGGTAAACAATAACCATACCTATGCATAGTACTTCGCAAAAGCTTTTGGTCACTATTAAGATCTGGGTTTCCTTGAATTACAACTTCTTACGCTGGATTCAGTTGAACTTAATAATGTCGGAACAGCACCAACATACAGCTTTTGTGTAACAAAATCCATGTAATGATATAATTGTCTGTCGAGAATAACAATTGCCCGTGAAATAATTCTAACCTATAAAAAGATTACGTTTCATTTAAATAAATATCTTTATAAAAACGGTACAACACAAACTTACTTTTGGGTCATTCACTGGAAAATGGTGCACCTCCAAATTCGCAAACAAGAGAGGGCATGTTTATGTTTGCACCTAACCTCTACACTAATAAAACGTCCAAATAAAATAATATTTAAAAAACTCACAACGCTTTATGGTTCACAGTTCTGCATCAAAGTTATTAAAAGACATCATCCACAATTTTTCACAAAAATGATCAAAAAACACAAACGTTAGAGTTTACATCATTTTACCATAGCGTGCTGCGTGAGCGTGACACTGTGACACTGACGCGCATAGATTAAAGAATATTATATATGATCTGACCCGTTCCATGATTTCGATGTCGTAAAATAAAGTAGATAAACATTTTTAAGTAAAATTATGTAGCAAATATGTAAACTTGTGTATAAGTAATTAAGTTAATATGTTGACTTAAATATGATACTATTTTACGTATATGCTATGTAAAATTATGTAAAATATTTTATATAAAAATGTTCTATTAATCTTACCTCTCAGAGAGGTAAAGTTACATTAATGTTTACTGGGGACTCTTCTTGTTAACCCCCGACTCAAAAAGTGGGGTGTTATAAGTTGCACGCGTATGTTTGTATGTCTGCCTGTCTGTCTGGCTTCATATCTCTTCGACGGGTGATCCGATTTTGATGCACTTTTTTTTATTTGAAAGAGGTTTTTGCCATATTTCTTCTATGTGCAGCATCTGTGAAGTTAAAGATTGTGTCCACAAACAATGTGCGCTATAACGCGTGTAAGTAAAAATTTAAAGTTTAAAGTAAAATACCAAAAAAAAGAAGAAAATCATACAGTTTTTGCAGCATGAATAAAACGATTATATAAAAAAAAAAAATTATACCCAGTATACTTTACTAATTGATAGCACGAAAAATTAAAAAAAAAATACAGCTGGGAATTTTGCATTTATTAATGATCGTTAACCTCTGTTAGGCCGTTGCTTGGATGGTAAGAGCGATGAGTGCACACTGGGCGCCTGGCGTTGGGGTTCGGTACGCGTCGGTAGCGTACACAGAGCGCGCTTAGCAAAGCGTTCAATGAGCGTTTTGTAATAGAGGGTGTGCGTTCATTCGATAGGAAAGCGCGTGATCAAATGTACAACACAATAGCGGCGTATGCATCTATTCTTAGGTTTGTTTTGGTTTTGAGAAATAGCAGTCCTCGGATGTCAGGCACATGCGCAGTTAGTAAAACGTGTTCTGGTTTCTCTTGGACTATTTCGGATTTCTCAGTCATTTGTTCTGGTTTTGGGTTAGCAATAATCTGGGATCGTCAGGGACCGTCAGAAATTGTACCTGCCCTCGAGTGTGGACAGATCTGAACTGTTTTTGTTGAGCATGCGCTTTTGCGTTTCCCGTTTATTCACTGCTACCGCTAGTTTGGCGAAGTGCGGATGTGGAGTCGTCTTCTGCCTAACTGAACGTAACCTCTCGCGACTGGTGTATCGCATTATGTTTTTCTTTACGTTATTTGTTAAATATGACTGATAGGTATTTCGTCTTCTGATGATGATGGACCAATATTAAAAATTGTCAATGGTACTACCTACGGGAGTTTTTGAAAAAATGCCCAAAAAATATGAATATAGTGAAACACAAAAAATTCATCGCTTTGATTTCCCAGATTTCCATCTTCATTTCATTTCTACTATAACAATAATAATAAATGCCTTTATTTACATTGAACTATTTATACAATTGATGTGTTTCGGTGAAGATCGCGCTCTTCCATTTAACCGATTAACAATCAAAAAATTTGACAAATATTTCATTGAAACCATATATTCATTACATATATCCCCCTAGACATACCTAGTTCTAAAAGGTTTTAAAAATTATAGAACACAAACATATTCTTCAAAGAAGGATGTCGCTGCTAAAATTAAAATTACACATGAATCGTTTTCAAGGAAGGCAACTCAAACTTCTTGAATGTTTGTAATAAGAACACATATTAAAAGATGGCGGGATAATCGCGCCAGTATTCGTTCTGGTTCAATCAAGAGTTCTAGAAAGTTTCGGACTGTTAGGGATTTTTTGCATCTACGCATACTGTCCTGCGCAGTTTCCAAACTGTTTCCGTTTTGCGAACCAAAACAAATCTCTTGACGGCAGTAGAATAGAACAATCGAGAGAAAGTGGGCGTGTCTCTATTGAAATTCACAAAACCGTATTCTTGAACTTATTTCTATCGTCGCTTCTGTCAAAAACTGATCCCCGATGCTTCTCTTGGTTATTTTCAGGGAACAGTCGGGGAATGCCGCCCTTTTCTGTTTTTCTAACCTAGAAAAGTGAATGTTGTCAAAAACTAAATATTTCATTTCACTTTTGGTTAATATTCTTGTGATTTTTGACTTAATATAATGAATCTGCCTGAAGTAATATATTGGGGCGAAATAATCCACAACGTGAACGATTCTAAAGAACTCCTAGAGGTTGCGAGAGAGATTCTCCCTCAGAGATCAGTTTTTATTATCAAATGAAAAATTTATGACATTGTTCTGTCTGTCTAAGCCCGTTTGCCAGGATTTAATAGAGATCTTAGAGATGTAAAGCAGTCGGTCCCTTGTCTATTAAATGTTAGGCCAGTAAAAGATCCCTACTCTTCTTACGAGAAGAGGTTCGACAAAATTTCCAGGATGGGGGTAGCCCGTCTCCTGGCATAGGTGATAGGCCCTGGTAGCGGAAATAGGCCGACATTAAATAAATAAAAATCTTCCCTGTTTGTACAAACTATGTACAAAATATATTTTATAGTTTTTTTTTGTTTATTTAAAAATACCAGATCAACAAATTAATGTTATACATGGTAGTGTGTAGTAAGACAATAGATAACAATTGAAAATAAAATAAAGAACAGAAACAAAATATTTGGTTTAACATAACAATAGAAGAATACTGATATTAATATCAATCGGGATCGCTACTAGAAGTAAGATATCTTGTGGTAGTATTTTGCTTAACCTATTATTACGAGTCTTTTCATTTAGGTTTAAATTTCTGGCACTTGCAAAGTTGTTTTGAAAAATGTCTTAGCACATGATTTCATAAAGTTTTCAATTTGTGGCACGTCAAGCTCTCGATGGATTCGACTGTTTCTTATAAGCCAATGGGCATTTATAGCAGATCCCAACACTTTATTTTGAAATGTTGGCACCTTTTTAATATTAGTTTTGCTAGCAGTTCCCTTTATCACACAGCTGTAAGTTACCGATGGTCCTAAGATCGATTTATATATTAATGTTGTGCACTTAACTCTGAGCTTCGATTTTCTATTAATAATGAGCATTGATAACCTTGCGTAACCATCATTAAGTTTTTTATTGATGTGGTAACTCCATGTTAGTCGTTTATCTAAGTATACTCTTAGATATTTAATTGCAGTCTGCATTATTCCATATTATTTCCTCGTCGTTGATGATAATATTATTGGGGTTTTGTGGTGTCTTAGGGTAAGCATTATTTTTCTAATAATAATACCTACTTTGGGTTCAACTCTGTTCTTAACAATACATATGGACCACAATAGTCGTGACGTCATGCATGAGGCGGTTAATTTGAATTGCATTCCATGCAGTCTTTGAAGCATGCCTTCTGTACATGTGTTTTAAGGGTCAATATAAATTACTTAAAAATGTATCTAAGGATTGGTACGTTATTTTTTATATTTAGCTATTGAAACCTAACTACTGATATAAAAATAGAGCTGGATTATAGGTTTTTTACATGTGGTAATCAATTTTCTCTACCAAAAATTATAAAAAAAATATTTTCTGGATGACTATTTCTGCGCATGCGTTCTACCAGTATCTGGAAAATTATTCGGAACGTAGTTCTTTGATTGTTTCTTTGTATTCTAACCTCAAAGCCTGTTTTATTTATTTTCATTTGAAATTGAATTGCTTTCCATTATTTTATACTATTATCATAGATTTTCAACCCATAACTTCATGTTTAACCCTCCAGTGGTCGCGCAATGCTCTAGAACATATTAGGTCGCGCCGGTCAATGAGACCAGGTGTCTTAAAAAATTACATACTTCAATTAATGTCAAATATTGTGTTGGGAACTGACCATGGGCGTTGATAAAGACAAAAAAAAAATGTGGATCAACAAAAATTTTATTTGGGTTTAATAACAAATATTCTTAAAAAAATATTTATATTTCTTAAACTACACGACTTAATCATCTCATAAAATTTATAATAATAAAAATTATATGTATATATTTATGTCCTAAATTAATACCAAACACAAATATTCGGTAAATACTAGATTATACCATATCCCTTTCATGGAAATCGTTTTCCTGGCACTGACTGCAAATAGCAGATATGTGCTCCAAACACATGTATATATTACATTTAAAACATTTAAATCGGGTTTTTCGATTTTTCTTGTATCCACAATAATAGCATCTACCAGGTACGGCATTCTCTTGATTAGAATTTGATTCAATCCCACATTTTTCTTCTAGTCTGACCTTAAGACTTCTTGGAATATTTGTAAGTCTTGCACGACTATGAAGATGAGGTTCAATTAAACCGTTTACTATTTCACGTAAAAAATTCCTACGTAACATACGGTTATCTGGAACATTTGAACTATATACAACTTGGGAGTTTATGCCTGCAATATTTAAAATATGATAAAATATTACTACAGGCCATCTCCTTGTGTTTCTAGCACAATTGTAGCTAGAACACAGTTTGTCGACTACATCCACACCACCTTTAAATTGATTGTAGTCCATCACTATTTCTGGTTTTTGTAATTCACCGGATCGTGTATCAATAACATCATCGCAATGGAAACTTGAAAGCAACAAGACATTTTTTCTTTTTTTTGGAATGTAAGACACTAAAGCGCATTTTTCTCTGAAAGCAAACATGCTTGTTCTTTCGGGTCTAGGTGCTGGTTTTGAAAACTCTAAAGGAAGTTCTCTTTTATTTTTTCTGAGTGTACCCACAGCTGTAAGTTTGTGTTCTGCAAGTAGGGTATTCACTAGGGGAACAGAAGTAAACCAATTATCCATAGTTATGTTTTTGCCAGAACCAGAAATATGTTGGGAAAGTCTCGTAACGATATCTAAACCACTATTTTTCATTCTGTATGGTCCGTCAGGTTGTAAACCTACATATACCTCCATATTGCCAGTATAGAACATCTTGGAATCGCACATTGCAAATATTTTTATACCATATTTATTGGGTTTTGAAGGTATGTATTGCCGAAAATTGCAGCGTCCTCTAAAACCCACCAGCATTTCATCAACGGTAACAAAATCAGAAAAATGGTATCCTTTTTTACAGTTGTAAACAAAAATGTCAAATACGTTACGAATTTGGGCTAGTTTATCGAATTTTATTCGATCAGAACGAGTATTTTTGTCATCAAATCTAATACATCTCAATAGAAATTTGAATCTTTGCTGAGACATTGTTAAATGGAATAGTTCAATACCATAACCGTCTCTCTTCCATACATCATCTCTATTCGTACGATTGGCATGGCACAAACCTCCAAGATAAATTAATCCCATCAGTGCTCGAATTTCATTGGTATTTGTAGGATTACATCCCTTTCACGTGTATATTTTCCTCTCGCACGTATTTCTTCAATGTAATTATTAGTACAACTAACAAGGATGTTAAGGATCTCTTCATTTATAAAATAATTCCATACATCTAGAGGCGTTTTCAGGTTCCTCGCAAGTAACGAAGAAGATGGAAGATGTCTTGTTATATTTTCTTGTCTAGTTTTTACATTCTTTCGCTGAGGTGGGTGCTTCTTCCAATAGGTCTCTTTGTCTTTACCTAAAGAGAGAGTGAGAACTATTAATGATCACGTATTTTTACCTTTGTCAATTTACTCACCTATATAGTTGATTCCTCATTCTCTTCTCCTTCTGAAATACTTTGTTCACTCTCACTTTCATGATTTGAAAATATTTCATTGTCAGGCTGCTCTTCATCCGTTCCATCATCAAAATCTGATTCTTCTTTATCACTTTCTACCTCGTTCAATAAGTTTAGCAAACGTTCTTGTTCTTTTTCGTAACTACACATACTAAAAGTAACTTCATAAATATTTTTCATCCAAATAAAATCATAAATTTCGAATCTTACCTGATAAAATTGTAATAATAAGAAGCACTAATGGGTCGCGCCGGACTTGTAGACCGTATCTATGTTGGGTCACTCCGGTCAGTGAGACCGTTTTGCTATTTAACTCACACTAACTTCACTCAAGAACCGCGCCAACAATACTGGAGATGCAAACGAGAATATCTGAAAGATACATGGCGTGCGCGAATGATACGCCCTCTACGTCAAAAAATAGTAACAAATAACTTAATACCTGGTCTCACAGACCAGTACGCGACCAGTGGAAGGTTAAATATTTGTAAGTAAGTATTTTCACTTAGAACGCAAATAAATAAAGAAATTACATATTGTATCATTTATTCACAACTTATTTCTATTAAATCTATAAATGATTAAAATAGTTTAAAATTGAACTGTCTACTAAATACGACATATTCCATGAACATGCTTCATCTGTTAGGGTACGAACATGCCAAAGATGCTACCCAGCTAGAAGTTCGTGCCGCAGTTTCAGAAGATGTATCGAAGCCATCAACGTGTCAAACAAACCTATACATTTAAATGTGACCGCACATACCGTGGATGCTAGCAGAGTGAACTGCTCTTAGCACAAATTGATAGCTTCGATGCATCGACTGAAACTGCGGCCTGAACTTCTATATCTGCGTGGCATCTTCGGCATGTTCGTACCCTTACAGAAATATTATAGTGTGCAAAGAGAGCCAGAGCAGCTATATATGACGTCATAACCATAATCCCCTTGGACAAGTACATTCTGTATCTGTTATATTTTTATCGTTATTCAAAAATACCTGAAAACAATTGATTACGTTAAAAGTCAGATATGATAATGTTTAAAAAAAAATGCACACACCTCTACTTTATAGATTCTATCTCTCATGCTAGCATGAACTTGTCCCTTAACAATCGGTACTTCGGGATCATAAATCATTCCTTTCACGTGGCTCGCTTCAACAGAACTTTCTGCCTTGACCATGAGTTTTCCTTTATCTTTAAAAAATTGAGAAGAAAAATGCAATACGTGTTTTTGAACCATTTTTCAATGCTAAAAATAGGTAAATATTGATACATACATATTTAAAAATTACTTTGTTATAATTTCAATCACAAACGTAGGTACGTACGATGCCGTTGAAATATATTATTATTGACTCCAGTACAAATTTGGAATGCAAACGCTTTAAATACTGTAAAATCCTTGAAAATTATAAAAGAAATAATCCACTATACATAACCTTAAATTTCATCTAGTCCAGGTAAACAAATAAAAAGATGCAGATATGTTCGACATACGTATACACGCGTGCGCAATAAAAAAATAATTTATGAAAAAATTTCAAGAGGACTTTAAAAATTACAGTTTTATTACAAGAAGGCGCAGCTTTTAAAGTTAAAACATTTGTATGATAATTCAATAGTTAAATATTCACAGATTTTCTGAAATTTCAAATCAATTTTGACCAGTGTCTTATGTACAGTGGTAATAAGGTCGATGTTAGAAATAGGATGGAATAGTTGGAGTGGGAGTGAAACGTCACACTATTTCGGTCCATTGGTACCATAGACATAAGACATATAGACCGAGCCACTAATGCAGATTTGCCGAGAAGCATGTTTCCGACATGTGCAAAATGCTTGACTTTTCTATCTTTGTTGTCAACCCGTATTTATTGATAGGCTGACTCTCTCCCAGGGCCCCTATTCTTGACCGTGATAGAATAGAACGTTCCCCAGGGAGCGTTCCCCGGATTTGTTCTACTGCCGTTCTATTGCAAGCATTAAACTGTATTCTTGAACAGAAAGGAGGGAACAAAATATTAGGGAATAAGCCGCAGCGTTGCCAAACTTATTCACCAATCATAGACGAGCAATTTCTGTCATTTCTGACAATCGACGTCATCTGCATAACCATAGTTCATAACAATAACAATAATATTATATTCAAAGACACGCAGAGCTGCTAGAACCTGAAAATGAAGCAGTGTTTTGAAAGATTCGGTGTAATAAAAAATAAGCGGCAATATAATTATTATATTTTGAAAAGAGATGAGAATGTCATAATATGTGCCGGGGTACCAATATGTATTGTTAAGAACAGAGTTGAGCCCAAAACCCCAATAATATTATCATCAACGACGAGGAAATAATATGGAATCCTGCAGACAGTGCAATTAAATATCTAAGAGTATACTTAGATAAACGACACATGGAGTTACCACATCAATAGAAAACTTAATGATGGTTACGCAAGGTTATCAATGCTATATTATTAATAGAAAATCGAAGCTCAGAGTTAAGTGCACAACATTAATATAAAAATCAATCTTAAGACCATCGGTAACTTACAGCTGTGTGATAAGGGGAACTGCTAGCAAAACTGATATTAAAAAGGTGCAAACATTTCAAAATAAAGTGTTGGGATCTGCTATATATGCCCATTGGCTTATAAGAAACAGTCAAACTAAATGAAGAGACTCGTAATAATAGGTTAAGAAAAATACTACCACAAGATATCTTACTTCTAGTAGCGATTCCGATTGATATTAATATCAATATTCTTCTATTGTTATGTTAAACCAAATATTTTGTTTCTGTTCTTTATTTTATTTTCAATTGTTATCTATTGTCTTACTATACACTACCATGTATAACATTAATTTGTTGATCTGGTATTTTTAAATAAACAAAAAAAAAATGCTACCTATTATTACTTAAAATATATTTTGTACACAGTTTGTACAGACAGGGAAGATTTTTAATTTAATGTCGGCCTATTTCCGCTACCAGGGCCTATCACCTATCCAGCAGACGCGCTACCCCCATCCTGGAAATTTTGTCGAACTTCTTCTCGTAAGAAGAGTAGGGATCTTTTACTGGCCTAACATTTAATAGACAAGGGACCGACTGCTTTACATCTCTAAGATCTCTATTAAATCCTGGCAAACGGGCTTAGTCAGACAGAATAATGTCATAAATTTTTCATTTGATAATTAAAACTGATCTCTGAGGAAGAATCTCTCTCTCAACCTTTAGGAGTTCTTGAGAATCGTTCACGTTGTGGATTATTTCGTCCCAATATATTACTTCAGGCAGATTCATCTTTATATTAAGTCCAAAATCACAAGAATATTAATCAAAAGTGAAATAAAACATTTAGTTTTTGACAACATTCACTTTTCTAGGTTAGAAAAGCAGAAAATGGCGGCATTCCCCGACTGTTCCCTGAAAATAACCAAGAGAAGCATCGGGGATCAGTTTTTGATAGAAGCGACGATAGAAATAAGTTCAAGAATACGGTTTTGTGAATTTCAATAGAGACACGCCCACTTTCTCTCGATTGTTCTATTCTACTGCCGTCAAGAATAGAGACCCAGAACGCTTGACGTATTTCTCCCACTACCCGAGATTTTGCTTCTGTTGCGTACGTCCTTGCTTGAACCGACAACCTGCAATTTATTCATTTTTCATTTGGGAATGTTGTGCATGATATTATTTAATTTATGATTATATTATTATTTAGTTTACTTTAGTTGGTGATTTAAAAGAGTGATATTCTTATTGTGAAACAATGGTGTTGTGTCTGTGAAACTACGTCGTCTACACGGCAACCTGAAATTTCATTCCATAGGTAAAGTTTTATAAGTACCTATTATTTTTTAAATATTTTAATTGATTCGATGAAAATAAGTTGAACATAATTAAAAATAGAGGGTGCTTCAAAATCGAGTATTTTAATTATTTATACAGCCTGTTAAAAAATATTAAGATTAGACCTAAAAGTGCGTGAATCCTAATGCTTGATAATGGGCAGCCCATGTCATTTTCAAATTATAATTTTTGTTTAAACACGTATAAAAAAGGATAAATAAATTTGTACATATAGTCATTCATTATTTTGTGCTTTAACATCTACATATAATTTAGTAACATTTTTAGTAAACAATTTTAAATTATTAGAAAGTATTGTACGCACGTAGTCCATCGCTAAAAGTTGATTTTTGTAAGAAGGGTACATGAAAAAACATTTTTTAATTGCTATAAAGTAATTAAAACATAGTACATTATTTTAAGATTTAAGCAAAAGTGCATAAAATTAATAAATTAACAGGTAGGTATAATGACTTCTATATTCTTAAAACACTACTAAAGATTAGGCAAATATTTATTAGAAAGACTTTATATTATATATATTATATGTCACAAGAAGTTGAGTTACATTATAAAATTATGTATGAGGTCATCTGTAGTATAAAGTATTCTAATTAATTGTTTTATCTGCACATATAAATTCAACTCTTGAAATCAATAATATCCATTGAATTTATATAAATAAATATTCATTTATGCGTTATAAATTCAAGTTATCGCTGAAATAAACAGCGATTTAATAAAAAAAAAAAATGAGCATTACTAGGGATCGAACCGTCTGCATAAGGAAACCAGAATTGTGACTCATTTCAACTTGACGTTCGGACACACTCCTTGTGATGTGTTCTGTAGAAGTCGTTATTATAAACAAAACACTTTTCCTTCCACCAAGAATCTGCTCGTTTCTATGAAAAAGATAAACTATAGCAAGTACTCATATGCGAAAGAGATAGCGCGAACAGATTATGTCGTTGATATGTTGACGACATAGCTTCTTAAACCATCGCGCGGTCTATATGTCTTATGTCTATGATTGGTACCCCGGCACATATGACATTTTCATCTCTTTTCAAAATATAATAATTATATTGTCGCTTATTTTTTATTACACCGAATCTTTCAAAACACTGCTTCATTTTCAGGTTCTAGCAGCTCTGCGTGTCTTTGAATATGATTGTTAATATCTTTGTTATTGTTGGGAACTATGGTTATACAGATAACCGTGTCGATTGTCAGAAATGACAAATTGCTCGTCTATGATTGGTGAATAAGTTTGGCAACGCTGCTGTTTATTCCTTAATATTTTGTTCCCTACTTTCTGTTCAAGAATACAGTTTAATGCTTGCAATAGAATGGCAGTAGAACAAATCCGGGGAACGTTCTATTCTATCACGGTCAAGAATAGGCCAGTCCAACACGCTGTCACTTTGCTTTGTTTGTACTACAGCAGCCATCTTTTGTAGTTAAGTGAGGGTTTTCGACAGGCCTAAAGGGCACCATACACGTTCAGTAATCTCATTACCTGAATTTTCGCGTTTTTTCAATCATACTTAATTCAATAATTATAGCTAGATATGCTTTTTTCTTAAATAATGGACATGTAAGGTGTGAAAATAATGACAGGGAATGACGGGAAAATTTTTAGTAATGATGTTTCTGTAACGAACTTCTGGAATGATATTATTACTGAACGTGTAAGGTTCCCTTTAGGCCGGCCAAGACCCTACCCCACCACAAAAAAAGATGGTTGCTGTAGTATAAACATAAACAAAGCAAAGTGACAGCGTGTTGGAATGGCCTATAGAGGCCTTGGAAGCGCGCGGCTAACGCGCGTTCAAACCAAAATCTGAGAACGCGCGCTTGAATGTGTACACCTTCGCAGGCCACCTTGGTTCTTAAAACGCGCGTTGCTAAAGCGCGCGCTCCAAAACGCCCAGTGTGTACTCGCTGTAATGGTAAACTTTACTATCCAAGCAAGGACCTTGAGACGTTACGTGCAGATGCCCGGGGCTTGTGCACCGTTTGACAACTTGGAAGTCACACAACACATAACCTCAATGATTCGTCTTCTTCTAGTGATGTCCCCTTAACAGAGGTTAGCGATCATTAATAATGCAAAATTCCCAGCTGTATTTTTTTTAAATTTTTCGTGCTATCAATTAGTAAAGTATGGGGCTCGTGCACCGTTTGACAGCCGACATTCTTGGAGGTCACAGAACCTCGTTAACCTCAATTATTCTTCTTCTAGTGCTGTCCCCTTAAAGGGCTCCTGGACCGTTTGACTGCCGACATTTTTGGAGGGAGGAGAAGGAGACACAAACTCAAATTTTCCGATTTCTCCATGTGCAGTTCGTAGTTTTTTTGGGATTGTGACATTGTGTCTCGTTCTCCACCCTCCAAAAATGTCGGCTGTCATACGGTGCATGAGCCCTTTAAGGGGACAGTACTAGAAGACGAAGAATGATTGAGGTTAACAAGGTTGTGTGACCTCCAAGCTGTCAAACGGTGCACGAGCCTCATTAGACGTTTGCAAATCTTATTTCCGTTTTTCTTTACTGTGATGCGGAAGTGAATACCTTTGTTTTATTAAGTACCAAAATGAGGAAAACGGAAGGTCCATTGTGCAGACTTTGTTTAGGCGTTGTTTCTAATGCAAATATCGGCGAAATAGTAAAGAATATAAAAGGAATGTTAGACGTGCTTCAGTTGAAACTAGTAAGTGTAGTTGTATTATCATATTTTATATGATATTGTACATTCCTTCATGGCTGTCAAAATCTAAATTACTAATATTCTTGACAATACTTTTATCTCTTTCAGAAGTTTCATTCTAGCGAAGAAGATATTGTATGTAGCGATTGCATGAGAAGCATACAAGAATGTTTGGATTTTAAATTGGCGTATCAGAATGTTGAGGATTTCATTGTTGCTTTGTACTCCAAAAGCAAGTCGAAATTGGATCTAAGAGAGGTGTATATATGGAAGAATAAGCATATGACAACAACAGGCATTGCTTCAGACCAGGAAGTATGCAGATTTTGTATGAAATTAAATAATATCTCTTCATGTAACCCGTTGATTACAATAGAAGACATGATGCAGAAATGTATTCCTGAGTTGGTAAGGACATATATTTTTTAAAATACTCATTACTATTACATAAATTATTGCCATTTTTTTACTTTTACTTATTACATAACAATATTTCAGAGTAATAAAAAAAAACAACTTTCTACCATTAGGTACAACTTTTTCCAGAACAAATGTTTGAAAATATTTTGGGAACATACTGCAGCGTTTATTACCTTAATTTTAAATGTAAATCTGTATCGAAACATTATTGAAATTGTTGGAAGTACATATTATTATGTATTCAACTGTTTCCATATTATTTCCTCTTTTTCCAAATTAGGAATATTTTCGTGATACAAAATAGGAAAAATCATACAATTCATACATTTTTCCAGGTATGCAACCTGTTAAACAGTCCAGAGTCAACTTGTTTTTCTACACAATTGGGTTAGAGCCTTTTGACAGTTCCACACCGCTTTAGAGTTGTGACGATATGCACCAAGAGCTCTGAGAGCTTCTTGGTTGCCCGAAAAAATTAATATTGATCTGTGAGGATTGTAGGTTGGTTTTATTCCGATCCCATTAGTCTGTTCTAGGAAGCAGGACATTGAAAGGTAGTTGGTCATGGTAGGCATCACATCTGAAAACATTTTCAGGATGTTCTGGTTATCTAAAACTCTTATTCACACTCTCGTCTCCTAATATCCTGGCTAGCCAATGTCTGATTTATTTTAGAGGTGAACCTAAACTGCCTAAATAACATGTCTGGTCACCCCATGGTAAATTTATTTTTGTGAATTTTTTTATTAAATTAATATTTATATAGTACAGTACATTTCTATTTTTTATACCTCCAGCTTTAAGTTATAAGTGCCACACGACATGGGCCATAGGTTATAAGTAGCACTAACGTTGGGATATAACATTATAAGCAACACCCAATGTAGGGGCAAAGACAGGTTACTATTAAAATTATGTATTAAACTTGAGTAAATGTAGTATACTAGTAAACTATTATAACTTTCTTAGGAAGCATTTCTGGGTACACTGGAATATAGACTTTTTTCATTATTTTGGATAGTAGAATAAGCTATAAAGTTTGGCCAAAGTTAACAGCCGGTATTCTATACAATAATTTTTCTGTTTTGCAGAATTTTAACTTCACTAAAGAGCCTGTGATATGTGATTCCTGTTTAAATTCTTTAAAGATTTATTTTCAATTCCTGCAGATCTGTGTGGATACAGAGGAAAAGATAATGAAATATTTGGAATTTGAGGCAACTGGCAGAGAGGCTCCAATAAATTTAAACAAGGTTGTGCAATTTGCAAAAACTATATCAGATAATGAAAGAGATGTTACCAAGATAAATGTTTATTCAGATAGGTTATGTTGTGAGACTAACGAAAATAATGCCATTAATATTGAGGGAAGAGTTAAAAAAGAGAAGGCAGAATTTGATACAGAAAACTTTGAAAATGATAATAAGACGAGTGTCGAAGAAAATATAAAGATAGAATTAAAAGAAGAGTCTGGGGTTCTACATAATGGAGAATTGGAAATGATATATGAACACAATGAGATACATAATCTTATTAAATCTGAAGTAGCATTTGAAAAAGAGTCTGCAAAATTTGAAAGTGAAAATGTTGAAAATTATATTAAGAGCAATGTTGAGGAAAATATTTTGAATATGGAAATAAAAGTGGAGTCTTTGGAACTACAGAATAAAAAATTGGAAATGATCAATGAACAGAATGAGTTGCAAGTCGAGCATATTGACTTTGAAAGGTAAATCCTTACAATTTGAATTATATTTGAATTAGAAAATAAACAAGCTTTCAGTCCCATTGGGTTGTCCACTAAGTTTGTCAATTATGCATGTAATTTCATCATTGATCCATTGTGAATTTTGATTAACGCATTTTTTCAATTCAGTGTTTTTGCACCCTTCTTAAAAATAGCAATTATTATCCCCTTATTTCAAAAAATTCTTTGGAACCAGAAAATGTTTTCACCTCCGATTAAAGAACTTATATCTAGATACATAATTGTACTGATTTGTATGTTGCTGAGATAGTTACAATCTAAGGCACTTCTTCCCATAAGTTTTGATTGGCTAGTCGAACTACTCGCGGCCGATTCGGGCACAATCGGTTCCGTTAGATTATCAAAATCTCAATTTGACACTTTTGACAGTATCCGCCATTAATGTTAATAAGTGTTTTTCGATCAAAATGTGGTGAAGAAGTCTTTTTATTTTAAGTTGTGATTTGTCATTACCTTCCAGTGTTCAGTTAAATTTTAACAGTTCTGCCATTTAGCCCAAATACAAAATTTTTTAGGTATCTCAATAGATACAAAATTAAGCTCGTATATTCAAATCGAAGAAGTATGCAAAAAACTTAAAGTGTATTACTGCATACGCAAACTTAAGATCCCTCTAGATACTGCGGCTTTATTGCAACTGTATTATTCTAAGCCGGTTTTTGTCTATTAAAAGCGCATAATTATATTTATTTTGAATCTTGATTTCATGACATCGTGTGAAAACTCTGTAATGTTTTTTACAATTATTTTCCTTAGGGTCAATGGGTTCTTTTTAAGAGATAAATTAAAATATTATCTTTGATATTAATGACAGATTTTAATGTTATAATTTTTAATTTATAAATAACGGATGACACTATGTTCGAACAGTCAGATATTGAAGTTAAGGCACTCTGATTATTGTGCTACTCTTGACTGGTTACGTACGGCGTAGGTTGTAATTCCTTCCTGGCCTTAGACACCAAAATAATTAATATGGTCCACAAACCATGACATCAGGCAGATTCTATATTCACTACTTCAAACATAGAATGTATTCCTGGTTGATATTTATAGTGTATGTCTTTCAAAAATGGGGTAACAAATTTTCACCAAGTTATCCTCTCATCTGACATTTCTATTCTGTCAACTTTTACTAAGTAGATTCTAATGTATATAATAACTAAACAAGAATTAAAGGTGGGTGCTCTGTGCACCCCCTATTAAATTGAACATTGAAAATTTAATATCTAAAGAAACGTTCGAGGAGGAATATAAGACCTTAAATTGGTAATGTTTTGTAACCCTTTGACATTTTTAGTGGCATATGAGTTAGCACCAACTTTGTGGTTCATGAAAAAGCAAAAAAACATTTTTTATCTCCCAATTCTACGCCGATGATAAACGATGATCGCACACCAAAACCTTATCACCAGGTTTAAAAATGACAAGATTCCTACTACACTCATATTTTTCTGCTCTCTTTTGTACTTTGGCTTTCAATTTTTCATGAGCCAATATTACTGTGTTGCCTGCTTCATCAAGATAGTCAGATCCTCCAGGAAAATGCACTAACTTAAGGAAAGGATTTTCACGCAATTTGGAAAAATGTAATTCGTTCGGGGAGAAACCTGTGCTACCATGATTCAATCTGTTTTAACTTAAATGCCCATTGGATATATGTCTATTGTAACAAGTTGCCCGTAAAAGTCGGTCTACCTCTCTATTTACTCTCTCAGTCATATTCCCAGCAGAGTAATAAACTGAGGTATGAGATATTTTATTATTCCACTCTTTTAGCTTGATATGCCAGAGTTTACTACTAAATTGAGTAGCTTTATCGCAATACGCAATGGCTTTCCTATAACGGGAAAGTATTTATTCTCTAAAACATTTAAAATTGATCTAGAAGTTGCTCTCTTTAAAGCGTACAGTGTCATGTATTTGCTGAACACATCTACAATGACCAGCAACAGGTATTCCAGATGCTACCGGTGCTGAAATGGCTTCAGCAGTTTATGAAACGTTGGGAAATTGGGATTTAATAGAAAAGGCATAAGCATTTACTTTTGACACCACTGCTTCAAATAAGGGTAGAATTAAAGGCGTTTGAACGCTGCTGGAACAAAAACTTGAAATAAATATATTGTTTTTGGTTGCCGTCACCATGTTTTTGAAATTATGTTGGTGGCAGTTTTTGAAAAAAGCAAATTCACTATTTCAGGACCAGATATTTCATTATTTAAAAGATTTAAAAATTATTGGTCTAGAGTCAACGTTCAAAATTTCATTCTAGCTGTGGTAAACTCTGAAATCAAACAAATTTTTAGTGATCATACTGAAACTATTCTAGAAGACTATCGTGAACTATTGAATATCGTAATAATATTCCTTGGAGGCGTTCTTCTCTGTGGTATAAAATTTAGAAAGCCGGGTGCTTACCATATGACCAGGTGGATGGCAAAAGCCATATATTCCTTAAAAATCATTTTATTTTGAACAGAATTCGATTTAACGAAAGACGAGGAAAAATTACTTCGCCAAACAACATGCTTCATTGTAAAATGCTACGTAAAATGCTGGATTTATGCGTCAGAAGCAATGTCTGCTCCACTAATGGATATCAAATTCTGGCAAGAATAAGATCAGTATAAAGAAATTGATAAAAACATCGCCGAAATAGGTATTGGGAAATTTATGAACCATTTGCATTATTTGATTGATGAATGTATCGCCGTCGCACTATTTGATGACTCGATTACTGAAAACACAGAATTAAAGATGGCACAAAAAATTTTAGAAGAAGCAGTGCATGTAGAAGGTGAAAATGAAAGTGAAGATGAAACAGAAAATAATCTTAAGAAATTGCCAACGAGGAAAGAGACATTTCCTAATTATTAAAGCTGTCTGATGAAGTTTTAATAAAATTAGTTAGTAATAGATTTATTTTACATATTTAAAATAGACAATTTTTTATACTTGCATCCGTCCGAATGGAAAAATTCTAATGAGTATAAACAAGGACAGCTAGTCATTGGAGAATTAAAATTAGTAAATGACTCCGCCGAACGGGGAATAAAATTAATTCAAGATTTAGCGAAAAAGTTACAAAATCCGAGGAACAAAAACAATTTTTATTGCAGATGGGTCATTTTTTCATTGATATTTTCTAACTTTCTACAAGATTCGTTTTCTTAATATATTTGTCCCTTTGGCTTTCTTTTTAGACTGTCCAAGATTACTGCCGTAAATATCCTCAGGCAATCAAAGAAGTATTGCAGAAAAGTTTCGAAATGCAGAAATTTAGATTATGGACTAGTTTTAAAACTTTGTAGTCTCAAATCAAACAATAAATAAATTAATAACTTAACATATATTTATGATTTCCAAAAGTAAACCAATTTTAAAAGACGATGTAGGGATAAAAATAAAATAACATCGATAAAAAAATAATTTTTGATTTTTGAAAATTTTAGGCCACTTATATTCCATTAAGCTAAAAATTGGTGGGGATTTTTTTAAACGTAATGGAACAAAATTCCGCTCAGCACTCCCCAAAAATGAAAACTTCAAAAATAAGGGGCACCCTAAAGCATGTTAATTCATTTTTATTCTCAACAACAACATTATGCATTGGATCCGGCTAAATGAGGTGCAATTTTTGATTTTTGACATAAATCACAGGAGGTTGTTATACGACGAATGATTTCGCGCATTTTGGGGAAATAATAATAGCGTTTAAGTTAGTCGAAACATTTCGTTGCTTCGAAATGTCCGTTATCATTATGTTCTTGATTCACTAAATTAATAATATGGTTCTTGGGTATACATAATTTTGCACCCGGATTATTAGAGTTTCCCTTGCGAAACAATTTGTTTTCAAAAATAACGAGCCACTTAAGAGTCTTGCTTGTATTTGAGTTTCATTGAGTTTATCCATTATACTATTACGGAAATTATCATCTACTTGATCCCTTTCAATATTTTTTAGTTGAGCTTTAACTATCTTATTCAATTCACAATTCATTATTGCCCATATCACAATATCATTTGACTCTGGATATTCTACAGACAAACTACGCTCTGCAGGATAACGTGATAAACATCCGCAACTACATTATCAGATCCTTTACAATAAATAATATCAAAATCGTATTCCTGCAGATACAAGAACCAACGAGTTAATCTGGAATTAGAGCCTTTCCCAATACAAATATATGCCAATGGCGTAGGGCTTCTAATACCGAGCGCCTCCTTCTCTGTAACCCCATACCTCAGTTCCGCAGGCTGCAAAACTCTGCTGTAAAAAGCAATAACATTTTCATTCCTTTGTTTATCGACTTGGAACAGTCATGCTCCCAAACCATAACCACTAGAATCGGTTTGACTATAGAACCTAGAATTTTTATCAGGATGAATTAACATTGTGACTTTTAGAAAAGCCATATTAATCTTTTCAAAAGACTCAGCTTGTTCTTTATTCCAAACCCAATTCTGATTCTTTTTCAATAACATGCAATGTTACTATTAATTCAGAATAACTTTAACAAAATCGACGGCCAGTTGATAAAACTCAAAAATGATCTCAAAGATTTTAAATTATATGGCGGCGAAAATTCGGTAATGGCTGAAATTCTTGATGGATCTATTTCAATTCTTTCCGCAGTCAAGATGTGTCCCAAAAATTTTACCTGCTTACAAGCAAATTTTGATTTTCGAAGTTTAACCGTTAAATTTGCATTGCTTAATTTTTTAAAAACAGTTTATAAATGATCGAAATGAGTACTAACACTATCAGAAAAAAAAAAGGAGATCATCTACGTAAGGTATAACAAATTTATCTAATTCAGGCCCTAAAATTCTACTTAGTTCCGTAATAAAACTACCCACGCTCGTAGACAAACCGAATAGCAACACCTTAAAAGAATATGTTTTACCATCATAGGAAAAACCCACGTATTTCTGATGGCCTTCTTTTATAGGCACCTGCCAGTATGATGCTGATAGATCCATTGTAGTCAGAATTTGATTTTTTGTAAAATCAAATAATTCATTAGGATTCGGTGGCATCACATGATGTTTACTATGCATTGATTTAAATATCGCGCATCCAAACAGATTCTGATACATCCTTTTTTTTTTACCACTACTAGCGGACTGACAAATTCAGTCTTTTTGGAAGGAATGGGACTAATAGGACAAGGAGACAATAAGCTTTAGCTTCAATACATTGGGGTTCCTGTATGACAAACCAAAAGGAAAATGAAACTGAATATAAGGGCACTTGTACATTTTGTATATCATTAAAGTGTAATTTTTCAACATCTCGTAAAATATGAAAAATTTCAATTTCTGGGTGGCTATTCTTGAACTTGAGGGAGTAGAATGTGTAAGAGAAAACAATCGTTTTCTACTCCCTCATGTAAAGTTTGTATTCTTGAATTTATTTTCCCCAGCCAGGTAGACGAAAACACTCCCTACTTATTCCCTTACTTTTAGCGAGAGAAAGCAGAAAAGAATCATTTTTTAAGTACTTTGTAGGTTATGATCGTGCGTGTGGAGACTTGTCATAATAATTCGGTTTTATTTAAATAATGGATATCGAAGATTTAGTGGCTATACAAGTTTTGGATGATTTAGAAGATGCAGAGGAACAGTTTGAAAATGCGAAAAATATTCGAATTTTAGGAAAAACGGATCAAATTTTTGTTCGTTTATTTTTATATCCGCAATTTTGTTCATCAGGATGAGGGTTAGTTCGTATTTTGCAAAATTGTCGCATGATGTAGAGGTTAGGTATACTGCTGCCATCGAATTAAATCCTAATATTTTGAGAAAAAAATGCTTTAGTATAAATATTGATGTATTTCCAAATATTACACATATGGATACTGCGAATTACTTGGTTTGCATAGACGGAAGGATGAGTTCAAACCATTTAAGTCTTGAAGCTGTTTGTGGTTAGGTGAAAGAAGTACTCTGCAAGAAATTTACAGAATAAAAGCTTGTTGCAAAGGTAAGAATTGTTATCAGTGATCAACCATTCTTTCCATATATATACTTGCCTAATTAAATGTTGCTTTATAAATAATTGCTAACGTACAAATTAATTTTTCAGGTTATAAACTCGTAGCATCGTAAACAAAAGCAATTGACTCCTTGGACTATTGCAGATTCAGATGGTTCCTTAGTACTTACTGTGAATGTGTTGCTAGTCTAGACAAAACATGTTCACTACTTAGCGACAAGAAGTATTTCCTTTTAGTTTTTTAACAGTAAATATGGCTATGGTCGAGGTATTAACCGCTGTAATTTTTTTTAAAAAGACACCATATAAATTAAGCAATGAAGATTGAGGTGCTATAAACTATTTGAGGTATCTATGTAATAAGACGTACATAATTTCTTCCATCAGTTAACCCCTCGTCTATAACGTATCTATAGTTTGGACTATATAATCCATTGTAATTTCTGTAAAAATTTTATTTTTCATATATTGTTTATTTTATTAAATATTCTCTTTTTATTATGTATTATTTATCACTCTACTACTATGTATTGTTATAGTAAATCGGAATAGTTAATTACGTCAAACTTGTACTTAGGTACGTGCATGTAACTGAAAGCAAAACAAAATATCTTTACTAATTAAATAATTTATTATCCAAGGTCTATTAGTACTTCTAAGGATAATCGAGAAGAAAGTTATAATTTATATTGTAAGAAAAAAATAAATGATTGTAACATAACGTGTATACTTTATATTAATATCTATCTAAGCAATAAAAGTAACATTCATAGTTTATATATAACAAAAAGGGCTTTTATAGCTACAATTCAACAGTCATAGCCCATTCAGACTTTGTTTATATGTTCACTGAACTTAGACCACTTCAAAGTTTTAATTTTAACTCTTCTTCAATGTTCAATAGTCCAACATTCAGTTTTTAAACACTACACGATATACTTTAAAAGAGCACATTGCATCACTTGTTGACAGCGGGTAGGTACTCTGGAATTTCCTTTCTTAATTTATGTACTTCATCAAATATCTTTATGAAGCCTGCAAATTTTCTTCTTTAAAACAATTTCTGCCATTGCACTTTTCTCTCTCTTGGTACAGCTCCACACCTTCGCTCAACTAAAATTTAAACAATAATTATTAAAAATACTGACAAACCAATATAAAATGTTAATTTTCTTTACCCTGAATTGTTTATTGCTTGTTTGAGCAGCAGTAATTATTATCATAAGCAGTTTCAGTTTCACATATGGGTTTTAAATTATATCCCTTATTGAGAAAGGCTGCTCAATTGGATATATCATCATGGTCTCGTAATACGGCTGTCTTTCCTACAACATACACCCAAGTTAAAAATCAAATTCTTCTTACATTAATATGCAACATACCACTAATAAAATCCTTAGAAGACTCTTGTAAAATCATTTCTTTTAATTGTTTGAAATCAGTTCCAGTCTTTTAACCCCCAACTTCTGATTGTAAATGGAGGTTATTTTATAAAAATTGGCATAGATTTGGATCGTCATACTTCCACAATTAATAATAAACCAAAAACTTGTCATTTTGTATGTAAAATATACTTATAAACAATATTACGAAAAGTTCAGTCAGTTGCCATTTGAATTTCACTAGAACAAATATGTTTTTGATCTGTCAACTGTCACGCCACCACCAAACAATTTTTGGCCACCACAGCTGATAAATATTAGACAAAGGAGAGTTCTGATTGGTTGTATTGTGAAGAACAATATGACAACACTGTAGACTTCTCCCTCAAACTTTCACCGGTCCCTCGTTATGCCTTTTGTTCAAGAATACATGTTTTTCGAGTAGGGGAATTTCAAGTGAAAGGCGAGGGAATAAATTCGCCGGGGAGTAACAATTTCTCTCAAGAATAGCCACCCTGATCTGTTTTGGCAATATATAAAGTAAAAATCATTTTGAACACAAAAATTTTAGTTCAGGCTGTATTATATTCATATCTATTCCAGTAAATATTACGTAATATTACACAAAAATTTAAGTAGTAATAGTTACAATATTTTTCAGTTTTCAAGATGCTCCCACCACATCACGGATGAAAACGAAAAATACACTTAGAAGTAATGTCATACGGCACTTGTTGACACATCAAGAATTTTCAGGAGTTAAATTGTACAGTTGTGACCTATGTTCATTTAAATCAAAATTTAAAACATCTCTAAAAAGGCATGTGGCACGGCATCATTCAGTAGTAAAAAGATACCAGTGTGAAAAGTGTTTCTACCTAACAAACCTAAAAGAGAATTTAAAACGGCACATGTTGATCCATCAAGAACTTTCAGAAGAACAAGTGTACAAGTGTGACCACTGTCCAATTAAGGCAAAACATAAAAGACATCTAGAAATGCATGTTAAGTTGATGCATTCAGAACTTTCAGAAGTAAAAGTATATGAATGTGAATTCTGTTCATTCGTAACAAAACATAGAAGTTCCCTCTGGAAGCACAAATTGAGCCATCAAGAACTTAGAAGTAATGATGCATGGGTGTGACACCTACTTATATATAACAAAACATTTTAATCTCTCTTTAGCAACAAATTTTTTCCCAAATAAAACATTATCAAGTAAATATAGATTTATTGCAACAAAAGCGTACACAAATTGTTACAAAAGGTACATAATAATGCTTGGCATATTTTCATGTATACTTACTCACACAACTCAAGGCTCAAATCCCATTTAGTATTTAGTATAAGGTCATTTAGTGATATGGAAGTTTCCTACTTTTTTTTCCTCATTTATAACAAACCAATAGCCTCAGAAAAAAATTTCAGCTCAACTGAATCAATAGCCAGAGATATTCGCATTTGAATAGAAACACGCTCGGCCGGCCAACAGTCCGTAGAGTGATGTCACCTGGCGTGCGCCGATACCTATATTAGAGCAGCGATTTCGTAAGTCTATCGTGTCGTTTTTTTTTTTTTGGCGTAGAACCAGGTCAAACATGTTAGGTTCCTTTGAGTATGTCACCGGGCATATGAAATCATATTTTACATTTTTTTGTGGTCTCGAACTTTTTAAATCAATAAAAAGTGAAAAAAAATGTATTTTTAAATAAAATTGTTTTTTTTTTTTAAACTATTAATTTTTTTATCAGCGCTAAATGCGAAATTGGGACGCAATTTAATACACCTCGCATGCTAGTTACAGTAACTAGAGGTTTTAACTTTGGAATAATGTCATATTGAACGGATTTCGTTCATTTTTGGCAGTATAATAGTAAATGCTCCTCAGAAAAGTTTCTATATTGTGCTAATTTATAGGGGGTGGATTCCACCCCCTCTCAGGGGGTGGCACTTAAAAAATATATATGTTTATTGGAGTTGAAATAGAATCAAATTTTAAGAAGAAAAGGTTCTATGCAATTTTTCACATAAATTGATAGTTTTCAAGTTATAACGACTTCAAAATTGCGATTTTAGCTTAAAAAAAGGTATTTCCAAACGGCTTTCGTCAAGTTTCTCGAAAGGTATCACTTTATCGAAAAAATGTTACAGACCAATTACAGAAAGTACAAACAGGGAATTAATTATATTTTTTGTTTATTGATGTAGGATTAATAATTTTGGAGATATTTAAGTTTATATTTGGTAGTGTTCCGAAATTAAATTTAAAGTTTAAAATGCACTTTTTCTAAGGCAAGTGCTTTAAATGAGCAAAAAAAATTGAGCATCTAGGTAATGCTACATCTTAACGAAAAACTGTATTTGAGATAATTTTTCTAAATTACTGGCTAATTATATTAACAAAATGGCGACCTTTTTATATAAAAAAAGTATAAATACGCACATTTTTCCGTCATAACTTCTTTATTTCTTATGCTACAGGAAGGAGTAAAAAATAATTTGAAATCGCAATTAATTGTCTTTAATTTCATTTCTTAGCATGCATGACGTAGGTGTCACAATTTCTGAAATATTTAACATTTAAACTGCATTTTTCGTCTTATAAACGTTCGGATGCTATTTGTAAACTTTCATATCTCCAAAACTATTAAATCTATGTAAATAAATTAACAAGCGAAATTCATTATCAGCTTATGAGCTTTATTTTTGGTATCTACCCATTTTTCAATAAAACTAATATTTATTGATATATTTGGAAGAGGAAAAAAAATACGTTTCATCGAAAATACCTTTATAGTTTAAACAGTATTTTTTTCTAAAGCAAGTGCTGTATACAAACCAAAAAATTTGAGCATCTACGTCATGCTATATATTAATGAGGAACAGTGTTTGAAATTCCTTTTTTTAATTACTGGCTAATTACAGTAACAAAATGACGACGTTGTTATTAAAAAAATGTGTAGACGCAAATTGTTTCGGTCATAATTTCTTTGTTTTTTATGCTACAGAAACAAATTGAAAAACAGTTGAAAGGTTAATTAATAACATATTATTCTACCTATTAGCACCCTTGACGTAGGTGTCACAGTTTCTGCGATATTTAACTCTCACTCTAAATAATTATCTTATGAACACTTGGATGCCAAATGTATACTTAAATATCTCCGAAATTATTAATCCTACATCAATAAACAAAAAATATAATATAATTCCCAGTTTGTACTTTCTGTAATTGGTCTGCAACATTTTTTCGATAAAGTAATACTTTTCGAGATACTTGACGAAAGCCGTTTGGAAATACCTTTTTTTTAGCTGAAATCGCAATTTTGAAGTCGTTATAACTTAAAAACTATCAATTTATGTGAAAAATTGCATAGAACCTTTTCTTCTTAAAATTTGATTCTACTTCAGCGCCAATAAATATGTATATTTTTTAAGTGCCACATCCTGAGGGGGTGGCATCCACCCCCTATAAATTAGCAAGCCTCCGCACAATATAGAAACTTTTCTGTGAAGCATTTACTATTATATTGCTAAAAATGAACGAAATCCGTTCAATATGACATTTTTCCGAAGTTTTGCATATTTTTTACCTCTAGGTACTGTAGTATGCAGGGTTGGTCAGATTAGTCGCGTAGAAGTGGCGGTTGTCAAAAATCATTAAGTATTCATTGTTCGGATAAAAATTGTAACAATCGAAAATGTGCTTCTTTTAAGGGAGGCCTAAAATGTTGCAAGGAGTGCAAATGCCGCTCCTGTAACAACATTATTAAAGATTTCGAGGCAGAGATGAACGAATTAGAATGCTATTAATGTAGGGCCTACATAAACTACATACTACATATTTATCTATCCAAATAGAAAATTTATTTCAACAATAAAACTCATTTTATGTGTACGTTTTTACTTTCATTCATTTAAAAATGTCTAATAAACTTATTAATTAGATGGGTAGTTAGTAACATTGTTTGATATTTATAGATTAGGTATTTATATCTACCTACGTCTTTTTATTATTAAAAGGAGACTATTTAATATTTTTTGTACAATTTCTTAATATTAACAACATATGATCAATACTACTGTACAATATATGAAATATTGAACAATAATATTGATCCCCTAGATCTTTTGATCACTACTGGTTTTGTACCTATTGATATAAGTTAAACTACCACATACACCCCGATCGGAACCGTCAGATCGTTGCAGTCGGCAGGCTTGCTACAGCCGAGCGCGCAAGAATATGACTTTGGCCCGTTAAAAAAAAATCGCTGACTCAATACTATCAATGGGACTTGAAAAATTTTTATCCTAAAAACTTTTTTCAACTATTGGCTTCAATTTGTACACAGCATGTATATACAAATTTTCATAAATAAATTTTTTTCTCGATTGCCTAAAATTACGCTACTGAAAATAACAAGTTTGAGTTTCCTATTATTTTACCAACTTAAAAAAAATAAATCGGGTTCACGTGGGATGTTGTTCGAAGCGCTATTGTGTCTACTTTAATCTAAAAAAAAAATAGCTTGATAGCACAAATATTTTCAGAGATATAGCGGTGGAGACGTTAAAAAACATATTTCATTAAAAATCTATTTTTTTGAGTTTTTCCGAAATAAAAAAGTTCTCGACCACCAAAAAATGTCGTAAAAAATGATTTCGTGTACACGATTATCTTACTAAAGAATCCCACTAAGTCTGGTTTGGTTCTACGCCGGTTTTTTTTTTCTCGAAAACTAAGCGACTTTACTTCCAGATTTTACTCTACTAATTTGATTCATCAAGAACACTCCGAAGTAGAAGTTCACAAGTGTGAAAGCTGTTCCTATGTAACAGTACTAAAAGCGAATTTAAAACGACACATGTTGATCCATCAAGAACTCTCAGATGGAACAGTTTACAGATGTGACACTTGCCTATACATAACAAAATATAAGAGGAGTCTTATTGAGATATGATGATACATCAATCTTCAGAAATAGAAGTATATAACTGCGATCGATGTTCGTTTAAGACGAAATATAAAAAATCTCTAAAAGCGCATATGTTGACCCATCGAGAACTTTCAGAGGTACAAGTGTACAAGTGTGACCAATGTCCATTTAAGACAAAACATAAAATGTCTCTAAAAATGCACATCTTGACCCATCGAGAACATTTAGAAGTAAATGTGTACAAGTGTAATCAATGTTTGTTCAGTACGGTATATTTATAATTTAAAAAAACATATTATGTCGAAGCATCGAGAACTTTCCGAAGAAAAAGTGTACAAGTGCGAAGCTGTTCGTTCATAAAAAAACATAAATGGTCTCATGAGTGTGCTTATATTCGAGAACAAAAAATTTAATCTCTCTGCCATAAATGAAATTGTATATAATAAATATAAACTTATTGCAACAAGAATATACAGTATCGGAAGATTTTGGATTTGGGTGGCAGGCATAGTTTCAACGGCTTGAGAGACCGCCTACAATATAGGCGTGTACCAGTGCTCTAGTAGAGGGAGCATATAATGACGCGCTATTAAGAAAACACGTACATCATTGTTATTAAAAATTTCAGTACCATTTATTCAAAGGATGTAGTTGGCTCTGTTCAGTATAGGTAATATTATTACGTGCTTTAATAACTAAAATTATTTAACTCGTTATACTTTCAAAACGAGTCAAATAATTCTTTACATTTCCCGCACACAGAACCGCCCACGTACATGTGGTGGGGAAAGCAGGTGGCACGGGTAGGATGTGTTATACGATAAAAAAGAATAGCCTAGTTGCTTCGCTCTCGCTTGCTCTCATTGCCGACCCAAATGAAAAATTTTCTGACACTGTATACAAATTGTCACAAAAGGTACACAGTACTGTTTGGCATATTTTCATGTATTACCACCCATATACAAATTGTCACAAAAAGTATACAGTGCAGTTGGGCATATTTTCACATACAGGGTGGTCCTAATTTTAATCCAGAAACTTCTGTAGCAAACTTCTCTACTACGCCTAAAAGTAATAATTTTTTGTCATATAAACATTTATCTAGAAATGAATGAATTTCAAAATACAAGGTGTTGAAGATAAAAAGAAAAATTCACATCTCCAGAATGAGTTAAGATATTTAATTGAAATTTTGTACACAGGTATAGCTAAAGAAACCACAATATTTAAAATGAATTTTGTCAAAAATATTACATTGGTTGATTTTTCTTATTGACTATCCTTCGAAACACAAAAACTTTTTATTTGTTCGCCATTGGTCAAATTTAATGCGTGTTCCCGTTAAGGCAAAAAACCTACTTTGACATTTTTTCGAAACTCTTATGGTTTTTGGTCAAATTGTCATTTTCTACAAAGTTGCATTTGCATGGCAATAAATGTAAATAGAGAAATTCTTTAGGCATCTACAAAATAATGTCTTACATCAATATTTATGTTTCTTTTAAATAAAGTGGATTCAAATCCCCATTATTTAAATGAAATAATATCAAGAAGTAGTTATCTGAGATAAGTTATTTCTTCAATGTTCCTACTGTTTATCTTTATCTTTATTTAGATTAGATAGATTACTCTGAAGGAGCTGGCGATTGGCCTTTTCCACTGCGACCAAGGTCTATTGTAGCACTCCCTTTTTTGTGCCTTAGGGCTCCTTATCCAAACATGGTCTTCCTAGACTTCGAGTCTGTTGATAAGGACCCCCAGGTACGGTTATCAGCCTCTGTCTGTCTCTCGGCGAGCCGCCTCAGTTTTTACTTTATTTACTATAATACAAATTTGAAAAAATATCAACAAGGAGTCCTCTTACGAACTGACTTGTGAACTTCCTTTATACACCTACTACATCTAACATACAATGTGAACAACAAGAAAATAACTATTCTTTCTATGTATTGAAGATCTAAGTCTGATCATGCCAGTTTATTATAAGAAATCCTCCCTTACAAGGAAATCTTTCAATCATCTCTAGCTAGAGATGCTTGAAAGATTTCCTCGTAAGGTAGAAATAATGGTTTATTAGGTTGTTTCGTAGTCTACAATATTTAAAAAATGTCAAAATATGCAGTTTATCAATCACTGCTGCCAACTCTTCTAGTAAACTGAGAGTTGGAAACAGTGTTTGACAAATTGCATAATTCGACATTGTTTAAATATTGTAGACTACGAAACAACCTAATAAAGACTATTTATATTCAATGGAAGCAGGTTTAACATTAAAGATAGTGAAAACGATGTTATGATTATTATATTATAGGTATTTAATTGTTGCAAAGTTTGGAAATTAGACGAGTTGGTCAACATGTGCAGTGAATTACAGTGAAAACCATTATACTGTGCGCCATGACACTTTTTACTGAACTTTCTTTCGTGCAAATCGTCAATTAGAAAAAATTAGATATGAACACAACTTATAAAATGATCAGTGAGCGCTATCTGATCGCCCACCGTAATGAACGCGACCAATAGTTCTCTCAACTTACCGCGTAATCACAGAAGAAGAAGCATTCTTCTTCTGCTTTGGCGTAATTGCGAAATAGACGATATTTTAAGGTTATAACATTTAAGGAAAACGTGTATTGGCTTCCGTTTTTATATTACAATTCACCTTTGTGATGCTTGTTTCTGTTTTATTTATAGTGATTTGCAAGTGAATTCCTTTGTTTTATAAAGTGCCAAAATGAGAAAAACGGAAGGTCCATTGTGCAGATTTTGTTTAGGCGTTGTTTCTAATGAAAATATCGGCGAAATAGGAGAGAATATAAAAGAAATGTTAGAGGTGCTTCAGTTCAAACTAGTAAGTGTAATTGTATTATCATATTTTATTCATTTTCACATTCATGGCTCGGTCCAAATCTACATCTACTCTAAATGTTGTTAACAAAACTTTTATCTCTTTCAGAATTTTCATATTAGCGAAGGAGATATTATATGTAGTGATTGTATGAGAAGCATACAAGAATGTTTGGATTTTAAATTGACATATCAGAACGTTGAGGAATTCATTGTTGCTTTGTACTCCAAAAGCAAGTCGAAACTGGATCTAAGAGAGGAGTATATACGGAGAAATAAGCATATTACTACAACTGACATTGCTACGGGTCAGGAAATATGCAGATTTTGTATGAAATTAAATAATATCTCTTCTTTTAACCCCTTGATTACAATAGAAGACATGATACAAAAATGTATTCCTGAGTTGGTAAGTACAGGCTTTTCATATACCCCTTTATTACTGTTGTCACTGGAAATAAAGCGACTGCGCGACTGGATACGTGTTATTGGTCCTCTACTGACTATAGGAGGCATAGCAGGCGAGCGAGCGAGCTAACGCGACACGTGACCTCGCTGAACCGAAACGTTTTACATGATTTTCTTAAGGGTTCTGGTCTAGTGGAATGTCTTTTTCCCGTAGACATATTATGTTGTTTCTTAGGTTTTCGCGGGTGTTGAATGAAGTTTTGTTATCCTTCCGGGTGTTTTAATACTATTATTATCATCGAAAAAGGCATAGTTTAGAAAAATTTTCTGAAACATAATAGGAAAAACCAAACAATTCATATATTCTTTCAAGAATTACAAGCTGTTATATAGACTAGAGTCAGTCACATCTGAAAGCATTCTTAGGATGTCCCGGTTATCTAAAACTCTTATCCACACTCTGCCTCCTAATTTACTGGCTACCCGAAGCTTGGTTTACTTTTGAGGTGGACCTAAACTATCTAAATAACATCTCTTGTCACCCCATGGTAAATTTATTTCTGAGGATTTTTTATTAAATTTATTTTTATATAGTACCATTCTATCTTTTATTTTCTATTTTCATTTTTTATTTTACAATTGCCTTATTTATTTTAACGTCCTGGTGAAGTTTAGCTAATGCAACTCTTCCACTTAATCAGGATGGCGAGATGAGATATGGTCACCCATTTAAGTGACCGACTCACCCAACCTGCCTTAACTTCGCCGATCGAGTTCTAGTCTCTGAAACCGGTACTGTACCTCACCTTATCTTATATCGCCAGCTTTAAGTTATAAGTGCCACACAACATGGGCCATATGTTATAAGCAGCACTAACGTTGGGATATAACATTATAAGTAACACCCAACGTAGGGGCAAACACAGGTTACTATTAAAATTTTGTATTAAACTTGAGTAAACATTAAACTTCAAACTAGTATAAATAACTTTTTTAGGAAGCATTACACTTGAATATAAACTTTTTTCATTATTTTACATAGTAGAATAAGTCATAAAGTTTGGCCACAGTTATAGTTAACACCCTGTACTCTATACAATAATTTTTTTGTTTTGTAGAATTTTAACTTCACCAAAAAGCCTATGATATGTGATTCGTGTCTGGGTTCTTTAAATATTTATTTTCGTTTCCTGCAGATCTGTGTGGACACAGAGGAAAAGATAATGAAATATTTGGAATTTGAGGCAACTGGAAGTGAAGGCCCAGTAAATTTAAACAAAGTTGTGCAATTTACAAAAAACATATCAGATAATGAAAGAGATATTACCAAAGTAAATGTTTATTCAGATGGGTTATGTTGTGAGACTAACGAAAATAATGTCATTAACACTGAGGTAATAGTTAAAAAAGAGGAGACAGAATCTGATACAGAAAACTTTGAAAATGATAATAAAATCAATGTCGAAGAAAATATAAAGATAGAGTTAAAAGAAGAGTCTGGGATTCTACATAATGGAGAATTGGAAATGATACATGAACAGAATGAATTGCATAATGTTGTTAAACCTGAAGTAGTAGTTGAAACAGACAGTGCAAAATTTGACAATAAAAACGTAGAAAACTATATTAAGACCGATATTGAGGAAAATATGAATATGGAAAATATGGAAATAAAAGTAGAGTCTTTGGAACTACAGAATGAAAAACTAGAAATTATCGATGAAGAAAATGAGTTGCAAGCCGAGCAGATTGGCTTTGAAAGGTAAATCCTTACAATTTGATTATATTTGAATTAAAAAATAAACAATCTTTTGGTCCCAATGGATTGTCCACTAAGTTTGTCAATTATGCCTGTGATTACATCATTGAACCATTGTAAATTTTGATGAACACATTTTTCCAGTTCAGTGTTTTTCCAACATTCTTTAAAATTGCAATTATTATCCCTTATTTAAAAAAATTCTTTGTAACCGGAAAATGTATTCATGGATTCTATACATGTAGCAAAAATGAAGATGTCCCAGCTAACAATTTAGGTGTCGGCGACTTCAGCTAAAGGAAATTCGACCAAAATGGGTCGAAATTAGGTAATTTTAAAGTTTAATTGGTTAAGGCGCTGTGTTCCCTATTCGGTACAGATAAATTATTAGTGAAATTAATGACAATAGGTTATGAAAAATATTTTCACCTAATAGGGGAGTAGGTGAAAAGTGACGTATTTGAAACAATTTGGTAATGTAAATAAGGGAATATTTGTGACTTAATAAGTAATATTTTCATTAACAACTTATTAAGTAATTTTGTTGACTTTATCAATATACCCTGATAGGAGATATTAGTGAAGTGTATTGAAATGACTAAATAGGTGATGGTATGTCTTGAAGAAAGCTTCTTAGATACCTAATAAGGACCCTAAAAATACTTATATTTCCACCAAAAAGTCGAAATGACTTTATTATTCAACCAATAAGTTATTTGCACCTATTGGTCAAAATTATTAATTACTTATTTTGTCGAATTTTACCAACATAAGTGACGTGCAGGAAGTTGCGTATAGTATTAAGAACTTGCCGTCATTATTCATGTTTCTGTGGTCCAGTGTGATTGTGTTGCCATTTCCTTCATTTCACTTTCTCCGTAATGACTTTAAAACACTATGAGTAAAAGAAAAGTGACATACACGACCGATTTTTATCGCCAAGTTAAGAAAATAAGAAGTAAAAATGAAATACAGTGGAAAACTGTGCGCAGCAATAAACATTTTGTTAACGTCTCTTGTACACAAGCTGTGAAAGCTATCCGTGAAACCGTGATAGGACAAACTGCAGAAAATCTCCATGCTTCATCATCTCATTCAGATATTGAAGATCCATCTACATCTACGTTTTTATGCCGCCGCACCGACACAACTGAGGTATTGGGCGGCACAAACTCGTTCATTAGTCGCCTACTGTACCCATTATTCTATGCTCTAAAAAAGACATCCATTTTGCAAATCAGGGTTCAGATAAATAAGCAAACTAGTTAAAATTAAAAAAAAAATAACTGAACAAGTAATAATTTTGGTTTCAAGTTGATTCATTGTTTAATTTTTTGGCACTTCCGGCGGCCCCTGTATTATGGCGCCCGGGGTGGTTGCCCCGCTCACCCTGCCTTAGAACCGGCACTGGTTTGATCGATAAATCAACTGAATTATCAAAGCACTTTTTAAAACAGTTTGTATTTTCCGAAATATCCAATTTGTATGAACATTATACAAAATCGGAAAGTCCTTCGTTTGGCATTGCGCTATTAACCGACCGCCCAATAGAGACGTCTACCAGTACTCTAGCAGAGGTAAAGAGTGGACACGCCCATCAAGAGAGGCTTTTACACGATTGCTCTCGCTTGCTGTGCTCTCTCTTGCTCTTATTGCCATCCCAATACGTACACTTTCCGATACTGTATACATTATGTTACATGCATGACCATGTTATGGTTTATAAAATAAATATAACTTTATAAGTACATAGAAACCTATTTGCCACAAAATAAGTACACTAAGGGAATAGTCTGAGCACAAATAAACACTAACAATCGAATAAAGTAACCTGTTGGTTCATGTAAGATCTAATAGGTGAAATAAACTATTATGTATGAAATAGCCACCAAAATGAGACCTGTTAGGTTGTAGAATAACCCCTGATAGGTGAATTTGGTGATTTACGTAGAATTAACGACATATTAAGTGCTAAGTAGATACATTAAAACAGGGGACCAATTGGTGTAACATAACGTAATTAGTAATTACAATTATGTGAACAAATATTGGTAATATTAGACACTTATTACCTAATAGATGGCAAAAATAGCTTGTTTTTCACTAATCTCTAAAGATGAAGTCAAAAATATTGGGGGAAATTAAGTTCTGACACCTATTAAGTAACATTGCAAGGAAGTAGCCATATTTATTCGAAAATACGGAACGCCGAAAACTCGCCATGAAAATTTAAACTTTTGTTTTTGGAAATAAGTATTAAGTAAAAATAAGTATTAAGTGAAATAATTATAAGTAATATATATCAAATTCATAAGTATTTATTGAACATATTGAGAATTGTTGAATTATTATAAGCTTGAAAAAATAGAATACCAAGTCAAAAATTGAAAATAAAAATTTTATATAGTTAAAAGTTTTTTTTTTCTTTATAATAATAGGTATTTTTAAAGGGCTTAGTAATATTTCAAATTACAATGCCTAATTTCAACAGAAAAAAATCATTCCCTAGTAAATTCTTGCGTATATACAGTGCAAATTAAACAATAGTCAAGGATAAAAATATCTCATAAGTAGTTAATAAGTAGGTACTTAGTTATTATTATCAACCATTATATAGGTTATATATAGGTATATAGTTTTACTTTTTGACGAAGCAGTTTTAAAGCAAGTATAAAAGGTAGAAAATAAGTAATCCGCTACGTAGATTTAATGTATTTTCGACACAAATTACGTGTCTGACAACCTAACCTAATAGATCCAATAACACCTGTTCAGCTTGTTTTCCACGTCGAATCGACGTGTCAAAAAACACCATTTAGGTTGATTCGACGTCGAATTTATGTCCTATTTCACGTATCGAAATTGGTGGCGTCACCTGTTCGACGTCGAATCGATGTCGAATAACACTTAAATTGTTAGCTGGGGTGCCTAGCTTCACACCACTGCTCTATGTCTTAGGCTATCGTAGATAGCATTTTATATTTTGTAGCCTCATATCCATCTTTAGTGTGAATTTTTAAGTTGGTATATTCAAGTCGAAGAAGTGTGCAAAAAACTTAACAAAGCGTATTACTTCATACACAAACTCAAGAAATCCCTAGATACTGCGGCTTTAATGCAATTGTATTATTCTATGGCTTAATATTATAATGTGGGGTTGAGCGAATAATTTGCAATGGGTTTTTGTCTACCAAAAGCGTGTAATTTCATCGCATCATGTAAAAACTCTTATAAGTCACAGAATATTAACAGTACCATCTATATATCTTTTTTCTTTGTTAAAAGTATATTGAGTGTAATATTAATTAATTTAAAACTAATGCAAGTTATCATAATGGGCCCACTTAGCTTTTTTTTTAATTCATATTTCAAAAATACACTTGTAATGTGCAAATCCCTCAAAATAAATAATGAAAATAGAGCCCTCGAAAACGCAGTGTGATGTAAAAACAACTGCAGTGGTTTACCGCTTGCCTGGTCCTGCATAGTTTCATATGGCATGCATAACAGATGTGCTATAACCGCGTGCACATAAAACAAATCATGCGAGTGCCTTGATGTCATCCGCGCCGCACCGTTTCAAATATGTTACGAATTGGAAATCAAATATTACAGTTAATATTAACGCTAGCGGCCTAATTTTTTCATTATATCTTGAAGGGTTAAATACTTAATGGAAAATGCAATAACCTCAAGTGGCCTCCGAGCTATAGAAAGCGCGATATTCGCAAAAACCGTTTTTTGTGAACTTTGACCTTGAATAATTTTTTATGCCGTAATGATTTCGCTGCCGATATTTAATATTTTCTTTAAAACACCAAAATAAATCGATTTAAAAAAAAAAATGAAGGATATATTTTGTTAGATCAGAAAAGTCAAATTTCATTGAATTAATAGAGAAAATGTCAGAACACTTCAAAAATAATATTTCGACAGAATGCACGGCCTGTCCTTCCATCGAACACACACTATTCTTACAACCTACAACACCCGAAGAAGTTATTGACATTATAGGGAAACTAAAGAATAAACCTGCTACGGGTGTAGATGGTATATCAGCTACAGCCCTGAAATTTGTTTGTGTAAGGAAGGTAATTTTCCCGAAATCTTCAAAATGGCACTGATTCTGCCAGTGTTCAAGAAAGGTGATGAACTTGACCATGACCATTGTTTAAGGCCCTAGGTTGGTCTTTCTTCATCTCGACCTAAAAGGTCTTTTGTGAATTACCCTACAACTAGTTGTTGCCCAAGATTCCAAGACTTTTTGGAAAGCTTTGATTTTCCTGGGAGCTAATTTCCCTATGTCTTCAGGCGTTAGTTTCGCCTGTCTAGGTACTTTAGCCTAATGAGGATTAGTACCTTGCATTCGCAAAGTATATATTCCGCAGTTTCAGTTGTGGCATTCTTTGTTGAATAGGTTATAAATTTTTCGCTTGTCTTTGGCTTGAAGTATTCCTCCAGTAGGACTTCTTTTGTTCCTTTTCCCATTTTAGGACCTCTTCCGTTATGTGTCCTTTAGATAAGCCAAAGAACGGTTCGGGTCAAAAAAATTGTGAGGCTGTCAGCCAATTCCTTGCCTTCTATTCCCTCATGCCCTGGCACCACATCAAGTTAACCTTGTTTTTTGCCGGTTGCTTCAGGGATTGTCCGCATTTCCAGGCAATTTTTTACTCAAAGGTATAGGACCTGAGAGCCTTTAATGCTGCCTGACTATCTGAAAGTATATAGATCTTTACCCTTTGAGTGCATCTGTTTAGGCATTCCTGAGCACATTGATCTATAGCATAGATTTCTGCCTGGAAGATGGTTGGGGTGTTACCAAGGACTTTAGGTAGCCTGCATTTAGGCCCTGCTACGCTCACACCAACCCCCTTGTCCATCTTGGATCCATCTGTGTACCAGATGTGTGACCCTTTCTCCAATCGCAGTACCTCGACCCCGCTCGCCTGACAGCTCTCAATCAGCACATCAAATGGACAGTCGAAGTTATGCTTGATTGGCATTGAGTCAGTGGGTTTGGTCATGGATTCAAATTGGATTAGCTCTAGAATCCTTAAGTGACAAACCAGGTCGCTTGGTCTGAATTTAAGTGCCTGATGCAGCCCTATTGCACTAAGTGCTGCCTCCTTCCGTACATGCAGAGGAAGTAAGTGGGACAGGAGCGCATTGCTCCTGTAGTCCCTAGATGGCAAGGCGTTGCAATTTATGCAACTTTCCTTGTGCTATTTTCTCTTCTGTTAATGGCCACCATACACATGATGCATAGATAACCATGGATCTCACAACCGAAAGGTAGGACCAATGTATCATTTTCGGCTTCAGACCCCAAGTCTGACCGAACAGCCTACGGTCCAAATAGCCGTTGTTGCTTTGGTAAGTGTCCCTTCTAAGTGTGAGTTCTAGGTAAGTTTTTGGTCCAGGATTACTCCTAGATACTTGACTTCACTGGAAAAATTCAGTACTGTTCCATTTAACATAGGAGCTCTCACGTTAAGTTTTCTCCTTTTGGTGAATGGAACGATAACGGTTTTGCTCGGATTGACACTAAGACTCTCTGACAAGCACCATTTAGATATTATGTTTAAGGCAATTTGCATGTGGTTTGAGATCATAACCTCATGCCTGCCTCTGACAGTAACGACCAGGTCTTCAGCATAGCCCTGAACGTTGAAGCCATAATTACTCAGCTTATGAAGGAGATCGTCGACCACCATTGACCACAGCAAGGGCAATAAGACTTCACCTTGTGGACATCCCCTAACTGCAGTCACAGTGGCCGACTCGCTCCCCATATCTGTGGTAATTATTCTGCTTCTTAGCTTGGATTGTATCCATTTGATTGTTGGGGACTGTATTCCCCTTTTTTCTGCAGCTCTTTGTATGGATTCATAGGAGGTGTTATCAAAAGCACCCTCTATATCTATCAAAGCACACAGAGCCAGTTTCTTTGCTGTAAATGTCTTTACGATGCTTTTAACTAGGTCATGTAGAGCATTTATTGTTGATTGCCAGGTTGATAGGCAAATTGTTTCGAGTGAAGCGGTTTCTCTGTAATGATTTCACTTCTAATCTGTTGATCTAGTATTTTCTCCATTGTTTTAAGGAGAAAAGAGGTTAAGCTGATGGGGCGATAAGATTTAGGCTTGTCTGGTGGACGTCTGCTTATCTTTGGGATCAACGCCACCTTAACTTCCCTCCAAGTTTGAGGAATATACCCAAGAGTACAGCTTGCTATGGATATGCTTCTCATGCATGGGATAAGTTCCTCAGTTCCATGTTGAAGCAAGACAGGAAAAATACCATCCCTGCCCGGTAATTTAAAGGGCTTTAAGGTCGATACCGCCCGTTTAATTCTGCTAGAGGTGAACATTTTTCCAGCTAGCCTTTTTCTTTCCCTGGTATGATGGTGTGCATCTTCTTCCAGGTAGGCCTGTGGAAGTTCACCTTCGATTACGTGGCAGCCAGGGAAGTGAGTACCTAAAAGTACTCTTATGTTTTCCTGCTGACTCTCTGCATTTTGACCATCGTGCTTTTTAAGTAGCCCCATTCCACTTCTAGTGGTCTTTTGCAAGGACTTTTTGTAGACGGACTGCTGGGGCTAATTCATCTATTCCTTCACAGAACTATCTCCATGATCTTCTTTTAGACCTTCTCAATTGTTTGTTGTACTCCATGAGGGATTTTTATAGTCCAGAATTTTTAGCTCTATTGAAAGTTTTCCTGGTCTCAGCCCCAAGGCGGCTGAGTTCCCTATTCCACCAAGGCACGTCTTTTTGGACTGCTTTTTGTTTAACAGCGCAACTTTTTTCATAAGGTCATAAGCCCATGAGGTTTTTGTAATTGATATGAGGTTATATCTAATTCCTCTATTGTGTCGATAGGGTATGTGATACTGTTGCAGAACCTTCCAGAATCAACCTGAGCCGAAAACAAAATGAAAATTCGACTTGGGCAAAAAATTACTAATTAAGGACATTTTTAAAAGTCTGAGAGACTTCAGAGCCATACACTAGTCCAAAAGGACCGTTATGAATTGACACACCAAAGTTGCACCTTGGACATTAGTTTTGAAAAGTATGCCAAAGTTAGACTCTAAAAATTATTTTTTCAAATGTAAGCCAAAGTTGATTTAAAAAGTACACCAAAAATTGCACTATGAAAAATATTGTAATATTTTCAATTTTTATTCCTCCGCCAAAGACATTGGCCATGGAGGTACAGCCATTTGTACCTTATTGTTCTAAGGAGTGACAATAAAATTTTAACAAGGCAATGCATTAAAAGCAAAACCGACGAACTTGACAAAGGGCTATAAGCTAAAATTGACACAAAATCAATGAAAATGCACAAGGCCGGTTTCTCGCATAAAACGAGTTCGGATTCACCCAGCGGCTTGCAATTTGGTCAAACGCGTTGAGTAATCAATACAAAGCGATGGTAGGAAAGCCAATAGCAGGGTTTTCCAAATAATAAAGTCAAAGAGAAAAACGCCTTGTGTATAAAAAAGCCAAAATTCAATTTATTTGCCATTTTTCCAATATTGAACAAGTACCTTTTTCCATTATTGAACAGCTACCTTAAGGGCAAGTAAGTTGTGGACTGACTGAACGCTATCGAACTTATGTAGTAAGTAAGTCCTCTTGAATTTGGTTTAGTATGTGAAATCTTACTTTACGAGAACTTTAAAGCTAAGTAGTCTAGCGAAACTAAATTTTTTTTAGTAAAACATTTTTATGTTATTTTCAGTCAGCTATAATTGCTTATTCCAAAAGTCATAATAATCTCTAAAAAGGCTTATATTTGATTCTGGGAGGGTTGCATGAATCTTCTCTACCAAATCGATTGTTAGCGTACGCTCTCACTTGTATGGTTTAAAAGTCATTTGCCTTAGTTGGGAGGCGTGATTCTTTCACATTTTATCATTTTGCAGTAAATCACTGTATTACTTTATATTTATTAAATAAATTATGTTCTTTGAACTAATTGCTCTTTATTGATCTTAAGACTTGTGGTTAAGTTTGATACTCAGTGTTCTGTTCTTATGAAGGCTTGATGGAGATTTTTTTATGCGATTTTTCCAGAAATATTAGAGCATAGAGTTCATTAATCGTGATTAAACCACGTCAGAATTCAATCGCGTCGGAGAGAATTCTTTGATAGGGGATTTTTTTTATGTCAAAATTTATTTAATCGGAAGGCGTCAGAGCTCTAATCAACAGTGAAAAATAGGAATCACATCCAGAGAGAGCGTCGTTAATGATTTAAGGTAGTGCATCTTATCTCGAACCTGTCTGGGAGTAGAAGAATGGAACAGAACGCGGCTGGCGCCCTCTTAATAAATAAATTGGTGTCGCGTCAATTTGACGCCCGGTAGTGTGCTCTACAATACCTTCCACCTCCGACATTGAGGGCTCATCTGTAACATGCCAGTTTATAATACGGTCAGTTATAAATGGATCCGGAAGGGTTACGTCTAAATCTCTTATTGATAATGTCGACATTATTTGCAGATAAATATTCAAAAACGTACGCACCTCTAGTGCTACCTTACATGAGACGGTGGGCATTAGTATTGCTGCCAATAATGTAGTTTGTTTCTCCTTTTGCACCAGTTAATGAGGCTTTTTACTTCCTCTGGCGGTGGGCTTCATTCTTCGCCGGGCAAGTAGGCAGAGACAATTACAATTTGCCCAAAAATAAAAAAAAACTATACCATGCCCCATTTGGGTTACAAACCCGGAACCCTTGGATTCTGAACTTCACATTATGAAATGTATATTTGTAAAATATATAAATATTTATATGTTAAAATGAAATATCAATTTACCAGATTTCTATTTAATTACAAAAACATAAAAATCAAACAGTTTTTTTTCATTAATAACATTTTTATTTACCAATCGATTCTGTTCAAAAACAATAGGGTTCTTCCTCTAACTAACACTAATTTACTTTCCAAATTTCAGTACAATCGAATTTTTATTTCTTGAGTTATCGTGCTTTCAAGAAACGTGACGGACGGACAGACGGACAGAGACGGACATTTTGAAAGTTGTTCAGAATTCGTTCACTAACACAACGATATGAAATTTTTTTGTCTGCGAGCGATATTTACGGTTTTAGAAATGTGCCGATCAAATGCAATATATACTCTTCGTTTTCGTATTTGCGAAGAGTATAATAATAGCTACTAATAATAAATAATAGCCACTTCCTACAAGGAATGATGCCGTGATGGTGTAAATTAATCAATTATTCTTGAGCACGTAAAGCGCACCAAATAACAAACAGCGCGATAACAAGTCCAAACTTGTTTATCGTTCATATAGTGCACTCAACTACATAACAAAATGGAATGCCAATGTCCAAACCTATTTGTACGTAAAATTGAACTTCGCGCAAGTATGGCGGCCAGGTAAAGGCGCGCAGTCGCATTATGGAGAATGCCAGGGCCGGCTCTATTTTCGTTGCAAGTGTTTTTAATTAGTCTTTTTTCAGAAATCATCAAAAATACGTGTGTATAGATTAATGATAAATCTTATAATCGTTATGTTAATTTTTATTAAAGGACATAAAAGTTACTATTCCCAAAACGTAATTATTTAATTTTCAATTCAAAATAATCGATAAAAACGAGAGAATTGCTTAACGCCGGCTCTGAAATTTTGCACTAATCAAAGACGTTCCATATTAATAAAATATTTATATATGTGTGTCCCATGTCAAGTTTGTATCCTTATGTGGTGTGGTGCGCGTCGCATTTTATTTTTTTTCGAATTGTTGCACCAACTTTCTTCTAACGCAATTTTTATGAGTACTCAACTCAATTCTCAATTCTTTATTGGTGGTAAAATACACAGAGTGTTTACACACGTCAACATACAATAAGAAAGATAAAATACAAAGTACATGATATTAAATGTATAAAATATAGATATAAGGTATAAGACTAACGGCACAGAATACAAATGACAAACTAAAAGAAAAAAAAAATTTATAAGCAATAAATATATAGTCGGTATGGTATGGTGATTTGTTATTGCTTATTTACAGAACACTGCACAATGATACACACATTAGATTTTAATCGAGGCAAAGTTACTGGCTAAAAATTCGTTAGTACTATAAAAAGCATTATTAAGTAAATATGTTTTTATCTTATTTTTGAACTGGGTTTCATTTAACGATTTTATTTCTGGTGGTAGAACATTATAAAACAGCAAACCCAAGTATCCAGTGCCATCCCTGGTTTTATTTAATCTATGGAAATTTATATTTAGCTTATTGTTATTTCTGGTTTTATGATAATGTACTTGGCTTCTGGTTTTGAATGATTCCACATTTCTCTTTACATAAGTAAGACACTGGTAGATATAGGTACAAGGCACAGTCATAATTTTCAAAGTAATAAAGTGTTGTCTGCAATCATCTCTAAATTTTAATCCAGAAATGACTCGTATTGCTTTACGCTGAGCAGAGAATACAGTAGCACAAGATGGGGCATGTCCCCAGACTAAAATCGCATATGATAAAGTGGAGTGGATGAGACTATGGTAAGTCATGGTTAGAGTATTCAGTGAGACTTTATCAACAAGGTTTCGTAGCAGGTAAGTATATTTGGAGATTTTGCTGCAGATGCAGATGGTATGACTTTCCCAGGATAACTTGGAGTCTAAGTTGACTCTTAGGAATTTAACAGTCTCTGGATTATTAACCTCTTCCAAACTGCGCAAACTAAATATCATTGTTTCTGTCTTAGACACATTTAGACTTAGCTTGTTAGATAAAAACCAGTTCTGTGAATTTAACTCAGTATGCGGAACCTCGTTTAGCAACAGATCGAGGTTACCATTAGACATTGTCAAGTTTGTATCATCGGCAAATAATATGGCACTAACATTATCTTTAATTGACTGAGGAAAGTCATTGATATAAAGTAAAAAAAGTATAGGACCCAGTACGGACCCTTGTGGTATGCCATGCCGTAGTTTCAAAGTACTCGATATGAGGCCATTATTGAGAACAAATTGCTGTCTGTCAGTCAGATATGACTGTAAAAGTGATTTGCTTTCTTCAGTAAAGCCGTAGAAACTTAATTTATTGATAAGTATTTCGTGGGACACGCAATCAAATGCCTTAGTGAGATCTAGGAAGAGAGAGCATACATATTTGCCATCTTCAAAACCAGCGTTTATTAAATCAGTTAATTTATCAATGGCAAGAGTTGTTGATAATTTGTTTCGGAAACCGTACTGATAAGGACTGAGAAGCTTATTATGTTCTAAATATAATGTCAATTGATTTTTTAATATCACTTCATAAATTTTGGCGAGACATGGTATTACAGATATTGGTCTGTGATTAGAAGGGTCATCGAAATTATTTTTCTTATAGACTGGTACTACTTTTGAGATTTTCAAACATTCTGGAAATCAGGGTTAAGTGGAAGAGCGCATTACAAGCGAACTTCGCCCTAAAGACCTGTTATTATTATTATTATTATTATTATTATTATTATATTATTATATATACATGCATTAATTAAATGGGTAAGAGGAATTAAAATGGATTGTGTGATACCCTTAATGATTCCAACAGATATACCATAAGCATCTTTGCTTTTTTTATTTTTGAGATTGTTAATTATCTCGGATACTTCAAAATAAGTTACTTGATTAAAGTAAAATTGATTGGACAGGGTAAAGTCATGTAAATAATCGGTATAGTGAAAATTACAAGGAGGTAGTTCGTTTATGATAGTATCAGTTACATTCGTAAAATAGTTGTTAAACTGATCACTAGAAATATTATTTGGCCGAGTACTAGATGTTTTTCTGTAGCTGTTAACAATTTTCCATATTGCTTGTTGTGGGTTATTGTGATTTTTTATAAAGTTGTCGTGGGATGACTTTTTAGCTTTATTTATTTCACGACGGTAGTTGAGCCTGAAATTGTTTAAGATAGCCTTGTTATTATCGGTAGGACTTCTTTTGTAAAATTCGTATAAAAAATTTAAGTGTTCACGCATACGCTTAAGGTCATCATTAAACCAAGTAATGTTTAATTCATTGGGGCTATTCACAACACGGGACTTTAATGGAAATATGGTATCTATAGCATCTGTAATTGCACTGATAAATTGCATAAAACGATTATTAATGTTTACATTGGAATCGAAAATAAAATTCCAGTTAAGTGTGTCCAGATAATTATTTAGTACTGATAGCCCGTGATCATGAATGGGTCTATACGATATTCTCCTAGTGGGAATTTTAAACTCAATATTTGTTTCAAGATGTATGCCCAAATGATCAGACAGCTTGGTATCTATTGACTGGGTACGTAAGTTGCTAATATTAATGTTCGTAAAAATATTATCCAGACAGTGATTTATTCTGGTAAATCCTGTGAAGGTATGAGAAAACCCAAATGATTTAAATGTATTTAAGATTAGTGTTGTGTGCTGATCATTTAGTTTATGAAAATAGACATTAAAGTCACCAGATACAAACATTATTTTGTCACATTTGGAAAAGGTATCAAGGGCAAGAGTCAGTGTCTCTAAGAATAAGTCATAATTACCATTTGGAGGTCTGTAAATAGTCATCAGTCTTATATTACCAGATTCCATAGCAGCAATCTCGCAATGCGATTCAACAGAAAATTTATTTACATCTTCCAAATGTATACAGTTATTGAGGTCCTTAAATGCATATACAGCCACCCCACCATGGACTGTGCTAGTTCTACAGTAATTTGAGATAAGGGAATAATTGCCAATATGTACATAATTCAGTTCATCGTTATTACACCAGTGTTCGTTGATTAATAAAAAGTTATATTTATGCTCGTTTAGAAATAACTCCAATTCACTAGTTTTGTTACGAATGCTTTGTATGTTCAAGTGCAGTATTCTGAAATTATAAGACAATTTATTTGTTTTATTCATGTGGCAGAATTTGGCATTGGCATAGGAACCGTTATACGACTTAGTTTCGATGGGGATTTCTTGTAAATCTCCCGCTAACTGCTCTTTTTGATATGAAGGTTCTGGGTCGAAAAAAAGTAAACTCTTTTACTAGAATCTCTTCTGGCCAGTTAGAAGTGTCAAGTAATTCTTTCTCCAGTTCAGCATTAGTTTCCACTCGGTAGCAGTTGTAGTCCCCTGATTTTGGTGTCTGTTTTATTATTTTATACTGTTCTTTGTTGCCAAACGTTTCCTTTAGGTATTCGAGCAGATCCGCCTCAGTGACTTCTAGGGCCAACTTACTAACAAAGATGGAAGTTTTGGGGATAGTTATGGCAGCTTTGATTTTACATTCAGAGGCATTCTTCGTGCCTTTGTGGTTTCCAGACGACACAGCTCTTTTAACATCGTTTTTGTCCAAACTACTGGTTTTAATGAGAGAATGTATGTTAGGTTCAGAACGCTTAGATGTTGATATTTGATTATTATTGACTGAGTTCTTTAGTGCATTAAGTTCCTTTTCCAGAGAAGTAATTTTCTGTAAGGTATTCTGAGTAAGTTTCTCATTTTTTTCATAAGTTTCAGCAGTTTTCTTAGGACACCCTCTAGGATTAGTGTTTGGAACGGGAGCATTTTCCGAAAATAGCTTAACAAGATCAACATTTGAGAGCCTTATATTAGTTGCGAGAGTTTCCATTTTATAGGTCGATAGTCATGCATACCCTCATTTTTTCCATTTTTCAAGGTCAAAGCGGAGTGCGGCGGCAAAACACATATAAATCACGTTCGTACATCAAGTCGATATTGACACATAAGTTTCGATATAGGTTGTCATTTTGGGGCCGACTCATCTTACTTATCCGGCTAAACCTTTTATTCCGGAGGTCGTTTTTGGTAGATTTTTTTAGTAGTTTTCACTCGCTGCTTTTGTTAAAGTGTGTATGAGGTAGATTAATTGGTATTATTTACGTAAACTGAAATCTGAATTAAGGTCAACTGGTAAATTTTTACCGGATTTGTATTTTTCCAGTCAATTTTACGTCATAATTACCTTAATAAGCAAATTCCTCTTTTACCAAGTCAAGTTAGAGCTAATATTAAAAAATGTTCACTTGGTTAGTACTCACAACTTGGTGATTATTCTACCGGCCTCCAGTCTCTGGTCATTCTCCATCGCGAACATATACAGAACATAAATGAAGGCTCGGAATGACATGCCGCAGCCACCACTTGTTGCGTCTACGCACTTCACCAACAGGTAGCCTGGCCTTTGTGTGCATCTGGCAAAGTGCACCTGAGGTCTAATGAAATTCTCTTATAGGCCTCCAGTTCGGAGCTTTGGACGGCTTTCAGTCTTTCCAATTTCTTTGTCTCCATTGAGAAACCACAGCGACTTTCTCGGTAGACAAAATTTCCTTCCTCCTACAATTTGGCCCTTTTCTTCTGCCACTGGCCACTGGGAGGCACAACGGCTTCCTGACAGGTGCTTTTTTGCGCTCCATGTCTGCTTTCTTGGCCCAATTTTTCCCCTCTTTGGGGAGTAGCCAGTTATGCTCACGAACTTCATAAATTAAACTGGACTTCACAACGCACATATCCCAAACTAAAGCTCCTGACACCACTTACCATGGTCGCCATGATAGGCTGTCAACTTATTTGAGGTTGGCAATACTCTGTAGGAATCTCAACTACCGTAATGTTGGTTAACGTTATTTTCTAACACATTGCCAAATGTTTTATATTTTCAATAAACTTGAATACTTTTCTCCCAAAATGCTACTTCATCTTCTCTTATTAGAGGGATTGTGCAAGGGATTATTGGGGTGCCTAATTTTCGTGATCTTCCTCAGACTACTTCTTTCCCCTACTTCGATGTTATTTAAGGCTGGCTTTCGACAATTTCCAAATAGAATGAAACCATATTCCAGTATGGGTCGGCAAATCATTTTGTATATGTTACATGCCGTTGACGTATTTATACCTTAATTTCTATATGTAAGGGATCTAAAGTGTTTAGTTCTTGATACAACACTTTGTTTACACCATTTTGTGTGAGATTTAAAATTTAGCTGTCAATATTGATACCTAGGTACTTGCAAGATTGAGAAGGTCGGAGTGTCTGTTGAAGTAGATTAATTGATGGAGAATTATCTGTAATTCTATGGTTAAATATAATCAGATGAGATTTATTTGGATTTGGAATAGTGCGCCATTTCTTCATCCAGAATATTGTATTATCTGAGAGTTGTTGAAGTTTTTCAATGGTTTCTCTCAAAGATTTCCCATGGGAGATCAGGCAATTATCGTCAGCAAATTGTAGCATATATTCATTATGGTCAACATTCCGTGGATGTTCCAGATTGTAATTATATATGTCATAGCAGAAAATATTGTAGAGTAGTGGAGAAAGGGGAGAACCCTGTGGTAAACCTTGTTTAGGAGTAAATGGAGTGGACAATTTGTTTTTAACTTGGACTTGAAGAGATCGGTTTGAGAGATAGTGTTTTAAAATCCATATGATATAGTCTGGGCACCGAATTTGATGTAATTTATACAGAAGTCCGTGGTGCCAAACACTATCGAAGGCTTTGTTTATATCAAGAAAGATGGCAGCCGACTTGTTTCCTAGTTTATTGTTGGTTTGGACATTATTGGTTAATACTATTAGGGGGTGTATTGTGAATGATCCATGTCTGAAGCCACACTGATAATTGGGTATGTAATTACCAACAGATGCTTCTATTCTTTTTTTAATGATCTTTTCAAAGTTTTTCCCGATTACTGGTAACAAGGTAATGGGTCGGTAGTTGGCTACATTAGAGTGATCAAGATTTTTCTTTGGTATTGTAATCACGTTACCCTTTTTCCATTCTGGAGGAAAAAATGAGTTCAGTAAGCAGTAGTTGTATATTCGCATTATTTCTTCGTGTATATCTGCATCTAGCTTTTTTAATATACCATATGATATATTGTCATATCCGGGTGTAGTGTTCTTTTTTGTTACGGTTGCAGCATAGTACTCATCTGCATCTATCGGAGGAATATCTTCAAAATGCCTTTCTTCGAAATATAAGTTGTACCAATCATCGACTTAATTCTGGTGATTTGCGTCAAAGTTGACATTTTCACTAAATTGGTATGATTTTTTAAAATGATTTGCAAATGTGTCTGCAATTTCCTGATCTGCTATTAATGTTTTATTATTTTCTATTAGAAACTGACTATTATTATGTTTACGATATTTTGATAGTTTTTTTATTTGTTAAGGTCATTAAATTTTCTCTTAGAACTGGTTCATTATTGTTTTTGATTTCACGGTATAGTTGTTTCTTAATCTTGATTAATTTAATTATGAATGGAGGTAGTCTATGTGAGAAGTATTTTTTTGTGAATTTTGGTGTGTTTTCACTGACAGTTTGATTAAGTTTCTCCAGAAAGAATGTAATGTATTGAGGGGATATTGGAGTTGCATGATTTATATATTGTAACATTTGTGCATTTACACGTTCCGTATTACACTTGTTAAAATTATATTTTATTTCCTCATCATAGTCCATAGGAGGTTGGTCAAGGTCGAGACAGAATTCTATGGCTAAATGATCAGAGCACAGGTCTGGAATTAGGTGAACGTCGGAAATATTTTGGCTAATATTTTTTGTACAGAAAAACAAGTCGGGAGTGGAATTTTCATTGTTTGCCATAATGAATGTTGGTGGAGTTGATATTTGCACAAAGTCTGTATTATTTAGAAAATGCTGTATTTGTTTTTTCTTTCTATGGTTGACGTTGAAGTCACCAATTATAATGGCATATTCATATTGTGAGGCTTTCACAAACAAATAGTCTTCAATAGTTGCACTATTTGGATGGATATAAGTTAAAAATATGTGAATTTTGTTATTCTTGAAGGGCATTGTGCAGTGTGTGGTTTCGTTTAATGGGTTATTTAAATGGGGTGGATTTGCTTTTCCCATTTTGAGATGTTTATCACTTTGAATTAAACTACCTCCTCTTATATTTGTGTTCACAACGTTACCATTTTTTTGAATTGTAATCCAGTCCTTATAGTTAGTCGATGTACTTATTGCAGTTTTGGTTTCCACAAACATGTTGCATTTGATATCGTTATGTTCTGCATAGTAATTTATCAAATGTTTTTTAGGGTTGTAACTGTTGATGTTGGCATAAAGTATTTTAATTTTAGACATCCCGGTGAATTTGAATACCTTCGCTTGGTTCTGTGGGTGTATCGTTGTTTTCAGAATTCAGATCAAACATGAGTATATAAAGACGATTTCCTACAAATGTGGGAACGGTGTTAATGTTGTATTGATCAATAAACCTCTTTTGTAGCTTAGCCAATAGTTCCTGACGGTTGTTATTTTTAGGTTTATTTATCTTATTTGTGTAAGTGTCAATAATATGGTCATGGATTGTGATAACTGAATGAATTCTGCTGCTTCTTGTAACTTTTTTGTCCAGGTCAGCTGATTTTTTGTTTATAGAGCGAATTTTAACATTCGGTATTCCATCGATGGGTTTGGTAGGCCTTTGTGGACATTTTATGGACCAAGCAACGTGTTCTGTAGAGCCACATGCTTTACAAGTAGGTGGAAGATTGGTTTTACACTCAATGTCTTTATGGTCTCTGTGGCATTTTGAGCATTTTATTGGAGTGTTACACTGGTCAGTGGTATGTGTAAACATGGAACATTTTGCACACGGGACTGGTAGAGGTTCTGGTGGGTGGCTGGGGTAAACCGCAAAATATCTGCATTTGTAATATACTCCTTCGTTAATTAGTTTTTCATATGATCTTACGTCACCTGTAATTATTCGTATAAATAATGAGGGATTGTTGGTTCTTTTTGATATTATGCGTTTGCAATAACGGTGTACTATGTTGCTGTTAAGTAAGATTTCACTTATTTCTTTTTCTTTTATATCTATGTCCACCTGAGATATAACCGCAGAATATGATTGTGTTGTTGATGTTTGGTGTGTTGTAGTTTGTGGAGTAGTACTCTCCTCAAAAGTTGAGATTTCGTTATCTTTTTTCAGGTGATCCAGTGCCTTTACTATGTGTTCTTTTGTGTTGTCTGACTTAATAATAAAACCTTTCCTTGTTTGTATGATGATGTCTTGGACATTGGGAAACATTGAGCACCATATGCCTGCAAGTCTTGTTCTAGTTGTGCCCTCAGGAGCTGTAGCATAATAGACATTTTTATATTTTTTACGAAAAATGTTTTGCATAGCAACAGATATATTTTTTGGTCTGTTTTGATTTTGTGTTGTGTAGTTATTTTGGGGTGTACTAGATGTTTCCATCCTATCATCTGTATTTTGTAAGGTTTTATTCTGTTGTGTTGGGTGTTTAAAAATAGGTGCATTAATTGTTTGTTTTGAAGTCCCAGGTTGAGATAAGCTGGCAATGGCTTTTTTACGTTGTGATAATGTTTTTAATCTCCTGCTTCTTTTTTTGCCAGTTTTTATTCTCCAGTCCTTATCTGTTGATTTTTCAGGTTGTGTTTCTGTCTCACTTTCACCAATTGAACTCTCGGAAATTCCGCGCGCTTCTTCTTTGGACATTTTCGCGGTGAAAAAGCCCTCGAAATCGGCGGCGGAAACAGTCTTTAATGTGTTGAGGCACTTAATTTTATATAGAAATGTCTTTTCGCCACTTTTAAATGTTTATAATCACTATTAAATCAATTTAATGAATTCACTATCTGACAGCTCTTTACTATTCAGAGTCGCGCGCGTGAATGTGGTGTTAAAAATAATTTCATTAAAAAGCTGCTAAAGGAAAGTCATTATTTTCTGGAAAATTACAGTATTTTCATATCATTAAATGAGAAAGTTTTTGGAAATGCATTTGAAGTACAAAAAAATTTTAATTGAAAAAATTATAAAAGTCTATGGTTCTATCAGAATACTAAGAAAATATATGAAATTGCTTCTGGTGAAAACATTCGAAAAACATTAAGTAAATTAATCATATTTAAACATCAATAAGGGTGAGCGTAGATGCATCGTCACTCTATATGTATCTCGATACTCCAGTGAAGCAATGTGCAGCATGGTTAGTAGTTCGATGGGTGAAATCCATCTTGGGAAACACAGCGATCTCGTCCCACATTCTAGCGGCTTGTATATCAGTGTATACGCAGAAGCTATGTAATTTCAAAATGAGAATTACGTAGTGGATGTACCATCCTTCGGAGGGTAAAGCAGGCGGTCCCTTGTTTATTAAATGTTAGGCAAGTAAGAGATCCCTACTCTTCTTACGAGAAGAGGTTCGGCAAAATTTTCAGGTTGGGGGTAGGTCGTTTCCTGGCATCGGTGATAGGCCTTGGTAGCAGAAATAGGCCGACGTTAAATAAATAGATAAAAAAGAAAAACATCAATAAATTATCAAAACAATATTACACAATGATATATCCCAAGAGATGTAAAATAATGTTTTTAGTTGATAAATTCCATTTTATTGTCATGAACCTAGTTGATTTTTCTGTATTACAATGAAAACGTGAATTTTAATTATATTTAAATAAAATTTATAGTTATAGACTAAAATTTGCAAAAAAACGTTCATTTCTCCAATATTCAACTTATTGGTAAATAATGGAAACGTTTTCAATCCGTCCCTGACTTTGGGCAAAAATTCTGAAAGATCTGAAAACCTATCATGGCGGCCAGCATGGGGGGTGTCAACGTTTGGATCTTATGTGAGGTCCAGTTTAATTTATAAAGTTCGTGGTTATGCTTCATTTTATCCACTGCATGAAAAGATTTTGAGAGCCACTGTTATAATCTCGTGGGACGCTTCTGCAGTACAGCTCATAACCTTTGGCTAATTGCTTCTGGATCATATCTACCAACTCCACCAAGAATCCCAGCTAGATAAGACGCAAGTAGTAAGGCTAAAACTGAGAATTGTGAGTCCATCTTTTTATTGTTTTAATATCTTAACCCAGGAGGCTTACCATTAAAGTAACACTACAGTGAAGAGCAGTTGTTATTCCACCAGACTGTGATGAAACTGTCAGCACAATAAAGTTTTATTATTTTATTTTTGTGACACACATTTTTTTAAAATAACTTGTAAGCTCATACAACAGCTGTTATTTGGGTATTAAATTTTTCTATATAATCTAAAACAAAATAAGACAGTTTAGTTCTTACCAATATTTATTGCTCATTTATTATTATATCAAATGCACTTTTTGTCTTTTTAAAACTTTGCGTACTCTCACATATTTGGCTTATACTTTATCTCATCATTATATCATTTTTCCTATCTCTTGTCTGAGGAGGCAACTTCCCAAATAATATAAAGTATTTTTAAACAGGTCAACTTTATCATCTTTTATCTATCATTTGCATCGTTTCAACTGTTTACAATTGTCAATTTCACTAAAATAAAGTAGCTGTCAAAGATTCGATTTAAGACAGTAGGGGCACATTCCGCACCTAAGCTACTTAGGCACTGACCTCCTCGGTAGAGCCGATTACATGATCACGTCAGCCACAACCTGAAGAGCTGTCATGGGTGAGGGTTATTGTTAAGTAGTTGTATTGAGTAAGGAAGTGCCCCAAAATATCCGGAGATAATTTTGGACCAACGTGTATATCATAATATTGTAGTTTTTCAGTATCTTGTAACTTCTGAAACATTTTAATTGCTGATCTTGGTTTTGATAGTATTAACAAGCAAAAGTCATTTGAACCCTTTCAAATTGTCTTATATTTATATCTGCCCCAATAAGTACTGTGTAACATAACAAAATATTAAATAGTGATAGATATAATATTTTTCAGTTTTCAAAATGCTCCTGCCATATCCCAGATGACTATGAAAAATGTAAATGCAAGTGTGTACAAGTGTGGAAGCTGTTCCCATGTAGCAAAATATAAAAGTCAACACAAACTGCACATGTTGTCCCATCGAGAATACAGGTGTGATAGCTGTTCATATGTAGCAAGAAGTAAGACTTGTTTTAGACGCCATGTCCATTTTGTCCATCGATATGCAAATATAAGAAAGTACAAGTGTGAAATCTGTACATATGCAGCAAAACGGAAAGGCACTTTAAAAGCACACTTGTTAACCCATCAAAAACTTTCAGAAGTAACAGTATACAGGTGTGATAGCTGTTCATTTGTAACAAAATATAAGGGTGGTCTTAACGAACATACACTTATTACCCATCAATCTTCAAACATACCAGAGTACAAGTGTGAAAGTTGTTCGTATGTAGCAAAACGAAAAAGCCATTTAAAAGAACACATGTTAACCCATCAAGAACTTTCAGAAGTAACAGTATACAGGTGTGATAGCTGTTCATATGTAACAAAACGTAAGGGTGATCTTAAGAAACATACACTTATGACTCATCAATCTTCAAACATACCAGAGTACAAGTGTGAAAGCTGTTCATATGTAACAAATCGAAAGGGCAGTTTAAAAGTACACTTGTTAACCCATCGAGAACTTTCAGAAGTAACAGTATACAGGTGTGATAGCTGTTCATATGTAACAAAATATAAGAGTGGTCTTAACAAACATACACTTATTACCCATCAATCTTCAAACATACCAGAGTACAAGTGTGAAAGTTGTTCGTATGTAGCAAAACGAAAAAGCCATTTAAAAGAACACATGTTAACCAAGAAACATACACTTATTACCCATCAATCTTCAAACATACCAGAGTACAAGTGTGAAAGCTGTTCATATGTAACAAATCGAAAGGGCAGTTTAAAAGTTCACTTGTTAACCCATCGAAAACTTTCAGAAATAATAGTATACCGTTGTGCTAGCTGTGCATATGTATCAAGAAGTAAGGCAAATCTTAAAAGTCATATTCATTGTATCCATCAATCTTCAAGCACAACCAGGTACAAATGCGAACACTGTTCATATGTAGCAAAACGTAAACGCAGTTTAAACAAACACATGTTGAACCATCGAGAAGAGAGAGAACTTTCTGAAGTAACATTATACACATGTGACCAATGTTCATTTAAGTCAAAATATAAATACGTCCTAAAAAGGCACATGTTGATTCATCAATAACTTTCAGAAGTAATATTATATAGGTGTAATAGCTGTTCATATCTAACAAATATTAAGAGTAATTTTGAAAGGCATACTCTTTTTGATCATCTATCTATCGGAAGTGAATGAATGAAAGTCTTGTACAATAAGCTCTTTAATTAAGTGAAATATTACAGTGGAAAGACTTTGGTAATAAACTGTTATTTTATGTCAATATGTGGAGAAAGAACTGGGGAATAATTGTATATGTTTAGTAAATATATCTATTCTGTAATTATTTAGTTTGTGAACCAAGTGAATTATTAAAACAAAAGCTTGGGTTATTTAACCTTCATAGGACTGACCGGGGTCCGTTTGTACCCCAAGACATTCTTTAACTATATCTCAAAAAATTCAACATTTTTAGAGTTGTCCTTCCCTTTAGCTGTAGTTTATACCTTTTATTGATAGAATATAGTGCATACTTTAATATTTAGAGGTTACGTTTATTTTAAATTTCACTTTTTGATCTCGAGGTCTTTTCGGACTCCGGTCCGCCGTTTACGTCTATAAATCCAATGAAATTCCGGGGAATTTATATATATATATATATATATATATATATATATATATATATATATATATATATATATATATATATATATAATATATGTTACATACTAATATTTGGGTTGAAAGAAAATTATTAGTCCTCCAATGCAAAACCAACTTTTTTGCCGAGAAAAAGCGGGAATTTTCAAAGTTCGCTGCGGGAAATTTCAATGATCGAAATTGGTAGCCTGGCACCCCGGTCCGCTTGTTACCATTAGTTATAAACATGCAACTTTTTACCAATAAAGATATTTTATTTAAACAGTAATAAAAACGACTTTTTATGACATGAGTGAAAAAATATAATTTACTCGATGTTAAGTGTGGGGTCCATTTAGACCCCGGTCCGTCTTTCCTGTAAGTTTTGATAGCCCGTCCTATGAAGGTTAAACAATTTCAAGTTATTTACCCATAACACTTTTTGTAGTGGCTTTAAAAAGGTATAATTAAGGGAAAAAAGCTACTCTTTTTTACTTATTAATGACTCTTCTCTGTTTAATTTAAAGTGAATATTAAATATACAGAATGATCTGGCTGAATGTTAGGAAAAAATGTTAATAGTATGCAGTGTGTGTAAGAAAAATTATGAACATGATCAACTATGGACATGTGACCAGGGCCATGCGAAAATATGTACTAACTGGTCGAGACTTACTGCATCAGAAATCAAATGTATGGAACAGAAAAGGAAGAATTATACGGTACTATTGTAAAACGTGCATAGGCATGGAGTCAAGCAAGGAAGTTTTAGATGAAGTGAGGTCTTTCAAGATGATTATTGATTTGCAAACTAGTAAAACAGAAGTACTTAGCCAAATAATAAAATATGCATTTGCAATATGTGCATTTCTTGTGTAGTGGGTAGACTATACTTTAGTTTCTGACTTTTTGGCAGTAAACACTGCTGACTAGGTGAGTATCGCAACAGAAGTAATTTGCAAATTGCAAGGAGAGCCAACTACCATCACTTATTGAAACTAGCGCTAAGAACAAGCTAGCCAATATATAAATACATACGTATCCAATATACTTACATATATATTCAACTCAAACTTGTATCTCAGTGTTTAAATTAATGTTTATATTTTTTATTAGTTTTTATTATCAACTTCTTACAACATGTTTATTATAATGAATTCCCTTAATAAATGAAGATCCATCCCTGGCTCTGTATGCAACACATTATATGCACGTAATAACTATATTATCATATGTATGCAACACATAACACACACACACACACAAATATATTTTTGGTTATATAAAGAACAGAACTTTAAAAAAAAAACGCCTGGATTAATAAGAAAATTAGACAGATAAGTAGTTTGCTATAGTAGTTTGCTATAGTACCTATTAAAATAGTGTTGTAGAAGTTCATGAAACTCATGAAACCTAAAATTTTGACACCTCAAATAGCCAAATAGTATTTAATATATTAATAATAATGATAATGATAATATTAAGTCTTTATTGATTTCTACATAAATAGAAAAACCATTTGGCGAAGTTTAGCCATTAAAGGCTATCCCAGGCAGCATGTTACGTCTAATTGACGTGATTTTTTCGTGACAGTTTATGTTTATACCACCTAATAAAAGACATAGTTGCAACGTGTTTAACACGTGTATTTGTCACATCCATACGACGTGTTTTAGAGACGTCGCGTCGACGCGTTTTAGAGACGTCGCGTCGACGCGTTTTAGAGACGTCGCGTCGACGTCGGATTTGTGGTATTAGAGAAGTAACTTTTTCACTAGTAAAGACCTGAAACTTTATGCTTGGGAAATAAATAATACACAATCAAATTAGACTTACAATATTTTTATTACTAGATAGGTTAAAGAGGCAAAATATGAAATTTAAAAAAGAATAAATCAATAAATTAAAAGTTCGACAAGATACAGAATTTTGGAAGAATTTATAGTTGTATCTCGGAAACTAGTCATAGGATCGAGTTGGGTCCATGAGAGCTCTTGATCAGAAAGTCGAAATCTACAACACATTAAAAATTCAGCCTATTTCACTGGGGGTCACTTCCCATATAAGATCTGAGCGGGGTCTTTTAAGAAACGTTAAATTATATTGCAAATTTAAAATTATATTCTACTAAATGAAAGTTAACAAATGCCTTAATATTATGTTACAACTGAAATAAATTATTAGAAACGCTTTTTAAAAAGGCGCTAAAATTTAACGTTTTTTTATAGAAATGCCAAACCTTTGTACCTATACTGTCAGTCAATGCACCACGAAAAACCAATCATCTGGTTTTTTTTATATAATAGATCCACACGACATATTTTACATTGCAAACACCAGAGAGACTTCAAGTTTGCAAATCATATGCAGCCATTTTCATTTGACACGCCACAAAAAGTAATAACGAAATGACCTTGTACATGTACTAGTTATAAAAGATCACTTAATAAATATATCACTGATAGTGAATCAAAACAATAAAATTGGTTACCTACCTGATAAATAATTTAAACAGAAAACACTAACCACAAACAATGTTGTGACACTAACAGAAATTCAACACTTCTTGATCGTGCATAGCCGCGTGAATAGAAAGAAGGCAAATGCATGGCATGGCGCATGCCTGCATGTCGGCAGAATTGTCTGATTGTAAAGCGTGACACCAACGTTAGCCGAGTCAGATATGTTCCAAAACAATAAACGACTTTTTTTTGTATTATGTAATAATGTTTTTATCATTTTGGGTCTTATAATTTATATCCATCGTTGGGAAACCAGAGACAACCGCTGCGAAATATTTTATTATTAAACATATATAATTATAGCCAGATCTTTTACATTTTTGTTCATGATCTATTTATCATATTAGTCCACACAAGTTATGTAAAATAAACTTCAGCATCAAATAAAACACTTTAGTTTTTTAGTATCATATAATATATTTATTATATTTTATTATAGAATTATCTACGTGAAATTCACGTCGACTTCACGTAATTCAATGTCGTCTAATAAAGGTCTAAATAGCGACGTAAATGTCGCGTCTAATTTTGGTCGATCAAAGTCACCAAATTTCTACGTGAAAATTACATAAATAGACGTGACTCTGCTGCCTGGGAATTTTATTACACTTAACTATGCTTCAAAATATTTCAGTGCTATCAAAGTATTCAAATATTCAGAAAGTATTTAAATACTATAAGTTTAAACTATTTAATTACTTCTGTTATTTATTATTTAAATACTTTTATCTTTTGAAAATACTTAATATTTAAATACTTTCAATTTTCTGAAAGTATTTAGTATTTAATATTTAAATACTTTTTCAAAGTATTTGCCCAGCTCTGTTAACATCACACAAAAGTTCTTACAATCCCTTGAATCAGGCTCAGCATCTGGTGTGATTTCACACCAGCTGCTCATTGGCTAATAACATTTTTTGGTGGGGATCGTGAGTTACGAGGCCACCTTATACTCTACCAGTCTTGGTTTCACATGCCTTTCTGGGTATGTGGGTTGTACAAGCTGTTGAGGTTATGTTATATCCAATGTCAATACGAACAATATCTCTGAATAAACAAAATTAATTACAAAAACGTATAAAATGAAAACATGTTGCGGTTTTAGTGTCCAGCGTATAATAATAATTACTATACATAATTAGAGTCAGATTTCCTTATAACACACTCAGAAAATCACCCAGCTAAATATATTGCTCAAAGTCACAAACAACCCACACCTATAGACGTTCTACTGCCGTACATTCAAATGGGATCAAAACTGAAGCGCCTCTGGTGGTTGGAAGCGCAAGCGGAGCTATATTGGCGGCCGGCGGGAAGTTTTAAATAATCTTAAATCTCATTTAAATACTTTTAAAAGCAGTACTATGCCACATTTGATAATTAAATATCAAAATATGACTAGCACAGTTTCAAAGACACTGAAATTATGCTGCAGAAACAAAATATTTTGGGTAATAAAATTAATGATTCAAGAGGTTTGAATAACATATATTAATTAAAACTGAATAGTGGAAACCCTTCTTTGAAATAATTAATTAATCATGATGATCTAATAAATCACTTTTTACATTATTTTTTATCACTAATTTGTTGTAACTAAACGTTACTGCAGTTTCAACACTAAGCGTGTCATTTTCAAATATTTCACATTTCACAAGAGATCCTCGTTTCAAAATGGAACGCTTAATGTTGAAACTGCAGTAAAGTTTACTTACAATACATTAGCGATAAAAAACAAAGTAAAAAGTATTTTATTAGATCACCATTGTAAAGCACCTTCCGCATAAATAATACCGGCTTTCAAAATGTCGATGACAAACAGTGGATTGTTGATTACTCTTAACCACTTTTTAAAATCTATTGAGGTCTTTAGATGGATGAGGGAACCGATGCTTATGAATCATACTGTCCTCACAATTAATAACACAACATTTTATATCCCATTTCCAAACAATAAACAACTTTGACCATAACTTTGACGTTTGTGACACCACGTCGCTGCCAACTATTTTTTTTGCTACCAACACTATTGATAAAATTACTCTAGAGCGCGACATCTCTGGGTTGGAAGCGCAACTACACTTACATCACGTGACCGTACAAAGTGATTCCATTTGCTTCCATATAAGTTGAAAGTCTATAGGTATGGGTGGTTTGTGCTCAAAGTATACAAACTTCGAATATCACAAAGGACAACTCTCACTAGAGATGGGAAAAGCGGTTCCACTCATGTAGCGTTACAATCGCGATCGCTCCAGAGAAATACCGCGACAAAATACCGCTACTTTGGAACGACGCGACAGAAATAAAATGATCCGGCTCGCTCTATCAAACGCGCCTACTGAGTAGAAGAGATCGCGTTTGTCGTGTAACGTGTGGTATTTTCCAAACTCAGAAACGGAGGGTAGGATATGTAATGTAACGTAATCTATCCTATGCAGTTGTTTATTCGCGCTTCGCCAATGCACAGAGAACGCTGCTTATTAATTTATAGTTATATAGGTTTATTAGGTTTTTACATTTTCTTACTAAACAGTAAAAGTAAACACTGGTATTTTATCTATGGTAAACAATATATATGCAACCGGTATATCGACGATTTGAAATTTGAAGTGATGCCACATTTCTGTGGTCCTAAAATTTGTGCAGTAAATTCTTACATATTTTAAATAAAAATTTAACAAACATCTAATTTTTATGACAAACTGAAAACATATACCTACCTTCCAAATTTTACGGATTTTTATTAGGGATAGAAAATTATACACAGCCAGATCAAAAGATGTAAAAGTCGCTTGGCCACACTATATATAAACCTATCTTAGTTTAGTTGGGCCACAATAAAGAGCTTAACATTAAGCTCGTTACTCTGGTACGGCATTGCATCTTTCCAGCTTGTCGCTGGTTAAAGTTTACAAGCGTTGGTCGCTGGTAACGTTGACAGACAGCGTTAGGTGCAGGCGCAGTCATGCACCAACCGTTCGTTCCGAGTAACCGGTTATTTTAGCATTTAGTAACGCGACGGTACGTTACCTAAAAATACCGCGACAAAATAGCGTTACAGAGATAACGACCCATCTCTAACTCTCACCGAATCACAAAAGTTAGAAATAAAGTGTGGTTATTTATTTGTTTACCATTCAGGCAACGACCTTGTGACGTCATGTGCAGATGCCCTATATTTTATTCCTTCCTTTCTGTTCAAGAATGGGGCTCGTGCATCGTTTGACAGCTTGGAGGTCACACAACACTTAACCTCAATCATTCTTCTTCTTCTAGTGCTGTCCCCTTAACAGAGGTTAGCGATCATTAATAAATATAAAATTCCCAGCTGTATTTTTTTAACTTTTGCGTCCTATCAATTAGTAAAGTATGGGGCTCGCGTACCGTTTGACAGCCGGCATTCTTGGAGGTCACACAACCTCGTTGACCTCAATCATTCTTCTTCTTCTAGTGCTGTCCCATTAAAGGGCTCGTGGACTGTTTGACAGCCCACATTTTTGGAGGGAAGAGAAGGAGACACAACCTCAAATTTTCCGATTTCTCCATGTGCAGTTCGTAGTTTTCTTTCAGAGAGTATAAAGTCACAGGAGGGAGTGTTTAGTACTGAAATCTCAGAGACGGAAGTCGTCATCAGGTACACCGTCGATGACTAATTATTTTGGAATGTGGTGTACTGTATTGTAGGTTATCGGATAACTTTTCACGTGTAAGTTTAATATGTGTACTATAAACTAACGTATTACTTTATTTAAGAACGGGGGTCAATCTTATAATTATGTAAACTCGTCGCATTGTAATTTTTTAAAAGAAGTGTTATTGTGTTATTGTTTTGATAGCAGTGGCGGAGATGCCGTAAAAGAAAGTAACGGGTATTTAATTCCTATTTAACAATGATAGTTTCAGATTTGAAGTATTTTTTTACACTGTGGTATTGAAATCTAAATTCAGGGAATATGGTAGGCTATTCTTTTTAATTTGTTTTTCTGAGAAAGTAGATATGTATATGTAATATCATTATTACTTTATTACTTTTGCGATGCCACTGGAAGAACGTCATATCCGTCGGCGGCCATCTTGGTACACCATCGCGGTCCCCAAGGTCGCGTATATAAGCTCCCTCCTGTGACTTTATACTCTCTGTTTTCTTGTGATTGTGACGTTGTGTCTCATTTCCTCCCTCCAAAAATGTCGGCTGTCAAACGGTGCACGAGCCTTTTAAGGGGACAGCACTAGAAGAAGAAGAATGATTGAGGTTAACGAGGTTCTATGACCTCCAAGCTGTCAAACGGTGCACGAGCCCCATACCAGTTTAATGCTTGCACGTTCTATTCTATCGCTGTCAAGAATAGAGGCCCTGGGGCTCAATTCTCAAATCTGTATTAGTAAAAGTCGCATTCGACTTTGGGAAAATATCTACCGAAATTTGCACGACTCTAGAAAATATGCATTATCGAATGTCACAATCTACAATTTTCAGCAGAATGTTCAATGAATGGGCAAACAATTTTAAGAGTCTTGCATATTTCGTTAAGATTTTTTCCAAAGTCGAATGCAACTTTTACTAATAGACATTCGAGAATTGAGCCCCTGGTCCGCAGGCTCTTTTTTTTGGGGGAGGGTGCTATTTTTGGGATTAGGGTGAGAAACGAGCGGATCTGATGTTTAATGATATAAGTTATCGATGTATAAATAAGGATATCATCCATTGGAATATCGATGTTTTCGATATGTCGTTAGATATCGCGCATCACAAGCCCACTATGATGAACGCGACCAGTAGTTCTATCAACCAGTTAAGAAGAAGACGATATTTTAAGGTTATGCGAAAAATTTAAAGACATCTGTTTTTATATTTAATTCATCTTTGTAAAGCTTGTTTACGTTTTTTTATCGTGATGTGCAAGTGAATTACATTGTTGTATTTAAGTGTCAAAATGAGAAAAACGGAAGGTCCATTGTGCAGATTTTGTTTAACCGTTGTTTCTAATGAAAATATTGGCGAAATAGGAGAGAATATAAAAGAAATGTTAGAAGTGCTTCAGTTCAAACTAGTAAGAGTAATTGTATTATCGTATTTTATTCATTTTAACCTTCATGGCTCAGTCCAAATCTACATCTATTCTGAATGTGCTTGACAATACTTTTATCTCTTTCAGAATTTTCATATTAGCGAAGAAGATATTGTATGTAGCGATTGTATGAGAAGTATACAAGAATGTTTGGATTTTAAATTGACATATCAGAACGTTGAAGATTACATTGTTGCTTTGTACTCCAAAAGCAAGTCAAAACTGGATCTAAGAGAGGTGTATATACGGAAAAACGACCATATTACCACAACTGACATTGCTATGGGCCAGGAAATATGCAGATTTTGTATGAAATTATATAATATCTCTTCTTGTAACCCTTTGATTACAGTAGAAGACATGATACAAAAATGTGTTCCTGAGTTGGTAAGTACATATTTTTTCAAAATACTCATTACTTAAGTAATATTAAATGTGAATGGTATGTGCCTGTAATGAATTTCTTTTTTAAACACAATTTCGAAACAAATTTCCTGGTGAGAATGGGCTCGTTTAGTGATATTTAATTTACAATTTATTTTTCGATTTTCTGTAAGCATTTAACCCTTTAAGTATATAGTGAAAAAATTAGGCCGCTAGTGTTAATATTAACTGTAATATTTGATTTTCAATTAGTAACATATTTGAAACGCCCGATAGTGTGCGGATGATGTCACGGCACCTGCTCGACTGGCTTTATGAGCAGCGTTGCCAGTGTCATCAGTACATTTGTACTGAAATTGATACTTTTAGAGCACAATCACTACGTCAGTGCTACTTTCATTGTATCGTTATATTTTTTGTATTGTATTGTATTTACTTATTTTGCAACTTTGACGACAAATTTTAAAATAATTTATCATGATCCGTGAAATGAAATACGCCAGGATCAAAAGAACACCATGTTTTTGATCGCAAGTTAGTTCCGGATTTTCCATCACTTTCGAAAATTCTGTTTCTCTGTATCTCGCTTGAATAAGGTGTTATCTTTGCGTTTAAAAAATGTCTAATGGATGCATGGCAATAGGGACCAACCTGGGTTATCGGCAAGGAAGTTAACTATTTACAGTCTAAAGGAATTGTAAAAATGTTTGTGGTCCTTGAAAAGTTATAGTGCACTGAGGGACATTTAAAAATTCAATACTTATTGCATACATTTACTATTAAAAATTTAACATGTGATTACAGGACACTGAAAGTATTTCGCATAGAACATGGACATGATCTTTTTGTAGTAACAGTTCAAGTGAATATTGCGAACATATTTTTTATACACAAAACAAAAACTATCTGAGTGGCGAAGTATTTTTTATATTCATTAAATTTCCTAGATATCGTATAAAAGATTTAATTAACATCTGTACCAGCGTTACCACATTTGGTAGATTTTTATTTCTTTTTAGTAGAATTTTAAGGATTTTTGTAAAGTTTGGGAGGTAAAATTTGCTGGCAGATTTCTGATAATTATTATCAGAAATCTACCAGCAAATTTTACCTACCAAACTTTAAAAAAATCCTTAAAATTCTACTAAAAAGAAATAAAAATCTACCAAATGTGGTAACGCTGATCTGTACTTTTTTCATAAGATCATAATTTTTTTTTTGTTTCGATACCAGTACGTTAATTTTTTATCCACTGGCAACGCTGTTTATGAGTTATTCGGTCTGTTGTGCTCTCTATATACCCGAAGATTGTGCTTGCTGTATGAAACTATGTGGGTGCAGGCTAGCGGTCGACCCACAGACAGTCGACCGCTGGCTGGAGTGCGGGTGGCTTGATGTCACACTGCGTTTTCGCTATTTTAATTATTTATTTTGAAGGAGGAGTTGAAAAAAAAAATCTAATGTGTTGCACATTTACTAACTACAAAGTGTACTTTCGAAATATGAATTTAAAAAAAAATGCTAAATGAGCCCATTGTAACTGTTTTGATTTTTACGAGAGATACAAAGGTTTACATAATTTTCCAACATTTACTTATTGGTTTTTTACATATTACACAACAATGTTACAAAGTAGCCGTTTCCACCATTAGGTACAACTTTTCTCGGGTACAAATATTAGAAGATATTCAAAACATACTCCAGCGTTTGTTACTAGTCACATCAAGAGAGATATTTTTTCAGAAGTTTTCTGGCAAAGAACCAATCGACCTATATTTTTTTTTACTAATTGGTTATTGAGGTCTAAGGAACATTGGTAAAAAACAGGCCGCTGGGACTTTTTTCATTTTGCTATTAATAAACTAACAATTTTAAACCTCCGATTAAAGAACTTATATCTAGATACATAATGGCATGAATTTTATGATCCCGAAAGACTCCCAATCTAAGGCACTTCTTCCCATAAGTTGCTGATTGGCCCATCGGCGTATTCGCGGCCGCTCGTACATGGTCGGCTTCAGTTCGATTATCATAATTTCAGTTTGACAGTTAAGTTTTTTTCGTGTTTTTCGATCAAAATGTGGTGAAGAAATCTTTTTATTTTAAGTTGTGATTTGCCTAATACCCAAATAATATTCTCTGTTCATATTTAGACAGTTTAGTGACAATTTAGTGCAACTTGCAACAGTGCTGTGCCATTTGCAGAAATCGATCGTTTCACAAGTAAGTAGGTCATAGTCGTAACATGATGAGGTTTCAGTTTATAGTTTTAATAATAATATTATAAATAATATCCTTCCAATGCATATTTACCTTGAATAAAACATCTTTACCTATTGTATTTTTTCAATTTGCGTTAATATTCCTAGAAGTTAACCAATAATTATCACATAAAAGAGGTACAATATTTTACATTTTCCCTTCTACACATACCCGCCTCTATTGCCTATGGGATGTGATGTTCATCTATCCATTTTAATGGACATATAATGTGACTATGTTAGGAGCAAATAAGGTATATGAAGAAAAGGTAGCCATTATGTATCTAGATATAAGTTCTTTAATCGGAGTTTTAAACACTAAACGAATTAGTCAAATTTGTTAATATGCTGTCTCGGAAAATATTTAAGAAAACCTACTGAAAATCTACTTGGGGGTTTTTGAGGTCTCTGATTACTAGGGTGGGTCGAAAAAAATAAATATTATTTTTTGGTAACACTTTGGAGTGGAAAAGTTGCCTGTTATAATAAGAAGAAAAACGACAAAAAAAACTAAAATTGGTTAACATCTTCCCTTCGCGCATCATACTTAAAGTTTATGAAAAATTGCAAAAATTACCATATTTTCGTAATTTTTTCTATTAGTTAAAACTTTTAAAATAAACACGTTTTTTATGCTTGTTTTGTGGTATAAATAATCTAAATAAATTAAATTCTGATCAGTAATCTTTTTTTCTGTTCACGCAACATCTTATAAAAAACAGAAATTTACCAATTTTTCGCAATTTTTACTGTGCAACTCTTCACTCGTGTTGCTAGAACAAAACAACCCCGAACTCACCATGTGGAGGAGGTTGCACGTCGAGTTCTGCCCACCCCTACCCAACCAACCATCCAATTGTTGGGTGTGGTATTTATATTATATTTACAACTATTTGCAAACATTTTCCATAGATAACACAGTAAGCCAAATATATGGGTACTATGAGTAGGATTCTTTGGCTTACTGTGTTTTTACTTTTACTTTTTTATATCTACTACACATTTAAAGTCTGATTTTCTGGAGAAATGAGGCATAACCGATCTAGACTTCAGTGTTGCTCGGATATAGCCATCTCTAGCTTCATGTCCACATACTTTATTTGTTTGATGCATCTCTCCACAGCCTGGGTGTGACAGGGAAACTTTTGCATTTCTCTGATGGGTTTAGTGTCAGAATTGAGAGTGATTTAATATCATCTTCACTTAGACCCGCAGCTTTGGGGGAGGATACAACACACAAGAATTCCATTTAATAATTTCAGTGTAATCGGAAGCTTGAAAGTTTATCTTTGGTGGTACAAAATTTCTAACAGTCTTCTTCTTTGGGGCGGTTTGTCTTGCTTTTAAAATCTTCTGTAACCAAGCTCCTGAATATGTTCTCTTTCATCGACAAGCATTGCCAACAGAACATTCTCTGGATGTGCAAAGAACTCATTTTTAACTTCTTATGCCTAGATTGAGCGACTATACCTTACTTTTAAATGTACACTTGTACCGACACAAAATTGAAATTGTTAGAAACATATTCTTATGTATTAACGGTTTCCATATTATTTCTCTCTTTTTCATATAGGTATGATGGCATGATATTACGCACAAAATAGATTGCTGACTGTGGAAACTGTTTTACAAATATAAGTATGTATTTTTTTATAACCTAGTCATCATTTACAATTGAAATAGGCCTAGTTTAGAAATAATTTCGTGATACAAAATAGGAAAAACAAACAATTCATACATTCTTCCAGATATTACTACCTGTTAAATAGAATGGAGTCAACTCATTGTTTCTACCCAGTCGGATTAGAGCCTTTTGGCAGTTTCAGACCGTTCTAGAGCTGCACCGATGTAAACCAAGAGCTTTAAGAGCTGCTTGGCTACCTGAAAAGATTCTTATTGATCTGTGCCTAAGATGAGTATGTTTAAGCCTCATAGCCATAAGCCACATAGTTCAATGACGTAAATTTCCACCTGAAAGACAGTTGCATTGTGACCCACGCTAGAAAATATTCTTACTTTGGGTTGCAACTGTATACTCCGGCTCTAGCTAACTCAGAGGTTTTGGACCCGTCTATGAACCAATGAAAACGGATCTACAAACCTCTTTGTAGATCCGTTTTATTCCGTTTTATTCTTCCAGGAAATAGAACATTAAAAGGCAGTTAATAGTTGGTCATTGTAGGCATCACTTCTAAAAACATTCCTAGGATGTTCTGGTTGTCTAAAATTCTTATCCACTCTCGCCTCCTAATATACTGGCTAGTTGAGGTCTGGTTTACTTTGAGGTGGACCTAAACTGCCTAAATAACATCTCTGGTAGATTTATTTCTGCGGATTTTTTATTGAATTAATTTTTGTATAGTATAATTTTATTTTGCAATTGCCTTATTTATTTTAATGTCCTGGTGAAGTTTAGCTAATGCTACTCTACCACTTAACCAGGAGGGCGAGATGAGATGCAATTACCTATTCTAGTGATGGACTCGCCAATCGAGGTCTCGCCACTGAAACCGGTACCGTAATTCACCTTACCTTATATTTCCAGCATTAGGTTACAAGTGGCACACAATATGAGCCATAAGTTATAAGTAGCATATAATAGCAACCTGTGTTTGCCATTAAATTTTTTTATTTTACTAGAATAAACGTTAATTTTCAAATTAGTATAACATTTTTAGGAAGCATTTCTGTGCACACTTGAATATAAACTTTTTTTCATTATTTCATATAGTAGAATAAGCTTATAAAGTTTGGCCAGAACACCGTGTGTTCTATACAATATTCTTTTGTTTTGCAGAATTTTAACGTGACTAAAGAGCCTGTGATATGTGATTGCTGTCTGGATTCTTTAAAAATTTATTTTCAATTTCTGCAGATTTGTGTGGATACAGAGGAAAAGATAATGAAATATTTAAAATTTGAAGCAGCTGGTTGTGAGGTCCCAATAAATTTAAGCAAGGTTGTACAATTTGCAGAAAATATATCAGAGAATGAAAGAGATATTGACAAGGTAAATGTTTATTCAAATGGGTTATGCTTTGACACCAACGAAAATGAAATCATTAAAACTGAGAAAACAGTTAAAAAAGGTAATGCAGAATTTGATACAGAAAACTGTGAAAGTGGTATTAAAACCAATGTTGAAGAAAATATGATAACGTTAGGAACCAAAGAAAAGCCTGAGGTTCTACATAATGGAAAATCGGAAATGATATATGAACACAATGAGTTGCTTAACCTTACCAAATCTGAAGTAGTATTTGAAAAAGATTCTGTGAAATTTGAAAGTGAAAATGTTGAAAATTATGTTCAAACCGATGTTAAAGAAAATATCATTAAGTTAGAATCAAAAGAAGAGTGTGGGGCTCTACATAATGGAGAATCGGAAATGATATATGAACAGAATGAGTTGCATAATATTATTAAATTTGATGTAGTAGTTGAAAAAGAGTGTGCAAAACGAGGAGCAAAATTTGAAAGTGAAAATGTTGAAAATTATATTAAAGCCGATGTTGAAGAAAATATTATAAAGGTAGAAGCAAAAGAAGAGTCTGAGGTTCTACATAATGGAGAATCAGAAATGATATATGAACACAATGAGTTGCATAATCTTATTAAATCTGAAGAAGCATTTGAAAAAGAGTCTGCAAAATTTGAAAGTGAAAATGTTGAAAATTATATTAAAACCAATGTTGACGAAAATATTATGAATATGGAAATAAAAGTGGAGTCTTTGGAAGGACATAATAGAAGATTGGAAATGATTGAGGAAGAAAATAAGTTGCAAACCAAGCAGATCGACTTTGAAAGGTAAATCCTTACAATCCACAGACCTAAGTATAATTAGACTTATAGGATATCTCCCTTTTTTATATACACGAGAGTGAGAATTTTAAAAAATAACATGGTTGTGATTGCTGAAAATAGCTTTGAGTTGATTGATTGATTGATTCACTTACTAACATATGGTAGGCATTGCTGCCAGTTCCAGAAAACACCATCGGGCTGGCTACTAGGGTGTGCTGAAAAAAATTAAAGTTGAATTATAAATTCAACGTGCAGCGTATATAAGACTATCCTGTGAACATGTCAAAACTTGCAATAACTGATTCAAAATAAACCATTGGTTCTGTTTAATGTTATTTTAAGATAAATATTTTGGGTATAATTACTTTTACGATTATTATTACATAGAAACGAACGTACAAACTTGACACAATTGTAGGCATGATTAAAGGGATGGCAGATGGCTGAAAATATTATTTAAAAAATTAGAAAAAAAATTGCAGTGACTGTACACACTGAAAGCCAACTTTTAATGAGTATAGCAAACTGTAATTTCAACTTTAATTTTTTTCGGCCCACTCTACTGGCTACGTCTATATTGGGTTGGACTGAGGTCATGCTTGTTGCCAGCAGCGAGAGGCATATGGTGCATGGCACAGGAATATAGGATGGGAAGTGTAGGTTTTTGTGAGATTCATTTCCCCATTGTGTCATGTCTTTTGGAGTGTTTATGCTCCTTTTTATTGAGTATTCGGTTTTCTCCATTTCTGATTTTGGCAGTGTTACAGGGTGATTCACCAAGAAAGGTACATACTGTTATGGTAGATAGAGTTCACTTTGGTGACTTAGAAATGGTTACTAAAAAACGTCTTAGAGTTTTTTTTATTGAATTACAGAGCCCAACTAGCAATTTGGTATCTTATAAAAGCTGCAGAAATGTTTCCGACATAAATTTTATAAAACAACGTTAGTCTCAGAAACACTTTAAAAACGTTATTGTGACAGGTATAAATGTAAAATTGGCACCATCTTATAAAATAGTTTAGTCATTGTTGATATTTTGTAAAAGCTATTGCAATTATTACAAAATAATTGTATATACAATTCCGCAGGCTCTAAGAAAATTCAATACTGCCACTATGAAACGATTTTATTGAAGCTTCATTTAATTGCGTTATAAAGCACACCCAAGCTGCAATTTTAGTAGTTTCTACATAGTAGTTACCATTAGTGGAACTTTAAAGGTTCCATAAACTAAGATTGTTACGTAATGGGAACCATCCTTCTACTAAGCATTCACCAAAATGGGGAATAATAATTACGTAGTAAGTTACTATTCCGGTACTTCTACCGTTACCGTGTTGACGACTAGGTTATTACGTAAACGGGATGTAACCAAGTAGTAGAAATGACTAACTTTTGGAACGGCTCAGCTGACCGGAATGAGAGCGCAAACTATATATTTGGCTCTCTGTTATTCGAATAGCAAATTAATGACTTATTGAGTTTGAGCACATAATATGTCCAAGGTCCAAGTTAAGGTTATTATATACAACATGCATAAGCATTATAAATCATGATGTTTTGCATTTACCCTGGGTGTGGATATTAAAACCACTTGTTTTCTGTAAAATGTTATCATGATGCTTCGATAAAAAAAAGATGCCCCCTCGAGAAAATGGGTTTTCGAAAAAAAAAATTTTTGCGAAAATTTGTACAAGCAAAACTGCAAAATTTTTCATGGAAAACGTTTTTTTTTTAAATTTTATATATAAAGTAATAATCTGTTTATAAAACATATTTGCAAATGACTATAATAAAAATATATATATATATATATATATATATATATATATATATATATATATATATATATATATATATATATATATATATATATATATATATATATATATGAATATGAATATATTTATCTGTGTCAATATGGCGTCTACATTCAACAACAGAAAAATGGGGTTTCTAATTGCAGTCACTTTGTAGTGGTATATATGTCAGCAAAGTATTTGTCATATATTAGAGGTGGCAAAAACCAAAATTATTTCCCAACAAGTTACATTTCCCATAAAGTAGCAGATGCCACCAACGTTATAGTTGCTGCTACTTTAAAAGTGGTTAAGGGAACTACAACAATTTCACTGTGTAGTTATATTTACGTAGATGTAGGAAATGGGACCAATAACGTATAAGACCTTGGTAACTATTGCTACCAACTTATTTTCATGTTGGTACAATTGGCAGATATGAGATAGGTAATTTTTTTTTTTTTTGAATTGGCAATACGGTAATAACTGTTAAAGTGTCAATATGTGTGATGTGGATTAAAAATAATTATTATACTTTTACAAAGTGCTTTTTAGTATCTGATATTATTAAGTTGTTAATAAACTTGTGCAAATAAAATATTTGTTTTTTTACCGAAAACGATGTTGTACAATGTATGTCTTGCAAATGTATTTATTAACGTAAGGTGTGTAATGATAATAATGGAAAGAATACATAAGCGTTTTCATATTTTAGTGATTAGTTTATATTTAATTTCATTCAGTTCAATTTATTGTACACTGCGTGTCACAGTACACTTCGATTTTATCAATGCAAAGAAGACTAGACTGGTCACATTTGACAATAATAAAATCTATCACAAATCAGTATTTCAAACAATAACGATTCAGAAGCTTGAGAGAACATCACATTCTACCAATAAATTTAATGGTTTTCAGTTCACAAGTGCTGTACCATATATTTATAAGCCATGCAGTGTACACAAACAATGTCTTATGCCGTTATACCGATATTGTCCGTTCCCCATCGACACAATGTTTATTAAATTTGGAGTTTTTAATCGGCAAATTCATTTAATATGCTCAGTGAATCACTAACTGAACTATTGGTCAATCTGTGTTTTAAAGACAAGTTGTAATGTTCGTGCAGTACACAGTATCATTAATATCACTACAAACCTCTGATTAAAGAACTTATATCTAGATACATAACGGCTATCTTTTCTTCATATACCTTATTTGCTCCTAACATAGTCACATTATATGTCCATTAAAATGGATAGATGTACATCACATCCCATAGGCAACAGTGGCGGGTATGTGTAGAAGGGAAAATGTACAATATTGTACATATTTTATGTAATAATTGTTGGTTAACCTCTATGAACATAACCGCGGATTTAAAAAATATAATAGGTAGAGATGTTTTATTCAAGGGATATGTATTGAAAGGATATTATTTATAATATTATTATTACAACTGTAAACTGAATGCCATCATGTTACGACTATGACCTACTTACTTATGAAACGACCGATTTTCTTATTTTCTAAACTGCCTTCTGCAAACGGCACAGCACTTCAATATGTAGCATTAAATTTTCACTAAACTGTGTAAATATGAATAGAGAATATTACTTAGGTATTAAGCAAATCACAACTTAAAATAAAATTACTTTTTCATCACTTTTTGGTTGGATAACATGAGAAACATTGACATTAATGGCGGACACTGTGAAACTGAGATTATGATAATCAAACTGAACCGATCGTGTAGAAAACAGCCGCGAATAGGCCGATGGGCCAATCAGAACCTTATGGGAAGAAGTGCCTTAGATTGTAAGTCTTTCAGCAACAAATAAATCAATGCCATTATGTATCTAGATATAAGTTCTTTAATCGGAGCTACTAACTGTTATAGTTTTCGATTACTCTTCTCCTTGTGTTGATGGGAACACTTTTGCACTTCTTGTTGCCAAAAATGATGGTTTTGCTCTGGCGAAATAATCTTTCATGTGTGCATTATATCCTGAAGAATCACTATTTCCACTACTGTTTAACGGTATCTTCAGTTTTCTATAAAACGTGGATGAGTGGCGATAAACTTTATTTCGCTTTTACTGAGTATTTCAGATGCCACCATTTTACTCAATGTCAATAATTATATAAATTATATTAAAACTTAATATTACTTTATAGTAGTTTTTCAAGGTATATGTAACTTTGTAGTCATTTTCAATTAGTGGGGAGCAGCAAAAATAACTTCAGAGCCCCATGTTTGTAGAAATAACCTCACTTTTACTCAAGATGTCACTAATAAGTTAGACAACTTTGAAGTTCCAGAAAATTTCCCAACAACGTATCAGGGACTTAAAATTGCACACTTGAAGTTATCGTTACTTTGAAGTGGTCCTTTGGTAATGCTATGCGGTCGGCATTACTACCAATTTTCATTTTGCAGTTGAGGATGCTTCAAAGTAATGCAGAGTAGTATCCGCGACATTGCATATTCTGCAGCAGTTACTTGAAAGGGTTATAACTATACAATGCCTGAATTCAGTAGAATCTACATAATTGTCACTACAAATGCATATCACAAAGTGAATATTACAAATTTAGTAACAGTTATGTCATTCTTACTATTTTAAAGTTCCGATGCCTCAGATGCCAGTTCCCATCACTTTGAATGCTGCTTGGGCATACTCCACTGTTATTATAGATCTGTTATTGTAGATTATAAATCGTTTTATTTTATTGGTGTTTTGTAGCAACAATAACAAACAGTGAATGTACTTTACAACGCAATTAAATGAAGCTTCAATAAAACTGTTTTATAGTGGCGGTACCGAATTTTCTTAGAACCTTGTTTGTTTGTTTATACAAATATTTTCTAATGGTTGCAATAGCTTTTATAAAATATCAACAATGACTAAACTATTTTATAAGATGGTGCCAATTTTACATTTATAGCTGTTGTAATAACGTTTTTGAAGTGTTTCTGAGACTAATGTTGTTTTATAAAATTTGTGTCTGAAACATTTCTGCAGCTTTTATAAAGTACCAAATTGCTAGTTGGGTATAATCTCGTGGGATGCTTCTGCATGGAATGTTAACTTGACCTGCAGTACAGCTCATAACCTTTGGCTAATTGCTTCTGGATCATATCTGCCAACTCCACCGAGAATCCCAGCTAGATAAGATGCAAGTAGTAGAGCTAAACCTGAAGACTAAGTCCATCTTTTTATTGTTTTAATATTCTAACCCAGGAGGCTTACCATTAAAGTAACACTACAGTGAAGAGCAGTTGGTATTCCACCAGACTGTGATGAAACAATAAAGTTTTATTATTTTATCTTTGTGACACACATTTTTTGAAAAGTATTTGTAAGCTCGTACAACAGCTGTTATTTGGGTATTACATTTTTGTATATAATCTAAAACAAAATAAGACAGTTTAGTTCTTACCAATATTTATTGCTCTTTTATTATTATGTCAAATGCACTTTTTGTCATTTTAAAACTTTGCGCACTCTCACATGTTTGGCTTGTGCTTTATCTCGTCATTATAATATCATTTTACTTACCTTTTGTCTGAGGAGGCAACTGCCCAAATAGTATAAAATATTTTTAAACAGGTCAACTTTATCATCTTTTATCTATCATAAGCATTGTTTCAACTGTTTATAATTGTCAATTTCACTAAAATAAGTAACCATCAAATATTCGATTGAAGACAGTAGGGGCACATTCCACACCCAAGCTATGGAGGCACAAACCTTTTCAGTAGGGCTGATTACATGATCACGCCAAGTTTATTATTTTTCACTGTTTAAATTTATATTTTAATGCTGCTTAATATTTGCCTATATCCATTATTTGTCCTTTATGTTATATAATAGTTATATTAAATTATTTCATTATGATTATTTCTGCTGCTATCAAAACAGGGACTTCCTCAATCAAACACACGTCCAGCCTCAATCTGAAGAGCTGTCACGGGTGAGGGTTTTTGTTAGTTGTATTGACCATTGAAGTGTCCCAAAATATCCGGAGACAATTTTGGACCAACGTGTATATCATAAAATTGTAATTTTTCAATATCTTGTAACTTCTGAAACATTTTAATTTCTGATATTGGTTTTGGTAGTATTAACAGGCAATAGTCATTTGAACACGTGCAAATTGTCTTATATTTATATCTGTCCCAATAGATACTGCGTAACATTACAAAATATTAAATAGTGATAGATCAAATATTTTTCAGTATTCAAGATGCTCCTGCCACATCCCAGATGACTATGAAAAATATAAATACAAGTGTGTACAAGTGTGGAAGCTGTCCCCATGTAGCAAAATATAAAAGGCAACACAAACTGCACATGTTGTCCCATCGAGAATACAGGTGTGATAGCTGTTCATATGTAGCAAGAAGTAAGAATTGTTTTAGACGCCATGTCCACTTTGTCCATCAATATGCAAACATAAGGAAGCACAAGTGTGAATTCTGTACATATGTAGCAAAACGAAGAAACAATTTAAATGCACACATGTTAACCCATCGAAAACTTTCAGAAATAACAGTATACAGGTGTGATAGCTGTTCATATGTAACAAAATATAAGGGTGATCTTAACAAGCATAAACTTATTACCCATCGATCTTCGAACATACCAGAGTACAAGTGTGAAAGCTGTTCATATGTAACAAATCGAAAGGGCAGTTTAAAAGGCCATATGTTAACCCATCGAGAACTTTCAGAAGTAGCAGTATACAGGTGTAATAACTGTTCATTTGTATCAAGAAGTAAGACAAATCTTAAAAGACATATTCTTAATATACATCAATCTTCAAACACAACCGGGTACAAATGTGAAAGGTGTTCATACGTAGCAAAACAAAAAAGCTGTTTAAAAAAACACATGTTGAGCCATCGAGAACTTTCAGAAGTAATGATAACACTTGTGATCAATGTTCATTTAAGTCAAAATATAAAGGGGCCCTAACAAGCCACATGTTGATCCATCAACCACTCTCAGAAGTAACATCATATAGGTGTAATAGCTGTTCATTTGTAACAAAATATAAGCGTAGTCTTAACAACCATATCCTTTCTAACCATCAATCTTCAAACATAATAGTGCATAAGTGTGGAAGCTGTTCATATATGGGAAAACGTAAGGAATATCTTAAAAGACATATCCTTAGGACCCATCATATGTAGCATTAAAGAACATTTTCACAAACGTTTCTAACAACAGTATGTCCTATGTACAAAATAGGAGCAATTTGCAACATATGAACATTTTGTGAAACATACAGTTTCTTATTAGTAGGTGTTCTATATTAACTCGGAAGGACCGTCTGATTTGTCATTTTATTTTTATTTTCTATAGCCTTAGTTATGAATTACGTGAAATTAACGCAGATTCAATGCTGTGTAATGGCACTCACCTTGGTCGCTGTTTTCCTGTCTCCTCGGAGAGCACTCTCCACTATCCCCAGTTTTAGGATAACTGTGTTTTATTTTGACTTAAATATATGAAGGATCAGCTGGCCCTTAAAGTAACTGTTGAAATGGCTTCTTTTCTGCGCATGGCATCTGCAATATTAAAGGTTGTTCCCGTGAACAATGTGCACTGTAGCACATGTAAAAATAAATTTAATGTAAAATACCAGAAAAAAGAAAATCATACAGTCAAAGGAAATAAGATTTCCTATCGAACAGAAAGACAGACGAATATTTTAAAAGTTGTTCAGAATTCGTTCACTAACACAATGATATGAAATTTTTTTGTCGAGGAACAATATTTCCGGTTTTATAAATGTACCGGCAGATGCAATATACTCTTGGTTTTTGTATTTGCGAAGAGTATAATTACAATAATATCCCAATCTACCGTTTTCGCTTGAATTGTCTTTGATCCTGTTTTTAGTGCATGAATCACATGAATAACTATTTTATGTGTGGCTTCCTCAAGATTACAATTTTCGTTGATTTCTAGGCATGGACCAAAATGATGTAGTGTCTTATCAAAGGTGATATAAAAATTTGAATGAACTGCTATTTTCAATTTGGAACTTAAATATTGGAAAAGTTCAACTTTGTTTTCTGGCCTACGGAGGAATTCTCTTTTTTTCAGTATTTTAGTCCATCCTGAGCCTTGCATTTGTACTGTGATTATCTCTTGCATTGGATTTGATAGATGATAGATATGTCCCAATAACTATCCTGTGCTTTCTACAACTGAAAAGTGTTTTTATACTCTGAAGATGGGTATGTGACAAGAAACATATATTTACGTAATCGTCAAAATTGATGATCTCTGATGTTGAAATCGAAACACCACTGTCTATTACAACAGTATCAGCATCAAAGTTCTTCATGATTTTGGACTCGACTGTCATTTCTATTTCTGAATTTTCTATTTTGTTTAGTATACAATTTATGATCTACTATTTTTTTGATTGAAGCATTTCATTGTTACTCTCTCCAAAATTCGGCAATATTTCTCTCTATGACGACCTGGTAATCGGATATAAAAAATATATGCATCAGTCAGTAGTAAATTTTGTACTCTTTAAATTATCAACCTCGATTTTCTTATATATAGTTTCGTTAAGAAAGTTGAAAAAAAAAAAACAACTAAATATATGCACATTTGAGGATGGTTTTGGAGCCGTTTTGGTCCCTCGCCGTGGATTTTTTTTTTAATTCCCAATAATGAATAAATATTTTACATTAAAGGAAAAACTTTAACATGCACGGAAACTTACAATTCAATTTTATATGAGAATTCTACTTACAGTACCTAGAGGTAAAAAATATGTAAAATTTCGAAATGATTTCATACGTTATGGGTTAAAGGTATGGTCCTCAGTTTCTACATGGTCTGGATACTTGTTCTTAACCTAAACTTAAATATTCAATATTTGAAAAAATGTTATTAATTTATTTTTGAAGCGTAGGATGGTTATGTTCTTGAGATTGCTGATTAGGAATCTGAAGTTAAAATAAAAAAAATTCAAAATGGCTGCTCTAATAGGGCGTTTGGAGTTTTTTTTTCTAAAACAGGTGATTTAAATGGACAAAAAAATTGAGCATCTAAGTGATGCTAGATATTGACGAAAAACCGTTTTTTTTTTTATTATTGATTACTGAACAATTGCGATGACAAAATGGAGATATTTTGTTAAAAAAATGTGAAAACGCACATTTTTCCTAAGGAACAAAATTAAAGATAATTAATCAATCTTTAAGATGATTTTTTGTTTCTCTCTACATCACAAAAAATAAACAAGTTATTCTTTATTTTTTGTGATGTAGAATGAAACAAAAAATCATCTTAAATATTGATTAATTACCTTTAATTTTGTTCCTCAGGATTTTTGTTGGAAATGTCACAGTTTTTAAGATATTCAACATTTTAAACTAAATACTTCATCCTAAAAACGGTGAAATACCATCTATAAAACTAAATACCTTTGAAACTATCATCCCTATACAGACATATAAAATAAAACAAATTCATTCCCAGTATATAAGCTTCATTTCTGATATCCACCATATTTTCTCTAAAAGTAATATTTATTGAGATATTTGCAGAAAATCAAAAATATTACATTTTTCTGAAATCCCTTTACAGTTTAAAATGCAATTTCTCTCTAAAGCAAGTGCTACAAGCGGACAAAAACATTTGAGCATCTAGGTCATACAATATATTAACGAAAAACAGTATATGGAAATATATTTTTTTGATTACTGATATTAACAAAATGGCGACGCTATTATTAAAAAAACCTGAAAAAGTATATTGTTTCTGTCATAACTTTATTTTTTATGCTATAGAAATAGGCAAAAAATTATTTGAAAGCCTAATTAAGAGTTTCATTTCGGTTGTTAGTGTTTTTGGCCCAAGTGCCATAGTTTCTGAGATATTTAACAATTTATACTAAATACTTCATCTTATAAACGTTTGGACGCTACATTTATAGTTCCAGATCTCCGAAACTATTAATTCTACATAAATTAGAAAAAAAAAAAACTAAATTCATCTCAATTTAGCAGCTTTCTTATTTGTCTCTAGCTCAATGTAATACCTTTCGAGTTACTTGACGAAAACCTATTTCAAGGTAAAATCTCAATTTTCTAGTCATTATAACTTAAACACTATAAGTTGCATAGAGCCTTTTCTTCATAAAATTTGATTCCATTTCAGCTCCAATGGTTTTTTTTTTTTTTTTTTTTTTTTTAATTGCCACCCTCTGAAAAGGAGTGGCATCCACCCCCTATAAATTAGCAAGCCCCCACACAATATAGAAACTTTTCTGTAAAGCATTTACTATTATACTGCCAAAAGTGAACGAAATCCGTTCAATATGACATTATTCCGAAGTTAAAACAGAGGTTTTAACTTCGAAATACTGTACTAATGTACAATAACAAATATAATATACATACAAATTAATCTGTAAATATCAAATATGTAAATATTAGGAATAAGGTAAATATAAACCATATGTATATGTGTTATATTTTGTAGTTGAGTATTTAAAAAATATGTATTAGAATTAAAGAAAACATCAATCATTCCTGAATAAAAAGTTACAATTAAGTTTCTAAGTATTTAATTTGGAGTGACTCTAAAAATTTTTAAGTTAATAATAATAATATGAATTTTTATTCTCAAACAACCACACTATGCATTATATATGTCGTAGTCATTTGATGAAATCCGTCATTTTGTGAAAAGCCTAGGCAGTACATGAACTGCCGGCATATCATGTAAATTTTTGACGTTGCACAATCTTCCTAGGCATTTCGTGAAACGCCGTGCTTGTCTCGGCACATGATGTTTAAAGTCGTTCTACACGATCTGCCGCAAATTAGATGTTGACTGTTCATGAAGTGACTGATACCCGGCAGATTATGTTGTGTTGTGTGTTTGAGATTAGGTTAGTTGCTGCTCGGTCAATTTGTTTGCTCGGAAGCCATGTTGTGCTGTGTGTTTTGTTTATTGTGGAAATTCAGAGTGAGAAAGACTTGTTCAGTGATCATTACAAGGAGGGAAAGATGGGGATGTAATTAATTTTGAGGTTAGGTTCAGATTTATTTGGTACATTTCAGGTTTTAGAGTGCTAACGAAATTACGAATCACGCATATAATAACTTAATCTAACCTATACGGTCATTTATTGGGCTTTGCTCCATAATACTATTTGTAATGATCATTGAACAAGTCTTTTTCACTCTTACTTTCCGTAATATACAAAACAAAAAGGCTCAAGTAATAGAACACAATCTGCCAGTCTAATTTGCGGCAGATCATGTAGAATGACTTTAAACGTCAAGTGCCGAGATGACCACGGCGTTTCATGAAATGCCTAGGCAGATCGTGCAACCTCAAGGATTTGCATGATATGCCGGCAGTTCATGTACTGCCTAGGCTTTTCAGGAAATAACGGATTTCATCAAATGACTACGACATATACACGTTAGATTACTTGTTATATTATTGTGACGTGTTCTACCCCCAGAGATATCTATGTGAGTTTGCTGCAAGTTCTATGTATAAAAGTAACAGAAACTAAGCTAGTTAGTTAGTTTGGCAACTGGCCCAGAAATGGCGCGAAGTGTCAGAGCCTGGAAGTTGTAGAGAGCCTTCTAGAAAATTACAATCTAGTTGAGAATATTCTGGACCCCCCATCTTTGGGTAATATAAAGGCATGGAGAAGCCGAGTTTTACTACAGTTCAGAAGGCAGTTAAGTACAGTTCAGTTCAGACAGCAAGTCAGTAAGATAAAAGAAGAAGTAAGCAAAGTGATGAAGTGACTGAAGTAGTGAATTATAGTACTCAGTGTAATATTAGTAAAGTAATTATTTGTTGTAATTAGTATGTAGGTTAATAAATTAGTATTTAGGGTTACCCTGGTGTTATAATTTCCGGATCAGTGATGCAAGATGTTTACAAAAGGGGTGTAAACACGTAATATTACTGACTTTAAAACATTTATTAAGGAATCAAGCTTGATAAACAATTCTCAAGGGAAGCTATTGATTAATACTGCAGTATGATACTACATGAAAGGTTACTTTATGTCTTAAAGATACAGCATATAATTTTAAATAAAGTACATAGAGACACAGTGGGTTGAGAAACGTTAACAAAAACGTTTTTACAGGTAAATAAAAACAAGGCCCTTAATATTCCAATACTGTCTTGTTATTTTACATAAAGTTACTTACAGTTATACTTTATAAATCGGATCTTCTATAATTAATATATTCTGTAATTGTGTATGGTTCCATCTCAATTAAGAAACTCAATATTATAAACGTAGAAATAACATTTCAAGTTATGAAAATAGGCAGGTGCATATATTCTAAAAATATGCATTTTAATACAAATTTCAAAGATTATTACAATTCGTTCTTTTGAATCTAAATATGACATTGTTGAATTAGAATTTAGAATGGTCTAGTAACAAAATTTAGATGCCTGTGGATATCTGTTTGCAGCCCATAGGATATCCTAGGGTATTTCAGTATGAAGTTTGTACATACTTTGTATGTCCTTTTAAGCTATGGCCTATACCTAATAATGGCATACTGTCGAAATATACCGGGATGTCCTGGTAGGTCCTTAGTGCAAGCGCCAGTATATTCTTCAGTAGGCCCCTCGTACTACTTTTATCTGATACTGAGTTGTGACGCTGGGATGACCAAAAGAGTGACGAAAAGCATACATACTGGGATATTATGATTCTCATAGGCAAGCCCAAATACTAAATGGGATTTGCTGTAGTAGATCCCTCGGACAGCCTTGTATTGTGTGGGAACTAATCTGCCCAGCAAACGCACAAGCATCGGCCGAAATGCGGTTCAATGATGGAAATGATGGGGAATCGGTGGTATCAAATGCCAATTAAGTAACAACGTTTTTCTAACGGCAAAAAGTCACGTTTATGGTAAACGTTGGCCCGAAATTGGCACTTGAACGGCAGATTGGCATCGAAATCAAACGTCTAGAATTAATCGCATATTTATTGGGATTTGATGCGCATTATTTGATGTCATTGGCTAGTCCATGTTCTGTGGGTATGGGAAAGATCAAACACGATCCCAGTAAACATAGCAAATCCGGAAAAGTGCCGGGCCAATGCATTTATTTCCGTCGCTATTAATGAGTCATCAATACAACGACAAAGTTCGTGGACAAGGCGTTATTGGTTATTTTTTCGAGTTTTGAAGTTTTACTTGTTTATTTATTGAATAGTCTTTATTATCATGAAGAGGTAAGTAATTGATGGCTTTATAAAATATATGTTATGTTCAGTTTATGGATAAATTATAATTGTGCCATGATTTGCTTGAAGGTTATGTTTACAATTTTTCGATTAATTTAATAATAAGTATTTTAATTTTATATTTTATTTTCAAAACGAAATTAGGTATGATTTTCTATTTATTTTTATTTTAAGGTCTGTCAATTACACTTTCGGCAGGATAAAATTGAAATTGAGACAAGCGTGTGTACAAAGGAAGGGAAAAGACTCACGGCTCCATTACGTCACCCCCGTTTGATAGAAGGTTTGCTATACTAATTAATACTTAACTTCTTTTTAGTTAATTTTCTTTCTATCATGTGCAGTACCTAGTCAGTTTTCAAATTGTGTTCAGTATATGTCGAAGCCCAATAATATCCATCGGGAATATATATCCTACAGATGGTGTTGATTATACTGTTTTTCTAGGTTTGGCTGGTTATATCTATACGTTAATAGTGGTGATTGATTTGTTGGAATTTTCAGCAGACAGATGAGATAGTTTTTCAAATTAAAAAGAAAACTGAAGTCAACATACATCTATTTTTATTATGGACAAGTGAGTATATATATTACATAACATTAGAATTACTTGCTGTAGCTTTCCCACATTTGATTAATAATTTTTATTATGTTTACAAAACACACGTGAAAAATTTTCAAACATTACTCTTTTATCATGCCATTGAAAATTAATGACCATTACCCTTTATTTGTTTGAGATGTTGGTTACCAAAATTCCAAAGGGTATAATATGCACGAATATACAAGTAGGTACTTTAATTTAGACCCTCCAAGTGTTGTTTTTGAGGTGTTTTTTTTTTATTTCGGATTTTACAATGGCCGGATCTACACTTGTGTATTGTATATTAAATTAAATTCTTTATTACCCATTATGTGATACATTACATGCATATTTGGTAAGTCAAAACTAATAGTAGTAAATGTGGGTAACATATTATAAGTATAGGTCATATAAATTGTAAATATTATAAAAAGGTACAACACGGACAGTACGAATGTATGTATGTATAAGGTACAAAATATATTAAAATCACAATATGCATATTAAACAATTCCTAATTGTCTGAAATTTTGTTGCATAACATTAAAACAAATATTCTGAATCGTACTGCTTTGAACCTGTAATATAGACTACCTATTAGGTTTAAATGAACATGTTCACGTTTTTTTAAATTTTAAGGATTTAAGTCCTGGAGAATAAAAATGTGGTTTGTTTTCTATCAGGTCAAAAAATAAATAAATCCGGAAATATTATATAAGAAAACTTGTTTCAGCTGTAATACGAGGAAATCCAATGGGAAATAGGAACTACCATAATAGGTTTGGTACGATCTTTTGCTAATCGAGAAGAGGAAGGAGATAATTAAAAGCAAAGAAGAACAGAAATAAGACCAGGAGAAGGAATATGAAATGTATTTAATTATGTTCAGAGAACTGCGTTTTGATGATTGTGAATGTTAACGTATTGAATAAATTTTAATTTTTTCTTAGTAATTTGAACTAATGGACTCAGTTCTTAAGAAATAATGTGTCAAGACTTCATAGGAATGTACTGGTTTTCATTTTTTTAGAAGGGGCAAATTTAAAAACCACGTTATATTTATTTAATCAAAATTTCATTTAGACATTCCCAAATATGTCAGTTGACAATTCTAATCAAGCAGTATGTGTTATGTGATGTATGTGGTTATTAACGTACATGGGTAATATGTAAAAGAAGTTTTGAATATAAATATGCATATGGTGGTAACTTAATTTTTAAACTAGCAAAAAAATTTTAAACAGAAAAATTCTATCTTGAAGGTAATGGGTCGTTACTTATGGCCTAATTAAGTTGCAGGTGTCTCATATCGTTATGTTCAAATTTTGGGAGCATAGACTTAATTGTAAGATTAAAAAACAAAAGTGGTAGTGAGATTTTTATTCGTTTCGAAGTTACAGGCCTATTCAATTTATGAACAGTAAATAAATTAAAAAAAACTTAGTCGTGGAAATAAATGACAAAAAACGAACCATTTGACCACGGATGACAGATGCTTTTTTTGTATTTACTGGTCAAAAATTTTATAGTCCTATAACTTCCATGTCTCGAAAACATTGCTATGATGAAAAATTATAATTATAATGTCGTCCTCTGTATGTGCACTATTATTAACTTGTTATTTTTAGTTGCATTGGTTGATTCACAAGTATTGTAGATTGGTTTGCAGATTATAATGTTGAAAACAAAAAATTTAAATGTAGCATATTTCTTTTGCATGGGTCACCCTCTATGTTTTCAGATATTTCCAAAAAAAATTGTTTTAAATACTGAACAAAAAGAGTATAATAATCCGAACAATAGAAACATTATGACAGTTTTTTAAATTTAGAAATATAATTTTCAGTGTGTCAAAATGAACACCTTATTTTTGTTCCGATTTTAATCTTCCGAAATATTTGAAAATATACGAGGCATTTCATTTTAAATATTAGTTAATTTCTAACTTTAGCTGATTTGTGTTATGTATAAATATACATACGTGTGTGTGTGTGTGTGTCTCTCTATGGAGGATCTAGTCTCTCGACTCTAATAGGCTTCTAGAGGAGCCATGGTTGCTTGAACAACATTTCGACAGAATCATCGGTCATCTTTAGGTTCTCGCTGGTAGCTGCTTACTACGGACCATCGTTACATGAACTGAGAATTTCTGAACTAAGTCAGTTCAAATAAAGAGAAACCTCAGTAGAGTAAACAGCTAAATGTCTTTGGTCACGCAACTGATGTACATTGGCATTACATCGGTCTATACTTAAATAACTGAATCGTCCATAGATTACTTTTGAAAGTCAAACCTGCATTGCACCATGCACTACCTAGGAAGCTCCTATATGGCTGTTTACCCCTGGAGCAGGGGACATGGTTGCTTAAACAACGTTTTTACATATGCCATCTTTAGGTTCTCACTGATATATCAGTGAGAACCTAAAGATGGCATATGTAATTCTGTCGAAACATTGTTTAAGCAACCATGTCCCCTGCTCCAGGGATAAACTGCTATAGGAGCTTCCTAGGTGGTCCATGGTGCAATGCAGTTCTGACTTTCAAAAGTAATCTGGACGATTCAGTTATTTAAGCATAGACCGATGTAATGCCAATGTACATCATTTGTGTGACCAACGACATTTCACTGTAGGCGAACCTTATTTAAACATTATGTGATAGTACGTAAGTCCAGCATTGGTAGTCAATCGTTACTTCTTCGAAAAATACAGAACAACGGCATCTTGCCTGAAGAGGACCATTAAGTTTGATGGGTTTAAGTCGGAATTCAACGTCGGGCCGCTTAAGTCGTAAAAATAGCGGCCGCCGGCGCATTTTGATTCTGGAGATGCATTGGAAGCCAGCATTGTACCAACGTTTCGTTTTCCGGCAAGGGGTTATTCCCCCGACAGCGCCCCAATGTAAATGTGTTTGTTGGGTGTTTTCCATTTTACTTACCCCCGTATTATAGATGCTTGAAAAAAGGAGTGGTTTCTAGTTAGAAACTTCCTATATGGCAACATGACCAACCTCACACAAAGAAACGTAGATCTGATCGGAAGGGATATATTCTCCTCAGTATGCCATAGGTCATGGAACAGACAAATGATAGTGGTCACCTTACTAGTTTTATACAAACTAACGCAAATGGAGTGCCGCTGAGAGGTAAACTCTCATATGGTCAGATGCTATTATACGTCGGACATAATCATATATGTCTCTGTGGCGTATAGCAACTTGCAAAGCAAGTACTAAGAGCGGCAACCTCTAGCCTTAGTGGACTATACGCACTGTTTATGAAATGAATGAATATGTCACTCCATTTGCATTAGTTTGTATAAGACTAGAAAGTTGACCACTATCATTTGTCTGTTCCATAACCTATGGCATACTGAGGAGAATATAACAAGTTCGAAACCGCTCTATGTCTGGTTAGGAATTGACAAATGATAGTTGGTTACTGATTACGATTTGAAGGTGTAATTCAATGCAGGTCGGGGTATTTGCCCGCTGAGTAGTTGTTTCCTTCAAATCCTATTTCATAAACAGTGAGCATAGTTAGTTTATGTCAAAACTTTGTTATTCACTTCGTTTACTCCATAGACTAACTCTTACATTTAAATTGACATGTCACCTATAGCCGATTTTCGCGGTTAGATTCTTTGAACCCTTTGGTTGGTAGTGACGCGCGGAGCGGGGAACCGAAATTTGACGTAGCCGTAGACCCTGCCGACTTCTTTATCTCTATCTTTTGCATAGAAATCAGATATATCTGTCTCTTTTGCACGTTTTTTCTAATTATTCAGTTAACTTTTGTATTTAAATTTTTATTTAATTTTTTTCTCTATTCCCTCTATTAATTGAACATGCCGAGAATTTCTTATCTCACCAGATGAGCCATCAGATGGCATTAGAGATGGTGCTGAGTGGATTTTCTTCGCAACAGGTCCGAACTGTTTCGAAAAGTAACTGTAGTTAACAGTCCTTGCTTTCAGCCTACCACCTAGTTAAGAAGAAGAAGCAGAATATATTTTAAGGTTACCAATGTTTATTTGAAATGTGAAAGATTTTTGGTATTTAAGTAGTTTTATATTTTATATCTTTATGAAGCTTCTTTCCATTTTTTTACTGTCATATCCAAGTGAATTCCTTTGTTTTATTAAAGTGCCAAAGTGAGAAAAACGGAAGGTCCATTAGGCAGGTCAGTTTTGACGTTTTTAATGAGAATATCGAAGAAAGAATATAAAAGAAATGCTAGAGGTTGAAACCAGTAGGTGTATTTGTATTATATTTCAATCATTTTCACCTTCATGGCTCAGTCAAAATCTATATCTACACAAATGTTTTGACTGCCAATTCTTTTATCTTTTTCAGAATTTTACTCGGAAGTTTCATATTAGGGCAGAACTTGTATGTAGCAATTGCATGAAAAGAATGCAAAAATGTTTGAATTTTAAATCAACATATGATTGAATGTTGAGAATTTCATTGTTACTTTGTATTACTCCGAATGCGAATCAAAACCGGATCTAAGACAAGTGTATATACAGAAAAATAAGCATATGGCAACAACTGAAATCGTTAAGGACCAGGAAATATGCAGATTATGCATGAAATTGAATGAAAATTCTTCTTGCAAACTGTCGATTGAAATAAAAGACGTGATACATAAATACATTCCAGAATTGGTAGGTACCTATTTTTTATCTATTAATTGAATAATAATAAATATAACATTTGTACTAATTTTACCAAATTTTTCATTAATCTACCAAGAAATATGCAAAAATCAACTGTTAATGTAGTTGATTGTTTCTTGGAAATTTTATTTATTTGATATGGGCCTCGAAATGGGCTCATTAGAAACATCCTCTATTTTAATGATCAGCGCTAATAGCATTGCAGGTAGTCAATATAATTTTTAATTCACCTATATTAAAATCTGATCGAGCTTACTCTTACGCTTAAGCTTACTCTTTCCAAATTTACAATAACAAAGGCTTTTGTCACGCTCAGTTATCTGGACGCAGACCGATATTGACGGATACACAATAAAATTCTTTCTGGTAGGCTATCTAAAGCCCTTGGTAATGTAGAAGAACGCACTACCGGGTGTCAAAATGACGCGACACCAATTTATTTCTCAGGGGGCGCCAGTCACGTGCTACCCCGTTCTACTACCTCCCAGGGGGGTTCGAGATAAGATGCAGTTCGGTAGCCGAATAATGGACCAAGGCTGCACTACCTCGTATCTTTAACGGCGCTCTCTCTGAATTCCTCGATTTAGGTTTTTGTACCTTTTGAAAAGCTAAATTTTTGCATAAAAAAATCCCGATCGAACAATTTCTCTCCGGTGGGATTAATTTTTGTCGTGCTGATCACCCTTTTGTCTGCTAATAACGGACTCTACACCCGAGGATTTCTGAGAAAAACGCATAAAAAAATCCCTATCAAACCTCCGTACAGCAACTAGAAGCTCGAGTGTGGTGCAGTAACTCGACACATCCAGTTTTCGGTACAAAAATTCCAGGGGTTATAGACTAGCAACAAGTCTCGAGATCAATTAAGATGCAATAGTTCAAAGAATCCGTTTATTTAACGGATATGGTTATACAAAAAAGGGGTTATAGCAAAATTCTTATTGTAAGAATCGCGCCTTCCCCAATTCAGACCATACAAGCGAGAGCGCTTATGCTAACGATCGATTAGGTAGAAAAGATTCATGTATACCTTCTCAGAATCAAAATGCGAGCTTTTAGAAAAGTCTTAGACTCTTGTAATTTTAATAACTACGGCTGACTGATTTTAACTTAAAAAAGTTTTACTAAATGGATTTAGTTTCGCTAGAGACAACTTAGCTTTAAAGTTATTGTATCGTGGTGGTTCACGTACTCAAACACATTCATGAGGACTTATGACTGCATAAGTTTGTTTGGCGTTCGATTAGTCCACAACTTACTTGCCCCTATGCAGTTGTATTAGCAAAATTACAACGATCACCTCCGAGTGACTTTTGGGCAAAATTGAATTTTTGGTTTTTTATGCACAAGGCGTTTTCCTCTATAAACTTTGTTATTTGGAAAGCCCTGCTATTGGCTTTCCTACCATCTTTGTATGGACTACTCAATGCGCTCGACCAAATTGCGAGCCGCTGAGTGATTCCAAACTCTTTCTATGGGAGAAACCGGCCTTGTGCATGTGCATTGATTTTTATCAAATTTTGCTTATCGGCGCTACGCTGTCTTTGTCAAAATCGTCGGTTTCGCCTCTTAGATGCATTGCATTGTTAAAATTTTATGCTCATACTTTAGAACAGGGCATTCAATGACCGTACCTCAATGGTCAATGTCTTTGGTGGAGGAATAAAAATGGAAAATATTTCAATATTTTTTAAAGTACATTTTCTTAAACGGGGTACCTTTCGAAAAATTAATCTTCAAGTCCAATTTTGGCGTACTTTTGATATATTAATTTTCAAACCAAATTTCGAGGCAGTTTTGATAAAATAATCTGCAAGTGAAATTTTGGCGTACTTTTGATAAATCAATTTTCAAGCCAAATTTCGACGCAGTTTTGATAAAATAATCTGCAAGTGAAATTTTGGCGTACCTTTGATAAATCAATTTTCAAGCCAAATTTCGACGTAGTTTTGATAAAATAATCTGCAAGTCAAATCTTGGCGTACTTTTAAAAAATGTTATTATTCTTTCTAACTTTGTTGCACCTCTGAAAAAGTATATTATTCTTAAATCCTTGTTATTATGCTTTCGCTAAAATAAATAAATAAATTTAAAAAAATATCCTGAATCAAAACATATTTTCCTAAGTGAAAATTCGGTGTTTCTTCGAATTTTCACCTGGTAATTTCTAACGCCTTATAGAACTCATAACGGTCCTTATGGACTGGTCTGTGCCTCTGCAGACTCTTAAAAATGTCCTTAAATGAAATTTTTGCCTAAGTCGTATTTTGATTCTGTCTTCGACTTAGGTCGATTCTGGAGGGTTCTGCAACAGTAACAACCCAACCGCCTTCCAGGCAGAAATCTATGCTATGGATCAATGTGCCCAGGAATGCCTAAATAGAGGCACTCGAAGGACAAAGATCTATATACCTTCTGATAGCCAGGCAGCATTAAAGGCTCTCAGGTTCTATACCTTCGAGTCAAAAATTGCCTGGGAATGCAGACAATTCCTCAAGCAACTGGAAAAAAAAACAGGGTTACCTTGAAGTCGATACCAGGGCATGAGGGAATAGAAGGCAACAAATTGGCTGATAGCCTCGCAAGAAAAGGGACTAAACCCCATTTTGTGGAGCCAAACCATTCTGTGCCTTATCTAAGGGACACATTATGGAGGAGGTCCTTAAATGGGAAAAGGAACAAAAGAAGTCCTACTGGAGGAATACTCTAGGCCAAAGGCAAGCGAAAAGGTTTATAACCTATTCAACAAAGAATGCCATAAGGCTTCTCGAACTTGAAAAGTCCGACCTAAGGCTGATCACAGGCCTTCCAACTGGCCATTGCCCCTTGAGATATCATCTCAAGAACATGGTCATGGTAGAAGATGACAAATGCAGATACTGTGAAGCTGCAACTGGAACTGCGGAACATATACTTTGTGAATGCAAGGTACTAATCTGCATTAGGCGAAAGTACCTAGAACAGGCGGAATTAACGCCTGAAGACATAGGGAAATCAGCTCCCAGGAAAATCGCAAGCTTTGCAAAGTCTTGGAATCCTGGGCAACAACTAGTTGCAGGGTAATTCACAAAAGACCTTTTAGGTCGAGGTGAGGAAAGGCCAACCCAGGGCCAAGAAACCCCTTAAACAATCTACGATCCAACCTATCGAATCCTATCTAGAAAATCGTATGCAATTAGTCAGATTAAATGGAATATCTTCTCAGGTATTACATATAAATTCGGGGGTACCACAGGGTTCAATTTTGGTCCCAGTTTTGTTCCTGATTTATATTAATGATGTGCCAAATGCCTTCGAGAATGTCAACTTCATCTTTTATGAAGATGATTCGACTTTACAAGTACCTGACCCTAATTAAAGAACTTAATGTTAAAATGTGACAAGGTATTATCTAATGCAAAAAAAAAAGGTTTACACCTAATGCTCTTGCACTTAACGAAAAGAAAACTGTAAAACTTATAGCAAGTACACGTGATCTGAGCAATATACCAAATAACCCAACAAGTTTCTAGGTGTCCTTATTGATCCACCTTTACGATGGAATGATAATGTTCATTATCTTGTTGAAAAACTATCAAAAGGTATATGTACTATTAGACAGTTGTTAAGTTTCGTCGGATGTATTAAAAACTGCGTATCACCCTCGACTATCTTATGACCTTCTCGCCTGAGGGCATTCTTCTGGTAGACATAGAATTTTAGGTCTCCAGAGGAGGGCAGTCAGGATTGTGGATGGTTTAAGATACTGGGATGACACCAAACACTTTTTTATTTCACTCAAAATACTCACTTTACTTAGCATTTACGTGTTACAATGTATTACACATGTTCATAATAACTTACCTACTTTTAACACCCTTGCTGACTTTCATCAGTATGAAAAACGTGGAGATAACATAAGAACCGAATTCACAAGGCTAACTAGAGAGCAAATTGGTTTTAATTACCATGGTATTTTTATACAACTTATTAGATGGCCATATTAGAGTTTTATCTAAACAAGAATTAAAATCTACAATAAAAGATTTTCCGATAAAAAATGCATTCATTTCCTACGAAGATATAGTGAGAAAAATTGTAAACTTATAATTTTACTTCCTTCACTTATGTTCTGTGATATGACGAACACTATATATTTTTTTGTTGATGTTTTTTTAATGTAGCTTTTTATTCCATTTAGTATAATTTCGTCCATTTTTACATGAATTCTAAATCTATTGTGTTGTTTGATACCCATTTGTAAGTGTAACTCTGTTTGACGTGTGTAAAATTTTGTAATTTTTAACATGAATAAATCTATCTATCTATCTACCTAACTTGTACACTGGAAAATCATAAAAAAAATCCGACAAAGCAGTGTCAAGGTTTAATCTGTGTCGTGTCAAAGTATCACTTTCTCAATTGATATTAGCCATACTATAGCAGTTGTACCTTATACTTACTTTAGAAAGTTTTCATCCATGTAAATTTACATAAATTGGTAAATGTTGTACTTAATATTTACTTAGAATCGAGAAATTTAACATATTATGGTAATTAAAGTGAATAAAAACACACTTTGCTATCGTAACCTCACCTTGTTTTTCGGCTGTTGTCTTTTGGTATTTTATTAGCATTCTTTCCCCCATGTATAAAATAATAAAGTACCTGATAAGGTATGAATGAATGATTATGATTAAGGTAGCTCTGGGCTCTAGGCTGAGATTATTGACAGGTAAAATTCAGGTAACCATACTGCCCGACAATAACACATGGCCAACACCAACTTAACCTACCTAACTGCGCACACGGCAAATCGAAGTACGTATATTGCCTATATATCCGCTGTACGTCTAGTCACTACGTGAAAAAAAATCTATGTTTATAATTAGAATTACCTTTGAAACATTTGTTTATTTGTTATTGTATGTTTAAGGTGAAGAATAATCATTCCTTTTTATCGATACATCAGTAGATTTTACTAGTACAAAATGAGTAGTGTTAGCTACAATTTATTATATTCTATATATATTTTTTTGTTTTCCGGAATTTTAACTTGGTCAAAGAGTCTGTAATATGTGATTCCTCTCCAAATTTTTTAAAGTTTTATTTCCAATTTCTGCAGATCTGTGTGGATACAGAGGTGAAGATAATTAAAAATTGGAAATCTGAGGCAACTGGCAATGAAGGTCCAATAAATTTATGCAATTTATAAAATATGTTAGAAAATGAAATAAATGAAAACAAGATGGTTAGAACTGAAGTAACAGTCAAAAAAGAGAATGCAAATTTTGATAGGGAAAATGTTGAAAATGATATTGAAACTGAAGTTATTCAAAATATGAAGATAGAAATAAAAGAAGAGTCTTCAGAGCTACATATTGCAGAATTGGAAATGATATATGAACAAAATGAGTTGCAGGCATGTACGGACCCAGATAATACAATAATTAAATATTGCGAGTTGGAAGCAAGTAGCAATAAACTAAAGTATGAAAGAGATATTACCAAGGAAAATGTTGATTTTGATGGGTTATGTTGTGAGACTAACGAAAATAGTGTTATTACAACTGAAGATGTAGTATTTGAAAAGGAGAATGTGAAATTTGACAGTGAAAACGTAGGATATATTAAAACCGATGTTGAAGAAAACGTTCCAAAGATGAAAATAAAAGTGGAGTCTTTGGAACTAAAGGATGGAAATTTGGGAACGATTAACATAGAAAATGAGTTGCAAACTGAGCGAAGCCACTTTGAAAGGTAAATCTTTAATAATGATAATAATATTTAAAACACAGCCCCACAAAAAAAATCTCAGACCAGCGAACCATGTATTTCTATGTATTTTCGGTCACTGAATCCGAATCCAAGGTCAAAAAAAATCGTACACCTCCAAAATTATTAGGTAGAGCCAAAAAATACCCCTGGAATTAGAAGATTAAGCTACGAGAATAGTTGTTACATCTTAATCAATTGAATTATACAAATTAAGGTTAAACAGCAGCGTACATACAATAGATATGAAACACATCCCCAGGGAGGGGCGAAAACTCCCCCATATATAACAAAATCAATCCAAAACAACGACTGCTGAAAAAGCTCCAAATGTCGTAAATTTTGTTAAAGTGATAAGAAACTGCATCAAGTCCGGCGTAATCTTTATAAACTGCCCCCATGGGGTTGAGAACAACCACTTCTAAGTTTAAAGGATACGAGAAAAACAAGAAAAAACGTAAAATTCAACATAATTTCTATTTTCATGGATGCTATGATTGGCTGAAGTTGCGTAGTACTCTAAAATAGAACTAGAAACTTATGTACCATTAATGTCCTACAGTGTCAATCCTCAGAGGGTGTGGAAACTACCCCCATTCAAGATTCAACTTGAAAAAAGCTGCAGTGACCCTCGAAAAAGCTCGAAACTCCGAAGATTTGTAAAGGTGAGAAGAGTCTGCAGTAGTTTTGGCTCAATTATTGAAAACTACCCCAACAGCACTGCCAGAAATCACCCCTCATCTTAAATGATACAGAAAAAAACAAAAAAAAAATATTTATATAAAAGTATTTCAATTTCTATGGATGCTATGATTGGTTAAAATTGTGTAGTACTCAGAATTATACTTAGAAAGTTACGTACCACTGTTGTTATTCTATTCCACTCTCCTAGGGGGTGAAAAGTACCTTTCTGGGGGTGTTACTTAATAACATTGATAGACTGATAAGACATGAGTTTTAAACTCTAAGTGTACAACACAATTTTTGCCAATCACAGCATCCATAAAAATGTAAATCCGGTTAGTTTCTCTCTGTTTTTCCAGCATCCTACGAATAGGGATGGCTTCTCGCAACCCCGTGGGGGTGGTTTTCAAGCACAGCGTCGAACATAGTCTAGTTTCTTCTCACTTCCACACAACGCAGGTGTTTCGAATTTTTATAGAAGTTACTGTAACTTTTTATAGGTAGTTAAATCTTACATAGTGGGTAGTTTTCACTCTCTGAGGGTTGATACCGTAGGACGTTGATGGTACGTAAGTTTCTAGAGTACTACGCAATTTCAGCCAATCATTGTATCCATGATTTTATGTTTTTTCTTGTTTTTCTCGTGTCTTTTAAACTTGGATGTGGTTGTTCTCAACCTTATAGGGGCAGTTTATGAAGATTATGTCGGCCCTGATGCAGTTTCTTATCACTTTAACAAAACTTAGACATTTCTATTTTTTCATATATGGGGATAGTTTTCACCCCTCCTGGGGGGTGTTTCATATCTATTAGAATAGAATAGAATAATTTATTGGTGTTATATACAGCAAATGTGTTTACACATGTTAAAGGGCCTAGGCCCACTTATAAAAGGGGGCCTAAAGGCTGCTAAACCTCGAACGCAGGGGTAGGATAGTCACCCTGTGCCCTGAACAAAATTTTAATATTTTACGTGCAGTACCCCCTCTGCAATAGGCTAGTGAGGAACAGCCGACTAGTCAGGTCTTTGGGGGTGGCTTCGATAATTGGGGTGGTGCAGGTGGTCAAATATAAAAGACGTCGTTCTAATTAAACATTTAATAAAATAATAGGGTACGGTACGTAGTACAAGATATCTCACAATCAATACCGATAGCCCGGTACGCAGTACAATATATCACAATATACCCTAATAAGTAAACTAATAAGTGGGGCCCACGTGCTTAACCTAATATACACAAAATATCTTACAAACTAATGAATCCTTGATAAATATACAAAAGGTCATATGCCAGAAGCGTGACAAAAAAACTACAAGTGACCCAAGGTACAGTAAAACATAAAATTACTTAAAATTATTGACATCTATTTGTAAAATAAGGCAAAACTATTCAGTTAGTGAAGTAACAATACACAACATATACCAGATATTACTGAAATCTAAAACGTTACTGAGATTTACGTTAGGAGCAAAATATTACAAATATTACTGAAAAATTTGTTTTACTGTCCTGTGGATGTTGAGTTGATGTACCGGATCCCTCGTTAAGATAATATGATTCTGCTTACCTTTGGTAGTGTCTGAATACCTTTTCCTCTCCTACGAGGGTAGCGTAATTCTAGGTGATAACAGCCTCCGGTGGTAGATCCCCAGTACCATACAGACACAAGATGTCAGGCAAAAATCCACAATCTAGACACCAAAATCTGGACTAGAGGTTGAAACCAGAGTCAGGCTGGAAGTCCCTCATAAAGTGTAGATGTGACATAGAATACAGGTAACAAATCCAAATAGCCATAAACAAACTCAGGTCTCAATACTCCCAACTTAACAAACAGACAAACAAACAAACAGCCCTTAAGTGGGGTTCAGAGACGTACCTGAGATGTGATGTGGGCTGCAAGAGGTCCTTTATGGTTAAATGGCGCTCCAAAGTCTTGCATTCGAAAGACGCCACATGCTTGAGAAAATTGATTTAATCTGGAAACCCGTAGTTGTATCCCCCAAAAACAATTCTCATGTACCAAAATGGAAATACAACTAATTTTGTCGTGTTGAATACTATATCCCATAAATGGGACAAAACTTACAATATGCTAAAACGTGTACTCAAACAACTGAATCTTCTAACCAGCAAAAGGAAAATGACCAAGAAAATGTCCCCTATCAAAATGTCAAGTTCTTGTAACTTCCATCTCGGTTTAGATTTACCTAACTTCGTTTTCATCCACAAATAATATCATAATATCCTCCGAAAGCCGTCCTCTCATAAGTCTACACACCAAAAGAAGGTTTAGTTAATAATACCGGCCATTGTAGAAGCTCTAAAAAGGCGTTTTTGCAAGGCTTTCTCTTAATGAATATCTGAACGCACTCATCCAGGTACTTCCTGTACCAAAGCACATTTAATGGCCGAAGTAAAACATCAGGTAGTGCTATATGCAACCAGTTATACTAGTTTTGGAGCTGAAGAAAATATCTATTTTGCTCAAAGGCACAATAAAATTAGGGCGAATACGAAATTAGTACATAAAATTCAGGCAATTACTAAATGTTACGATAGACTGTAACACAATTAGGATCGATACGAATCAATTCCATAGTAGCTTAAAATGGTAATATAAAATATAATAGAAAATGGTTAATTGTATAATATAAAATAGAGTAAGGGACAAAATTTAACATAACATAGAGAGGATATGGGAAATGTGCATACTATATATATAATATAGAATGCATTACAAATTAAAAAAAAAACTGCTATAAAATATCTCACTAAATGTATCACAAGTTATATATCACTGTTTAAAAATTCTTTCAAGGTGTAAAATGCTTTTTCAGTTAGTATATTTTTTATATAATTTTTGTATTTCATAAAGGGCAAATTTTTCATTTCTTCTAGAAGCTTGTTATACAACGTGATCTACCATGACATGCGGAAAATTTAACAGTAGGTTATCCCCACCGAAGGGAGTTAAAAAAATGAATAATTAAAAAAAAATGACCTTATTTTTTTGTAGAAATGCGCCGCCAATGACTTTAACTAATCTGACGTAACGCGGTACAACCATATCACTTTATCAAATTTTTGAATGACATTATTGACAGTAAAGTTGGAAAAGATAGAAGTGACTTTTTGGTTTTAATCAAATCACACTACAAAAATAGTGAAATAAATCTAAAAGACAATGACCCTAGGCCAGTCAAGTCTGCAATAGCAAGAGATATTTACAATAACAAGCCGGTATCCTCATTGTTCGACCGAAATCAAAAAACGTGGCTCTCTTTGATCTGAACTTGCCGGTACATGCCGGCTACAGTTTTTATGCCAATTAAGGGAATGTAATCAACTCCAATAAGCTCTTTCACAAGTAAGTTCGTCAACTTTCCCGACTAACTGGACATCAGCAGTGTACTTTGCAAATTTACCAATAATTTAATATACTAAATTACCTCGGAACCCTCTAAAATTTTGCAGGGGCTTTCCCACATTGAAGACTAATACACCATTTTATTTTCCGCATATCATGGTAAATCAGGCTGTATAGTATGGCCACATAGTAATTTGTATGTATGCTGCTGTTTAACCTTAATTTGTATAATTTGATTGATTTCCAGGGGGTGGTTCTTGGCTCTAGCTAATAATTTTGATGGTGTACGATCAGCAACCGAAAATACCTAAGGATACATGGGCCTGGTTCGCTGGTCTGAATTTTTTTTTTTTTTTGTGGGACTGTGTAATATAATACAAGTACTTCATAAATGGCTATCGACTGAGGTCCTTCTGCCAGTTGCACATTAATACATTTTCACGTATAATATTATAAGCGATTATAATACAGAAAACATGTATATTTCACTTTGTGTTTATGTTTTTTTTTTAAATATTTGTTTTGACATAGTAGGAATCAACGTTAATTCCTGAAGTAAATTACAGTTTACTAGAAATGTTTAATGTGAATCTGAGTATAATAGTAATTGTACAAAGGTTTGTTACTGTTATTTATAAGTTTCTAAAAGATGTGTAAAAGTTAAACAAAGGAAAAATGTGAGATAGCAAGTCTGCATAAATCATGAGAAGCTAAAGCGAAACATGATACCTAGATAAGCAATTCTCAAGGAAGCTCTTATCTAATACCGTAATCTGTAATGTTGTTTTATACCTCGATGATATAGCGAATAATTTTATACAATATGTATGTCTAGGAGGTTGCATAATATATACAGGGTGTTTCACGAGGAAACGGACATGCTTTAATGGCAGATAAACTACACTGGGAGTAATCATAGTCATCCGTAGAAAAAGCTAGTTGGGCCCTCGTTGCTGAAATGTATGTTTTATGTATTTTGCCAAAATTTCTTTTGGTTGTTACTTTATAGTCCATTCTCATATTGATATTTGCTTGGATGCTCTGCCAATTTTAAAAAACCTCCAGAGCACGAAAGTACTGCTCTAATATAACAATTTTTTCGAGGTTGGCATTCTGGAAAATTGTTACAAAAAAAAATATGGCGGGGCATGACTTTTTTGAATAAATTCTATCTCCGTTATTTCCTAACGGATTTAAAAAAACAAAAAAAGCAAGTACTCATATTAAGTACTCCTTTTGTAAAAAAAATAGTACTGTCATATAAAGTCATGATATTTTGTAGATTTCTTAGATAAATGAAAATATCGGAATTAATTTATTAAGTTATTTACTTTTAGCGGAAAATCCATTATAGTACATGAAAAACTCTTCAAATATAAGTTGTAAAGAATTTAATGGTGATTTTAAATATGTCCTCACTTTTGCTTTTACTTGAAATAATAATAGTTTTAAACGTCAAAAACCTTGCGCATGTCACTTTGCGATCGAAAGAACCTACCACAGTTCAGTAGCTGTTATGGACACAAGCAATTTAAAAACAGAAGTTCTTAACGTTTCAAGAGATGTGCTTATTAAATATGCTAACTTTGAAAATGTTTTCCTTAGTTTGGTGACGAACCATTTCTTAAAAAAAAAGTATGAGAAAATAAAACATTATTTATTAGATATTAAATACAGATAAAAACAATACTTTATGAATATAAAATTTTCAGCAATGTCCTGTATGAAAGTTCTTGCAGCTGTCAGCCAGACCGAATTTTTGCTAGTCTTCTGAAAGAATTGTATTCTTACTTAAGCTATTTTGTTTTTACCTAAAATATATTGATCTTACCTGATTCACACTCAGATATATCAAGTTCCGTATCGTCGTCATCATTTATGTTAGATATGGGCATTGGTTCAATATTGGAACATTCAAATTCTGTACATGCACAAGCTTCGGTACAACATAACAATTTTTTTTTGCAACTGCAACTTTTGCTGACGCAGGAGCAGGAGCAGGTGGCTTTGTAATTGGAACTGCCGCATATAAACTTCCTTCAATTTTTTTCCATCCACATAGGCAAGTTTCTGAATATTGGTATGACTTAACTTCCATACCGTCGCTACAAAATTTGCCCTAGAAACCCTACATTACTAAATAGCGCAGTATTCGATTAAATTAATATATTTACCTAAGATTATGCCGTTCAAGAGCATTAAGCATAGGTGGCAAATTCTCTCCTCGCTGTCCTTTTATAGAATATAATTTCCATCGTAATTCCTTGACAGAAGTAATCGTTGTAGATTTGTAAAGCATACAAACGAATATTTCAAAGTCCCTATTCATTTGATCATTTGGTGTTTCCTCCGAACCCAGTAAAGAAAACGATTTTAAAATACTGTCATCTTCATTTAAGCTTAAATATATCCTAAAACACATTTCTTTGCTTTTCCTGAAAAATTTTCCGGTTATATCGGTTCCAGTAAATGCATGGAATCCAAGGATAGTTTCTGTAATACCCGGACCTAAAGTAGCGGTGATATGTTTAAGCCAAATCGTTCTTCTTGTTTTTCCACATCCTATTAATATATTTGTTTCTTGAGGCAACACTTTATAATAATTTAATAAAATAATAAGAACGTCTGTATCGGAACTGTCTACAGTTAAACTGATGCTGTTACCGTATTTTTCTCCAATAATTATTGCATGATGCACAAGTAAAGTATCAGCTTCCTCATGGTTATTGTCTGCTGGAATTTCAGGGGGAATATCAGAAGACTTCGAATATGTTTTATTTCCATATGAAACGACTACATTTTCAATATACACGGTAGAATCTAATTGAATGCCGCCATCTATAGTTATTGTCCCAAATATACCTTCGGTTGATTAACTATATCTGGTATAAACAAGGGTAATACGTATTAGCTTTAATTATGAGAAATAGCGGGTGGCGGCGAATAAAGCGCGCTATGTGTTTCGTAAAATAGGTAGCACCAAATTTGTAACAAATACATATTGATAGTATTAATTATATTCCTCTTGAAATTTTCTATATTTGCTATACTGAACATTTTATTATTGAATTATAAATATTTAATTTAAAATATTGCAAAAACAATTATTATTTATGTTTTTGTTTAAATATATAGTTGATAATACTACATTATGCATAACGACTATAATAGATAATAATTCATCTGTAAGAAGTAATTTGTTTTGAAAAGTTTAGAATTGTTGCTATTAAATATATCCATAACCGCTACTACACCGTCAGATTATTTCGTTTTGGAAAACGACGCGCTCAAGGTTTTTGATGTTTAATACAATTATTATTTAAAGTAAACGCAAAAGTGAAGACATGTTTAAAATCAGCATTAAATTCTTTACAACTTATATTTGAAGAGTTTTTCATGCACTACAATGGATTTTCCGCTAAAAGTAAATAAGTTAATAAATTAATTCTGATATTTTCATTTATCTAAAAAATTTACAAAATATCATGACTTTATATGACAGCACTATTTTTTTCATAAAAGGTGTACTTAAAATGGGTACTTGCTTTTTTGTTCTTTAAAATCCATTAAGAAATAACGGAAATAGAATTTGTTTAAAAAAGTCGTGCGCTTCCATCTTTGATCTGCTATATTTTTTTTTACAACAGTTTTCCAGAATGCCAACCTCAAAAAATTTGTTATATCAGAGCAGTACATTCGTGTTCTGGAGGTTTTTAAAATTGGCAGAGCATCCAAGCGAAGCTGGATTTTTGGCTATATGAGAATGGACTATTAAATGAATGGAATAAAGAATTCGCATTTGGCACATATAACACACTAGTGATCTTGAGTAAGTACTTGTATCATCTGCGAACATTGTGATTCTTCCTTTGGTGATATGTTTAGGTAAATCGTTCACATATAGTGCAAACAGCAGAGGTCCCAATGGAGATCTCTGAGAGACTCCCATGTACACATCTCTTATGCCTGACATAGTATTATTATACATAATCAGCAGTTCTCTGTTGGGCATGTAGGATTTTATCCACTCCAATAAAGTTTCCCATATTTCCATGTTATATAATTTTCTAATTAAAAATCAATATTAACAATATCAAATGCACAACAGAGGTCAAATATACATTCCTTTATCAAGAGTTTCGTAAATAGGATCTAATAGATGATAGCAAGCAGTTTTGATAGATTTTGAGGATATAAAATCATGCCTGGCAGGGTGAAATAATATCATGCAAATTTAGGAATTTAACCATCATGTTATGAATCAGTCTCTCAATTAATTCTGAAAATACGCTGCTACGATATGATAATTAGCTATATTATGAGGATCACCTTTTTTTTTTTTTTGTAGAGTGGTATGATACATGCTATTTTTAGAATATCTGAAAAAGTTCCAGATTTCTTTTTTTTTTTTTAACTACTTATTTAATGTCTGCCTATTCCGCTACCAGGGCCTATCACTGACGCCAGGAGACGAGCTACCCCTACCTGGAAATTTTGCCGAACCTCTTCCCTTAAGAAGAGTAGGGATCTTTTTCTTGCCTAACATTTATATCCCCTCCGAAGGATGGTATATCCACTACGTAATCCTCATCTGAAATTACATAGCTTCCGCGTATACACTGATATACAAGCCGCTAGAAGGTGGGACAAGATCGCTGTGTTTCCCTAGATGGGTCACCCATCTAAGTACTAACCGAGCTGCATGTTGCTTCACTTGGAGTATCGAGATACTTACACAGTGAAGACACATCTATGCTCGCCCCCTTCCAGATTTCAAAGATTTATTAATAAGACATTCTACATATTCCACATATAGTGTCACTGATGTGTTTTAATAATTTGATAGTAATATCATCTAGTCCAGTTGGATTTTTATTTCTCAGACTTGCAATCTCACTTGTAATGGTAGGTATACTCATCTATGTAGCACACTAAGTTTGTGGCTGGTTATCCATAGCGGTGCATGGTAGAGACATATTTTCTCCAAAGTCTTCAAATAGTTTAATTTTGGATATTGAGCTGAAATAATTTTGAAAATTATTGGCTATTTCAGTAGAATCACTTATATTATTATCAATTGTCAGCTCTATTGAATTAGCTTTTTTTTTTGTTACGACCAACTTTACTATTTATTATTTTCCATGTTTATTTTTTATTTTTTTAATAATAATTTTTTGTCATTTCGATATTCTTTTCATACTCTTTTTCTTTATTCAAATAAAGTATCTTGGCGTTTGCACAACTAGTTGAATTTACTAACCACCAGACCATTTTTAAGTTATTTCTTTGTTTGAGCAAATTGTCATTAAACCATGTATCTTTCTTGAAAATATTGTAATTTTTCCTTTCAACTAGTGGACAGCAGGTATCTAGACAAAATTACAAGTCATTTACCAGTTTGCAAAATGATTCATTGATATCATCCACATCATAAATGAATGACCAGTTACTCTGTCCCAATTGATACTATGTAACATTACAAAAAATTAAATAGTAACAGATATATTTTTTCAGATTTCAAGATGCTCCCTTCTCATCAGAGATGATTACGAAAAATGTAATTACAAGTATGAACAAGTGTGAAAGTTGTTCTTACATAACAACAAGTAAAAATCATCTCAATCAGCCCATGTTGACCCATCAGCAATTTTCAGAGGAAGCAGTATATAGGTGTGATACCTGCCCATATGTAACAGATGATAAGAGTAGCCTTATTGTTCATATACTGACACATAAAACTTCGGAAGTAACAGTATATGATTGTGACAGATGTTCGTATAAGACAAAATATAAAAGTGGCCTAAAAACACATATGTTGACTCATCAGAAACTTTCAGAAGTACAAGTCCACAAGTGTAGCCAATGTTCATTTCTGACAAAACATAGAAAGTCTCTAAAGGCACACTTGTTGACCCATCAAGAACTTTCAGAAGTACAAGTCCACAAGTGTAGCCAATGTTCATTTATGACAAAACATAAACAGTCTCTAAAGGGACACTTGTTGACCCATCGAGAACTTTCAGAAGTACGGGTGTACAAATGTGACCAATGTCCATTTAACACAAAACATAAAATGTCTCTAAAATCGCACGTGTCGACTCATCGACAACTTTCAGAAGTAAATGTGTACGAGTGTTATTGCTGTCTATTCGTAACAAGATATAAATCTTCTTTAAAAATGCATGTTTTGACCCACCGATCTAAATACAATTGTGATCTGTGTCTGCTTAAGACAGAAAGTAAAGATTCCCTAAAAGCGCACATGTTGATCCATCGAGTTCCTTTGGAAGTACAAATATACAAGTGTGACCAATGTTCTTTTGAGACAAAACATAAAAAGTCCCTAAAGACGCACATGTTGACTCATCAGGATTTTTCAGAAGTACAAGTGTACAAGTGTGGAAGCTGCTCGTATGTAACAAAATATAAAGGGTATCTAAAAACTCACATGTTGATCCATCAAGAACGTTCAGAAGGAGCAGTGTACAAGTGTGCAAGCTGTTCTTATGTAGTAAAACACAAGGAGCGTTTAAAAAGGCACATGTTCATGCATAGAAAACCTTCAGAATTAAACGCTTACCAGTGTGAAATTTGCCCGTTTAGTGCATTATACAAATCTCAGCTTGAATATCATATGATAAAGCATCGAGATTTGTCAGACGTGAGAGTATTCAACTGTAAACGATGTTCATTTAAAACAAAATATAAACATTCTCTAAAAAAGCATACATCGAGACACAAAGATATTTCAAAAGTACACATGTGAAATCTGTGAATATGAAACAAAGCAAAGGGAAATCTTAATGTTCATCTGAAAAGTGTCCATCAGTCCTCAAAAATGCCAGTACAAGTAGCCTCTACATTGTAGCTACCAGCAGAATGAAATAAAATAGAAAATGCTTTATTTCAGAAATTTCGTCTTTACAGATTAAAAGAATGAAAAGGTTTCAAAAATTAAAATAATTAATAATAAATGTGAGAGTACAATACACAAATAAAATATGAACATACCAGAAACACACACAACTTTGACGCATAAGTTTAAAAATTAGTGACTTACCCCAGTGACCCCACTTGCATTTTCTGCATAATGCATATATTTTTGTCACGCTATGTGGTTCAGTCTCTAATAAGTACTTAAATACTGATTTTTTATATGACTTTTAGTTTTCAATTCACTACTTTCATCTGTATTATAGAATTTTATACATGAGTATTTTTGTATTGCTCGATTTTCTTTTATTTCTTTATAAATAATAGGCATTCATATATGTAGATTCCGATGACTGTTAGGACACCAGTTTCTTTGAACTTGCCACCACAAATTTCATTACTATTAAAAAAATTTATCGTTCTTGTTGTCCGTTTTTGTACAACAAATACATTATGATATTGGGGTAATATTAATTACCCCCAAAAAATTAGACCCCCTCTGAAGAAACCATGTTCGTATTCACTGAAAAGATTACGCAAATGAAAAAATTTGAATAGATGTTTACACATTGCTATCTCAAAAACCTTTGATAAATGAAGAAAGCAGACTTATTGGTCTGTAATTTTCTTTGAGAGTAGGATTTGCTCTTTTATGTATTGGTTTTACTAGCGCTAATTTGAGACAGTCTGGAAAATTTCCTTGCTGGGGCGAATTATTAATTATGTTGTAATATTTTACCTGTCTACAGGGTAATATTAAAAAACTCTTGGATGGTTGAGTTCTTGCCTAAGGAGATTTACCACAAAATTAAATGGGATAAGCCCAAACTGACATCATCACTTACGATTTAATTTATAGTATTTATTAGACAATTAATATTCCTTGTATGACACAAAACTAATTTGTTTGGACACTTAAATTGTTCAAACTCACACAATTATAACCTGTTACCCAAAACAAATTAGGCTCGGCTAGCCAGTTTTTTAGGAGGCAAGGGCCATGGGTAAGCGTAAGCGATAGTCCCAATGAGGCCAAGAGTGATTTAAGTTAAAAAAATTCTTTAAAAAAATGTTGAAAAAAAAATAAAAAACTTCTTTTTTTTCCTTTTTTTTTTTGTTGGTCAGAGAATTTGGTTTTCGAAAGCAAAAATTACAAGAGTTACCTTGGGCGCCAGGCTCAAAAGACGAGCCAGAAAGGAAAGGTACGATACAACAAACACGTTAAAGAAACAACAAAATTTTAAAATGACAACATTTTAATAACAATTTTAATAGTAGCCAACAGTGTGACTTAACAGGTTAGCTAATGATCAATGGTTAGTACTTGCCAATTTCGCGGCATTAAATTCAAAAAAACTATTATATACAGACAAAATTTTGAGGTTAGTAGACGATATTCCCAATTTAGAATCACGGGTGAGATTAGTAATAAACAATTTCATAAACTATGAAAACACAAAATAACAACCTAGCTTAGTGGTCAATAATCAATATCCCAGTAAAAATTCGGCCAATTAGATCTGAATAATTTAAGTTGCCCAGGCAAAACTTGAAGTTCAAAGTTGAAATCCTCCAATGATTTGATTAACAAACGATAGACAAAATTTAAATTTTATTACAAGTTTACAAAACAGTTCTCTAAGAAAAATGGTAATCAAAAAATGTCATTAGGCATAAGGCCTACAATAACAAAACTTTTAGGGAAATTTTACATACGACAAGGTCAAATATTTATAGTGAACTACTCGTCAAAGTTGAGGTAAATAGAAACAAATTCCCAACTAAATAACAAACAGAAGCAAACTTCCTACCACTATAAATATTGGCATTACTCTGTAAAGGTTCACTGTTAATTATTTTGTGAAACTAGCAAACAAAATTATAGTAAAAAGGTGTAACCTCACCTGGTGATCAACTTTACTGGAATAACAGAAGTTACGTTATGAAATTTATCGTACTTAGGCCAAAACACTACTAAAAAAATCCCAACCTAGTAGCTGATTAATAAAACTTGTTTATCACTAAAACACCATAAATTTTACATACTCCTATGACTCCAAAAAATTCTATCACTAAAAATATAACGTAGAACTAACCTATATTAGGCAAGCAATAAGTATAACGTTAACTATAATGGTAATTTACGTAATAAAAATATATGTACACAGGGCACGCTAAAATGCTACATGAAAGGAATTAAGCACAGCTGTACTTTGGACTTTCACAATATTTACATGATAAAGGAAACGTACTGAATACACTATACACTACTGTACAGTACACGACGACATGGCCAAAATATGTGCAGCATGATAACAAATTTGGTATGAGACCACGATAATATCAATTTCTGACTATTACCACGCCACACTGTAGGTGAATCATCCGGGCCACCAGGCCAAATTATCCTAAACGATAATCCGAATGAAATACCCACTAGTACCGACCGCAAGGCCAAAACACTACTAAAATTTTCAAAAACAATCCAGATCATTAGTGTACACGACCCCAAAGGTCAAAAACCATATACACGACGATAAAATACACCCACGATCTGGATTCGTCAATGGCTCTCTAGTTGAAGACACAAAATATTATTATAGCATTGTTTACATTTAATTTATATCCCGCATATGGCAGTAATCACTATAATACTATAATACAGACAGGTTAAAAGAGATACTGGCTAAAACATTTACAAACTATGTAACTTAATAGTAAACTGGCTCTACAGCACTTTGTTTACTTTCAACTTTATATCCTGCTTAAAGCAGCTGTCGCTATAAAACAACCGTAACACTTGTTGGAAGGGTAGTAAATGATTAATAATAATAATAATAATAATAATAATAATAATAATAATGATTTATTGGTGCTAATACATATAAATGTTTACACATGTCACATAGAAGTACCCCACAGGGGCATAAAGAAATTAGATATCTATCCATAGGTAGTAACTAAAAACATTTTATTAAGAAAAAAATCTAGACTAAGTTTAAAATTAGCAATTAAAAGTTAAATGCAATTAAAATACAACAGTTACAATAGTAAAACACTTTAAAATTACAATAAAAGCATATCTGAGAAGTCATTTTGGAGGTATTCGTTTAAATTATAGAAAGCCTTTCTTTTCAAGTATTTTTTTATTAGCACTTTGAATGCACTCAAATTTAAGACTTTCACCTGGTCAGGTAGTATATTGAAAAATTTGACACCATAATAGAAAGTTAACTTATCTTAAGATTAAGACGTTTGTACGGTCTTAATTCGAGGGATCCTCCAAATCAAACGTGATGTTTATGGATGTCAGGTGGAAATTTGACAATTCCCTGCTTGCCGAGAAGGTAGGAGACTGCACTTTACATAGGTTGCCACTGTCGACACGGAACAAAATTCCCCAGCTAACGTCACCTGACCGCTTGGCTTCACATTCGGTATCCTTTATGTCATTGACCTGCCCATAATGGCTTCTATAGAAAAATAATAAAATTTTATTTCTTAATACCTCGATACGTCCCAATGGTGATATAATAATCGTTCTAGTTTAGTTTAATTGTGAGATTAACTTCCCATTCCCATTTATAAAGAAATAATGATGTCCATCAATGTTCGACGATCATAAGAGGTTTTTTTTTGTTTTATAAAATGGCGATAACCAGAATCGTTTCTACGTCCGAAGTTTCATCGTAAATGAAAACGTGGAATTTTAAAATTGTTAAGATATGAAGATATAGTTATAAATCATGACTCATAAACCATAAATTGTAAATCATAGGTTTTAAATCGATTTTACTCCATAACTTTAAATTTCTCCATAATTCTTAAATTTTAAATTTCAGAATTTCAAAAAAATTATATATAAACTATATATAAATCCAATCTGTATCTAAAATAAAATAACCTTGTTTAGAATATAACGAAAATCATAACTAACAAACAATTAACTTTCTTAGTTAATCCATTTAAGTGATTGTAAAATTTATTTGGCGGAGTGTTTGCCAATACGTGTATATTGGTCGAGATCTTGAACTAGAGAGAGCGGTTTTAAAATTTATACCGATGTCGTTAACCAAAAGTGACAGTTTACGCCCTCACAAGATGGAAAACATACTAATATCCGAGCTATAAGTTCTTTATTAACCATTATGTGATGACGTATATATGGTAAGTCAAAACTAATACAACAGTAGAGAATATGGGTAATATATTTTAAATATAGGTCAAATAAATTGTGAAGAAGAAAAAGTACAACATGGACAATAAGAATGTATGTATAAGGTACAAAGCATGTAAAAACAAAAAATAAAAAGAAACATATTAACAAAAAATTATTGAGTCATGTATAGTTGATATAGATATTTCTAATTATCCTCCGATCGTTTTGTTTTTCAAATTTTATATAATATCTGCTATTTCATCAGAAGTTACCAGTAGTTCTACATGCATAGAATAAATAAACAACATAAACATAAACACACATCTAGTAGACAACCCTCAAATCCAAAGCCAAGGTTGTCCGGAAGGGGGTTACACATTTGGAAAAACGCAGACATACATCCATACCCACCGGTTTTGTTAGAACCGGGACCGGGCTCGAACCCAGACCGCGATAGACAGCCTTTCAGGACATTCACCACACAATACGTCTTAACCGTGCGGTATTTTTAACAATATTAGTGTGAAAATCTATATTTTATATATTTTTCTGTAAATTTGAAGCTGCATTGACAAGGTAGTCATTGATCTCGTTACTTATTATGTCAGGGTGAAAATTTAAAAGTTGTGATTCTTCTACCAAGTATTAACCAAAATTAACATACTATTATGTGTTGCATGTAAAACTGGGTAGAAAGTAATGGTCCTAAATAAATACAGATTACCATTCTCCAATTCATATTTTTTACATAATTGGAAGCAGTGTCATAATGAGCATTTTCTTTTCATGATTATGAGGACCCAGGGTTTGAAAACCTGAATGCTCCTAAACAGCTCTTGAAAAGAACAGTCAAAAACAGATATTAATCAACCGGTGTGTAAACATAACCTATTTCTTTGTGTCATTGTTTTGTACATGAGCAAGAATTTCCTTTATGTTATTTTGTTAAAGTGATTAATATAATTAGTTAATCAGTAAGGATAAATCTGGAATGCGATTTAATATTGAAGGTACCTAGGCATTTAAAATTACATTAAATTTTATTCACATTTTATAGCGCTTTAGTCAACAGAGTTATTGGAAGTCTGCTAATGAAATCAAGTTTTAGCGATACCGACTCCTATTATCAATTATTACTCTCTATTTTTGTTTGCAATGAATGAATGAATACTTCAACCATTGGGAAAAACAAAATACTTCAAGTCCTCTCAAAAACATCAGGCAATCCAAACCTCGTGACCAAATGAGGTCGAGGGCAAACATTTGTTTTCAGTCGTTAAACGTTTGTTAAAGAGCTTGTGTTTTTCTGTTGGCATGGCCACATTTCTTGAATTTTAACCATATAGTCAGTTTTTTTGGGTTGTGGTAAGACATTTCGGATTGTTTTCAAGTAATAAACTTTATTTAATTATGTACAGTGAATATTTAGAAAGGCTATTTTGGAAAAATCGAGATGTTTTATTCTAAACTCTCTACGTTTTCGAGTGCTAATCATCTTAAGATAATTACGATAGTAAATATAGGTAGTAATTACTACCTATATTTAACTATCTTAATTTGTTGGTAAGTATCGGATGAAGTTAACACACTGGCTGCCATTGCGGTCTATAAGACCGAGGTTTTTATTGTCTTAAGGCCAAGTCTGTATATAAGACAGATTATTTATATTTGCCCAGTGGGCCGACTCGGTCTATAAGACAGAGTCACCTTTTCAGGGGATCTCTATGTCAGTGACTCGGTCTGGCACACTTCTGTTGTTATAAATAGACCGAGATGGCGCTATACGACCGAGACCTTTTTTGACGTTTTTTTCTTAGTGTATTAGCCAATGGGATTCATGGCCTGGGGGGATATTTTTTTTGGTTAACACATTGAGTGTTAATGAAGCTCAAGGCTTTTGCAATTGTAAATATCATGTATCATTTCATTTAAGAATAAGTAATTGTATGCAAATCTCTTTTTTTGTAGAATATTACTTTCTTACAAAACTATGTAGTTTTTCCTAGTATTGGTACTACATTTAATTTAATAATAAAACAATATAAATTAGATCTATTTGTGTATTTAATCAAATTCAAAATAAGCTTTATTATAAAAAAAAAAAAAGAATTTTATTGACAAATCATAGCCATAAACAGAGCTTACGTTACTAGGCAGTCAAACATAAAAATGGTCACAGTATTTATGCAAGTGAGTTAAACACCAAATGGTTAAAATATTAAATAAATATAAAAAATATACAGCATTTTGCAGGTTGATACAAACCTTTTAGGAGGTGACAGAATACATCGTATAGAACCTAGCCACACTTACCTCAACTTGGTGTTACGGAAATAATTCACAGAGGTTCTAAGTGATATATCTCCCAAGACAGCACGCTATGTTTTAAAGACGTGTTTTTTATGTAAACATTATGTCTAAACATCTGAAGACTTTAAAAAGATGTCTTAAAGACATCTTTTTACAGATTTTCCAAAGATGAATAAAATGGACGCCTTTTAAATATCTTTTAGTTAGATCACGTAAAATTGTAGCAAAAATGCATATTTACTTATTTATTTATTTTGTAAGATGCTGCTGTGGCCCTATATTTATAAAATAACTATTTTTTTATAGTTATCTATTTTATTTTAGTTATCAAATCTTAATTTTCGGTTTAACTCAATTTTTGTGAATACGAATTTTAAACTAAATATAAATATTATATTATATATCTCCCACTGAGCCAATAAACGACACAAATAACATACAATACGAACATGTCAGACATTAATATTCTGTATTCAAACATCAATAGTTATACAAAAAAAAAAAAAAACATTTAATAAACAATTATATTGAGAACGATATCTCATGTGCAATGTTAGTCGAAGCAAAAATAAACAGCAAAAGTAACACATCTTACAGGGACTGGAACATTCTTCAATATGAAGGTAACCAACTGCACAAGAGGAGGTAGCATATAATACAATCGCATCTGAATATTAAAATGGGAAAAGAAAATCTACCTAGAATAAACAACCTTCTCAATGAATGCCTACACTTCAATATTCCTTTTCTAGATGACAAACTGCATATCTTCCTAGTATACATTCATCCCAACGCGAGAATCGAAGAAAACATTTTTACCAAAAGTACCTTATACAAATACTCAATAATTATTGGTGATTTCAACGCTAGTAACAATAGACTAAAGAAAAGGCAGATTAATGACTTTATTCAAAATACCAATTTTTCTAAATATGACACGCCGCCAACATTCATTATGCCCAACAACGACTATCTCCTTTATTCAGACAATATTAAAAACAATATACAAGTTGAACTGACTTCTGACCTATGTTCTGATCACTCAGGCTTCAAAATTAAAACTGACCTGCAAAAGCCAATAACCCACAAGAGAGATGATGAAATACAATTAAAAAAAAACAAATATCAATAGTGTAAACAAAATTATGTTAAACTACCTAGACAATTCGGTACACATCGAGGAAGAACATATAACACATTTTAATAATAAATTCTCCATAACGATATTGCAAAACACACTTAAAACAGAAATGAAGTGTTATTCTCACGAACTTCCTCCATTCATTATACAGCTGATAAAAAGGAAAAGGAAAATGTATCGAGAATACAGAAACAAAAATGACCCTATTGAGAAAACGGAGCTCAACAAAAATATTCAAAAATTGATTACCAAATTTAAAACACAAATGGATTGAAACATGCGAGGATATAAATAAACAAAAAGGTAAAAATTACTGGTATGAAATTAGAAAGTTGGCAAAATATAACAATAAAAACACAACTAATGGACCAATAGTGGAGAACAGCGAAAGTTACGAAACCTCCGAAGAGAAAGCAGATATATTTGCAAAACATTTTGAAGCTACCTATAAAAAAAAAGCAGAACAACAATTTTGATAATGAAAACTATACAGAAATAGAAAATTGGTACAAAACATATATCACTGAAAGAATGCCATTAGAAAACTACAACATCGAGGAAGACAATTACTTCAAGATATTAAATCAGGGAAAAGAAAACCCCAGGTCACGACATGATATCAAAAAAACATCTTAAAACAATTAGACCTTCAAATACACCGACACATCATAAAAATATATGAATTTTGTCTAATTAACCAATATATACCGGAAGAATGGAAACTTGAAACCATTGTTGCAATACCAAAACCCAACACAAATCCTGCCAAGGCTACCAATTTCAGACCTATAACGCTCCTACCAGTCATTGGAAAAAATTTAGAGAAAATATTGAAAAAGAAAATTGAAGAAAGAGTAAAACACATCCTCAGACACCAATTCGGATTTGAAACTAAATGTTCCACACTACACCCACTGGTTACGCTAATCAACAATATTGAAACCACCAAATTGAATGGAGGAACAACTGCAACTCTATTGACATTGAAAAAGCATTTGACAGCATTTGGCACAAAGGCATAATTTACAAACTTTACAAGCTAGGCTGTCCAAAGTACCTTATATTATTAGCAGACTGCTTTTTGAAAGACCGCCACCTAAAAGTAAAAGTTTCAACCTCATTCTCATATGAGTTCACACCAGAACCAGAACTCCCGCAAGGTTCGCCACTCTCTCCATTGCTGTACAATATTTTCTGTGCAGATATCTATTACCACCCCTACAACGATGACCAACATTTTTCACACAGTGCTTATATACTCCAGTTTGCCGATGATACGACCCTCATATCTCATAATATCTCTATCGCAAAAGCAACTCAAAGTTTATGGTTTAACAAATGGAGACTAAAACCTAACCCAGCTATACGTAAGCCAAGAAGTGTAGTCAGCGGAGGAATGCGAGTACGGGCTTCTAAAAGTGGAGCGGCACGTGTTTAGAATACGTATAATATGGCAGTGTGCGCCGGCTGAGAGCGTGCCGCTCCACTTTTAGGAGCCCGTACTCCCATTCCTCCGCTGACTACACTTCTTGGCTTACTTATAGATCCGTTTTTATTATTTTCAATCACAACCCTGGCCCGAACTCCCCAACGTTCAATATGTACGATCATTCGCTCTACCCAAAAACATCCATCAAATACTTAGGAATAATAATCGACCACAAAATCAACTTTAATAGCCATATGGCACAAATTAAAAGAAACATTATTTCACAAGCAAAACACCTTAGATGCCTAGTGTATAAAAAAGGAGAATCAACATCGAAACTGCCAGTAGGATATACAAAACGATCTGCATGTTGGAGTATGGCCACGTAATCTTCCAAAACTGCAAAAGCCCAGCGATACAAAAACTTAAGGTAGCAGAAACAAGTGCCCTTCCTTTGATAACCAAAATCCGTCACCCCAATAATCCCCTACACAATCCTCCCAACCAACTGCCATACTAGTTAACAAATATTCAGCCAATAGAAGAGAGGCTAACTAATCTATCAACAAGGTTCGCCCGGAATGAACATAATAAGGAGTTAATTGACAGCTTATGTGTTAGAAGAGTACATAATGGCAGATCAAGATGGAAACACCCGTTAAGAACATTATGGGAAATAATAAATTAAACAGTTTTTTTTCTCTCACATTAATTAATGTTATTTTAATTTCTACTATGCTAATTGTTGATACATCGAATATATTGTAGTATAGGCTGAAGGACCTTGGTCAATGGCCTGTTGAATTTTATATGTCAATTCAATAAAGCACTTTTATTATTATTATTGTAATGAAAGTGAACCTAGACAAGTAAGGTTCGCCCCACTATCAACCAATGCAATCACCTCCTCATCAAACAGAGTGACAGAGATATATGGCCTATTATTTGTACAAAAACTGGTGACATAACAGACTTACTAGGCTCGAAGAAATGTTTGACTGTCATTTTCCAGTTTTGCCAATCTGAAAAATCTGTAGTTGGTTTGACTTTATTGAGAGAATTCGCATTGAAATGATTAACATTCTTTGTTTGAATTATTTTGGAGTTATAAAATATACGGCTTTTTATGGGAGATATCCGTCGTCGGCCTGAGACGACAGACTCCTTCAGTTTTTTGAGACTAAATGGACTCGACTACAATTGGTACGTGTTCTCACGGTACAGTCGGGTGTTCCGCATTTATAGCAAAATCTTTTTAGAGGCTTTTTGCACACATTAAACTCGTGTCCAACCTTTTGGCAGTTAAAACACGTGACTTAACTTGAAGCTTGACTCTGAGAAGTGGACGGTGTTGCCTGTGCCAATTTTTGACCGGAAACTAAGTTAACATTAGAAAATACCTTACGTTGCTTTCTAAAAAGACTATGTTTACTTTTAGTGACTGGTTTTGAGTCTTCTCCATATGCAAGATCTGACTGTAATGCATTAGTCGCGCTTGGAGGCAAATATTTATTTTTAGCTTGGAGTGCATCATCAATTTTCTTATAATACGTAACTAAGTCCCCAGTATTTTTAACCTTCACTAAAGCTAAACGTTCTATGTAATGTGGCAGAATATTTTTTTATGATCCTCAATTTTTCCGTGTCACTAACCGGTGAAACTAGTCAGCTGAAAAAATTCTCATCGTGGCAACATAGATGCTATTTTTTTCATTATGCCCCTGCTTTCTTGATTTTATTTCATCTAACAAAGTTTCGTCGTATTCTAGAGGCAAAAAGGTGCTGTATCATTCACTAACAAAATCTTCCCAAGTAGAAACATTATCCCTGACTGACCTATACCAAATTAGAGCCTGTCTTTCAAATAAGTCAATAGCCGACTCAAAAAGTTCCTGAATAGAGACGTTTCGAGCTTTAGACAACTCGCGAACTCGCTCAATGAAAGCTTTTACGCTACTTTGACCGTTATATATTTCATGTTCCATTTATACTCGGGTACTGATTTTTATGTACGGAGTTTGGGGTTGCTATATCACTATTGTCCAAATCTACTGTTTTAACTACTTTATTGGCTAATTTAGCCTCTAGTTCTAAACATGCTGTTTGAGCATCCTCTTTGAACTCAGTATACAGTGTCAGAAAATGTTTCATTTGGGTCGGCAATGAGAGCAAGCGAGAGCGAAGCAACTAGGCTATTCTTTTTTATCGTTTCTCTCAGATAAACAATTTGGGTTTAAAAGCGGTCTGTCTACAGAAGATGCGATATCATACCTAACAAATCATATATATACAGCCTTAGATAATAAAAAACCTACCTTATGTATTTTCATTGACCTCGCCAAGGCTTTTGATACAGTTAACCACCCCCAGCTCTTAAGTAAACTAGAAAAAATTGGTTTTAGAGATAAGGCATATCGATTAATGGAAAGCTACTTAACAAACCGAAGCCAATGCGTGAAAATTGACGATGTTATCAGCGACCACGAAAATATTGAGTACGGAGTACCCCAGGGGACGGTATTAGGACCGATATTGTTTAATATTTATATCGATGAACTTCTAAAGACTACAATTGATGGGGAAATACTTAGCTTTGCGGATGACACGGTGATCATAAACAAAGCCGACAACTGGATCGATCTCAAAAAGCTAGCTGAAAAAAATTTCAAAATAGTGAAAAACTGGTTTGACTATAACTACCTTACAATTAACAGTGATAAAACCAAATATCTCCCATTTACATCGTACCATAATAACTTACCGAACTTTGGTCCTCTCCAGATCAGCCACGATGATAAATTATTAAACATATAAAATATTTAGGAATTATAATAGATAAACACCTTAGATGGAACCTACAAGTAAATAACATTGTTAGAAAACTACGGCCTCTCCTTCCAAAATTCAAATACCTAAAGTCGTTTCTAAGCATACGTCAGCTTGATATATTATACTTCTCCCTCGTGCAGTCACAACTTGTCTATGGAATTATTGGATGGGGTGGAGTTAACAACAATTACCTAAAAATACTAAATACCATCCAAAAATGGTTTTTAAAAATAATCCACAATAAAAATATTACTTACCCCACCAATGCCTTATTCAACGAGGCAAAAAAATTGGATATTAGACAACTTTTTTGCAAAAAAATTTTATTAACTCTATTCAAGAACAAACATCAAACAATAATCTATCACGAACATTGCCACAATACCCGTAACAAACACATAACCACACTAAAAACTAAAGTAAACAAATCGATAGGACAAAAAAAATCCTCTTATCTTGCTGCTTATATCTATGATTTAATTCCGCCCGACATAAAAACTATATCTTCATATAACATCTATAAAAAGAAAATCAACCTATGGTTATCGAATACACCAAGACTAATAGCACATCAAATATTTGAAAAATGAAATACATAAACTTACCTGTAAAAAAAAATAAAATTCTAATTCTCACGCATATACACATATCAAATTAACATGTACCTGTCTGGGAAAGCCCACGTGCGTATATTTATTTATTTTTATAACTATTTCCTCTGTTATTCCTTTTCACTATTGATGAACTCCTCTATGTTGTTTTTTCTTTTTTCTTTTCTTCTAATGAATTCATTTAAAATTAACATGCCATGTCCTCCTTTCTCTTGTTTTCCTCAAGGATTACACTCCCATTATAGCCAAATACATTGTGTAATAAACTGTAAGTAATTAGCCGAACCCCACTATACAAGTACCTAGTACTTCCTGGGGTCCTCACTGTTTATTTACAAAACAAGACGAGCGAAAACATATTACTGTTGTATAACACATCCTACTCGTGCCACCAGCTACTGCGGGAAATGTAAAGAATTATTTGACTCGTTTTGAAAGTAAAACGGGTTAAATAATTTCAGTTATTAAAGCACGTAATAATATTACCTATACTGAACAGAGCCAACTACATCCTTCCTTTGAATAAATAATACTGAAATTTTTAATAGCAATGATCACGTGTTTTCTTGATAGCGCGTCATTATTTGCTCCCTCTACTAGAGCACTGGTACATGCCTTTATTGTAGGCGGTCTGTCAAGCTGTTGAAACTATGCCTGCCACCCAAATCCAAAATCTTCCGATACTGTATAGAGTTTTTAACTCGAGGGGTTCTTCTGGAACCTTAAATTGGTCCACCCTGTATGTTAATGAAGCTAATCTGAATCTACCATGGTAGCAGAAAAATCCATTATTAGAGACTCTAACTCAACTAAATAAGTATCAATTACTGTTGTTTCATTCTCTATATTAAAATCAGGATCTTTTAATCTGCTGTTACCATTGGATTTTTCTAACAAATGTTTTAGTAATAATTTTTTATCTTGTAGCTTTCTACGAGTGCTTATGATTCCCCCAAGCCTGAGCTCATAATCTAGCTCTACCTCCGATAAATAAGAAGGATTTATTACTAGTGGTGACCCCATCTTGTTAATAAAAATTACTCAAAAACTACAATAGCAAAACTAAACAAATAAAATCAGTACCTGCATATTACTCTACAAGAAAAATAAACTATAAGTGGTGTCTAAAACAACCACTGACTCAAAATAAATTATCAAATAAAGAAAGTTTTACCAAGTCGTGTTGATATTATTAAACTGAAATAAAGATTGTAAAATGGTATGGCTGTACAATCACTAACTCACAAAACTAACTAAAAATCGTGGTAGAGAATTTTATATAATATGCAAATTTTTAATTCGCAATTATAGACCAAAGAATGATTTCGATTGCGATAATCAGAAAGTAACACTATATAAAAACCGCTGCCCAAGGAATCACTACTTCCACATCCAGATTTTTTATCCGTCACTCACAACGAAAAAATTTTGTATGCGGAAATAATTGTTTACGGAACTTTAATAATATAATATTTGAAATCCTCTACCCCAAAAACCCATAAAACGATACCCCACATCGCAGCGGGGTGGGGGTGGTGATAGGGGGTGGTAGTGGGGGTGGATGAGGTAAAAAAACATTTTGAGGTTTCTGGTTCTTGTACACACACTAAATCACAATTTTTTTTCATCCCCTTTAATAATGGGGGGGCGGTAAGGGGGGTGGCTAATGCCAAAACTTTTTTTGAGACCTTAGCTTCTCTTGTATATACTAAATACCAATTTTATGGACTCTTACCTGCTTGGTTTACCTATTTTCCACAAATTTACCCCCCAACCCTTCCACGGAACAAGATGAAAATACAATCTAGTTCTAGATCTCATTAAAGTACATATGTGTACCAAATTTCAAATCAATATCTCAAACGGTTCCAGAGTAAACGTGCTCACAAAAAAATTTACAGACAGACCGACAGATAGAAATTTTTTTTTTCACTCAGATTTAAAATCTCGACGTTTCGTGACATTCTAAGCCTATTTGAACAATAAAAATTTTTAAAAAATTTTTTGTCGTTACTATACTTCCACTGGATGTGGGAGTAAAACTTGTGATTTTATCTCTATCACTTAAGGAATTTATGAGATAAAATTTTTATATTTAATCAATTTAACAAAAACCTAAGTATTTAATGACTTAGATTTATAAAGTATAAAGTGCTGAATTTTAATACTTTAAAACCTGTACGGTATATTCACCATTAAATAGACAAAAAAAATGTTATCATAGAAATCAGAAAATCAACATTATTTCAGACTAAATAATTTTTGCACAAAAATTAAATCAAATTAAATTTCTGCCTAGTTTATTGTCAAATCAGTTTACGTTTGACACTGAGAAACCCTAAGAGTTTATCTCTGTACTCACTCAAAAAGTTGAACCTTATTTAAGTGGCTATAATTCGGGCTCCATGCTGCATTGTGCTATTGTTACACTCAAATAAATCCGAGGGCTAACAACTAGCCGATCTCGTAGGAGAGCTGGGTTTGTGGGTCCCTATTTTTTTATAACAATATTTTGTTTTATATTTTTAAATGAGGCCAAAGATTAAACCCACAATCTTCACAGTGTCAAAGATTAAACCGATTTACCTTCCGACCAAAGAAAAAGCGTAACTAAAAGATTTTATCTAGGGCGCCATCCACAGAAAAATTAACTCACTTGAATGCTACCCTCTTATGGTCGAAAAGTAGATCGCTGTGGAATAACCTGAGAATAACTTAGGTCAGCCTCAAACAAGAAAATTAAAAATTGCAATTTTAAGGTAAAATTATACTATTTATTAAACTCTAGCAATCTTGGTGAAAATGACAAAATTAATACGTAGGGGTCAAGCATATGACCTATAATATTATGAAAAGAAAAGATACTATATGTATATCGTCATATAAAAATTATCAGTTACATATAAAATTAAATAATGTACGATAATGCAAAATATATATAGTGACAAATATTCAGTTGGAAAATCAAGTCCATGTATCGGAAAATATAGAATTCACACATAAATCGTAGCACAAATCATAAAAAGATACAATGATCTCACCACCTGATGATGGCTTCTATATAGTTGATAGCCTGGCGGTGTGCGGTGTTCCTGGGTTTCTGCCTCCTGTTTCCACACACCACTGGGGTAAGACATGTAGACTACTGGATGTTAAAGATGTCTGGACTTACTAAATAACGCCGAAGTTTCGCTATTCCCTGCCAAAAATTCCACATAGAAACTTATAAAAAAAAAGTGATGCGGTTTTATCGTTCCTATAAGTTATATTAGTATTATACAGACAGGATTTTATCTGTTTTATTAAGTTTTAAATCGGTTATGAAACAGTAATTCCGAATGAGCTATTTGGAATTATCATGTTGCCCTTTCATGAGTACTTATATGAAATATACGTCAACAAATCTACAGTTTAGTGTCTGCAAATGCACCTTTGCCCTTATATCTGTAAACATATGGAATTACAGATACAACTTTAAAGAGATTCTAAACTTTTCTATAAGTAATATCATAAGAGTTCCAGTCCGTCCTTTCTCCAGTATCTATCGTATGTAACACACCATTTATCAACATGTTTTTATTGTAAATTTCAACATTGTCTTTTTATTAGTATTAATGTGGATATACATGTCAACAAATGTACAGTTTCAATTGTATATTTTACAGATGTATTTTTATTGTAAACTCTTCCATTTTGCTTTTTTATTAGTATTAATTTGGATATGCATGCCGACAAATGTGCAGTTTAAATTGCATATTTCAAATAGAAATACTAATATTGTAGTAAACACAAAATACTGCAAAGTCCTTATTTCCTCGGGTGTTCTTGTTCTAGCCTAGAAGCAATGAATGAGTTAGCAGTGTAAGAGACTGCTTTACTTTTAATTTAACAAACACACGTCAGTTCCTTAGGTCACATTAGATTAGATATGAATTAGCGACACGTATACAGCTCCCTCTACTGGAGCCTGGAGTTAAAGTTGCTGCTGAAATTTCTATCAGTTTCTACCAGAATGGAGCAGCAAACATTTACTTATACCATATCAATGAGAATTTATGAGAACAGTATCTAAGGTAAAACGTGCGGCTTTCCGTGGTTAAATGGCAAGTGTTTCTATAAGAAACGAGCTGCATTAGGTTAGGACAGTTTTGACTTGCAATTGAAGATTACTAATTATAATGTTTGAATAGGGATTTATGAGATCAGTTTCTTTGAGTATTAATGTTTTTTTTTTCAGTAATATATTAAATGTGTTTTCATTTGTTTGAATGGGTAAAAAGAAAGGTCAGTTTTCAACTGCAATTACAAATACAAGTTTAATCAGTTTGAATGGGGTTATATGCGATTAATTTCTAAAAGTATTTATGATGTTTTCCGAATATAATTGTGATGAGGTTTAATCAGTAACAAATTGTTCACTACTTGTTATGATATGGTCGGAAATTCCAAGTACACATTTAGTATTCCTTCAAAAGGATTGATGAGAGCAGTTTCTACGAGTATCTATTTGTTGTTCCTCTAGTAAATTATATAAGTCTTTACATTTACTTATACTATCTCAATGAGAATTTATGAGAACAGTATCTAATGTAAAACGTACGGCTTTCCGTGATTAAATGGCAAGTGTTTCTATAAGAAACGAGCTGCATTAGGTTAGAACAGTTTTGGTTTGCAATTGAAGATTACAAATTATAATGTTTGAATAGGGATTTATGAGATCAGTTTCTATGAGTATTAATGTTTTTTTTTCGGTAATATATTAAATGTGTTTTCATATGTTTGAATGGGTAAAAAAAAAGGTCAGTTTTTAACTGAAATTACAAATACAAATTTAATCAGTTCGAATGGAATGCGATCAATTTCTAACAGTATTTATCCTGTTTTCCGAATATAATTGTGATGAGGTTTGATCAGTAACAAATTGTTCACTACATGTTACGATATGGTCGGAAATTCCAGGTACATATTTAGTATTACTTCGAAAGGATTGATGATAGCAGTTTCTACGAGTATGTATTTGTTGTGCCAATAGTAAATTATATAAGTCTTTATCAGTATGCATTCGGATCTAATTTAAATATGAAAATTATATCAGAATAAAGCAACCAAATATTTTAAACAGTATCTATTTGTAAATCCAGACATTTACTTATACTATCTCAATGAGAATTTATGAGGACAGTATTTAATGTAAAACGTGCGGCTTTCTGTGGTTAAATGGCAAGAGTTTCTATAAGAAACGAGCTGCATTAGGTTAGAACAGTTTTGATTTGCAATTGAAGATTACAAATTATAATGTTTGAATAGGGATTTATGAGATCAGTTTCTATGAGTATTAATGTTTTTTTTCAGTAATATATTAAATGTGTTTTCAGTTGTTTGAATGGGTAAAAAGAAAGGTCAGTTTTCAACTGCAATTACAAATACAGGTTTAACCACTTCGAATGGGATTATATGCGATCAATTTCTAACAGTATTTATGCTGTTTTCCGAATATAATTGTGATGAGGTTTGATCAGTAACAAATTGTTCACTACATGTTACATGTGGAAACTCCAGGTACATATTTAGTATTACTTCGAAAGGATTGATAATAGCAGTTTCTACGAGTATGTATTTGTTGTGCCAATAGTACATTATATAAGTCTTTATCAGTATGCATTCGGATCTAATTTAAATATGAAAATTATATCAGAATAAAGCAACTAAATATTTTAAACAGTATCTATTTGTAAATCCAGACATTTACTTATACCACATCAATGAGAATTTATGAGGACAGTATCTAATGTAAAACGTGCGGCTTTCCGTGGTTAAATGGCAAGAGGTTCTCTAAGAAACGAGCTGCATTAGGTTAGAACAGTTTTGACTTGCAATTAAAGATTACAAATTATAATGTTTGAATAGGGATTTATGAGATCAGTTTCTATGAGTATTAATGTTTTTTTTTTTTCAGTAATAAATATATTTAATGTGTTTTCATTTGTTTGAATGGGTAAAAAGAAAGGTCAGTTTTCAACTGCAGTTACAAATACAAGTTTAATCACTTCGAATGGGGTTATATGCGATCAGTTTCTAACATTATTTATGCTGTTTTCCGAATATAATTGTGATGAGGTTTGATCAGTAACAAATTGTTCACCACATGTTACGATATGGTTGGAAATTCCAGGTACATATTTAGTATTCCTTCGAAAGGATTGATGATAGCAATTTCTATGAGTATGTATTTGTTGTTCCAATAGAAAATTTGTCTTTATCAGTATGCATTCGGATCTACTTTAAATACAAAAATTATATCAGAATGACACAACCAAATATTTTAAACAGTATCCACTTGTAAATCCAAACATTTAAAGATATATTTTAATGAGAACCAATCAGAACAGTATCTAATGTAACGCGTGCGGCTTTCCGTGGCTAAATTTTAAAAGTATTTTTAATAAATAGCTTTAACGGATTTGAACAGTTTTAATTTGCAATTCCAGATGAATAATTTTAATTGTTAAATAGGGATCTATGAGATCAGTGTCTTTGTGTAATGTTTTTTTTTTCCAATAAAAACACATTTTATTGAAAAAAAAAACGTTACACTGACCTCATAGATCCCTAACAATTAAAACTATTCATCTGGAAATGCAAATGAAAACTGTCCGAATCCGTTAAAGCTTATTTATTGCAAATAATTTTAAAATTTAGCCACGGAAAACCGCACACGTTACATTAGATACTGTTCTGATGGATTCTCATTATAATATTATCTTTGAATGTTTGGATTTACAGGTGGACACTGTTTAAAATATTTGGGGTTTCATTTCTGATACGATTTTTGTATTTAAATTAGATCCGAATGCATACTGATAAAGACTCTTATATAATTTACTGTAGGAACAACAAATAAATACTCGTAGAAACTGCTCTCATCAATCCTCTTTAAGGGAATACTAAATATGTACCTGGAATTTCCGACCATATCGTAACATGTAGTGAACAATTTGTTACGGATTAAACCTCATCACAATTATATTCGGAAAACAGCATAAATACTGTTAGAAATTGATCGCATATAACCCCATTCGAAGTGATTAAACTTGTATTTGTAATTGCAGTTGAAAACTGACCTTCCTTTTTACCCATTCAAACAAATGCAAACACATTTAATATATTACTGAAAAAAACATTAATACTCATAGAAACTGATCTCATAAATCCCTATTTAAACATTATAATTTGTAATCTGCAATTGCAAATCAAAACTGTTCTAACCTAATGCATCTCGTTTCTTATAGAAACACTTGCCCTCTAACCGCGAAAAGCCGCACGTTTTACATTAGATACTGTTCTCATAAATTCTCATTGAGATAGTATAAGTAAATGTCTGGATTTACAAATAGATACTGTTTAAAATATTTGTTTGCTTTATTCTGATATAATTTTCATATTTAAATTAGATCCGAATCTTTACTGATAAAGACTTATATAATTTACTAGAGGAACAACAAATAGATACTCGTAGAAACTGCTCTCATCAATCCTCTTGAAGGAATACCAAATGTGTACTTGGAATTTCCGACCATATCATAACATGTAGTGAACAATTTGTCACAGATTAAACCTCATCACAATTTTATCCGGAAAACAGCATAAATACTTTTAGAAATTGATCGCATATAACCCCATTCGAAGTGATTAAACTTGTATTTGTAATTGCAGTTGAAAACTCTTTTTACCCATTCAAACAAATGAAAACACATTTAATATATTACTGAAAAAAAAAACATTAATACTCATAGAAACTGATCTCATAAATCCCTATTCAAACATTATAATTTGTAATCTTCAATTGCAAATCAAAACTGTTCTAACCTAATGCAGCTCGTTTCTTAAAGAAACACTTGTCTTTTAATCACGGAAAGCCGCACGAATTACATTAGATACTGTGCTCATAAATTCTCATTGATGTGGTATAAGTAAATGTTTGGATTTACAAATGGATATGGCTTGACTCATTTTGCTGGTCAATTCGGATATAAACTGATAACAATTTCAACAGCAACTTTATCTAACTCTTATAGAAACTTATTGACCATATAGGTTCTCATAGATACTTATTAATTTTTGAGAATTTTCAATACGGATTGATGAGATTTTTTTGACAGGGTTTTGATTCCCTAGCTGATCATGATTTTGAATTTAATGATTGACTGATTGAAACAAAATCAAATGGATGCTGAATCTCATATATGAAGAAATGGCTCCTAAAATATTTGTTTAAAATTAAACGAATACAACTCAACTGAATTATAGGCTGAATAATCCGTTTGCAAAATATCAACTTAAGTTGAAGTAAATGATTCTCAAAAATCAATAAATAAATATATAAATAAGTAAAGCAGCAAAACTTCTACGTTTAAAAAGAAAGAGAAAATAATTATTAACGTGTGGTTTGGATTTGGATCCAAATTGGTTAATTTGGAATAATGGAATTGGTTAATTTGGAACCAAATTAACGTTTGGTTTGAATCAATTTGCATGTGAAATTGTATAGTTAAATAAAATATATATATATATATATATATATATATATATATATATTTACTATACAATTTCACATGCAAATTGATATATATATATATATATATATATATATATATATATATATATATATATATATATATATATATATATATATATATATATATATATATATATATATATATATATATATATATATATATATATATATATATATATATATATATATATTTACTTATCACTGAAGTACCAGTTTGCTGCAATGGAATTGAGAAAGGATTTAATTTGCATTTATGAATGAAGAAAGGAAGCTAGGTTTACCCCTACCCGGCAGCAATCTACACAATGGGCATGTTTGTTCCTATATTTTAAATTACTTGGTATTTAGTGCCTTAATGCTTTATCTGACGTACTCGTTGAAAAGGCTTAGCGTTCGGTTAAGAAGCGGAGGATATTTTGTGGTTATGAACATTAATCTTAAAGCTTCATTGTTATTGATTCTTACCAGAAATTTGGTATTGAATTTGATTATTTTTACAATAAATCTTTGCAAAGCTTCCTTCAGGTCTTTTACTGTGATGTGCAAGTGAACCCACCCTCATTAAAGTGCCAAAATGAAAGAAAGGGAAGGTTTATTGTGTAGACTTTGTTTAGGTATTGTTTCTAATGATAATTTCTACGAAATAAGAGAAGATATAAAAGAAATGCTAGAGGTGCTCCAGTTGAAACTAGTAGGTATATTCGGTTTCATATTTCATTCATTTTCACTTACATGCCCCAGTCAAAATCTACATCTGCATTGAAATGTTTTCGTTTGCCAATACCTTTATCTCTTTCAGAATTTTCAGATTAGGGAAGAACATGTCGTATGTAGTAACTGCATGGGGAGCATTCAGGAATGTTTGAACTTTAAATCAGTATATCTGAATGTTGAAAATTTCATTGTTGCGTTGTTTAACGAGAGCAAGTCAAAATTGGATCTAAGAGAGGTGTATATACAGAAAAATAAGCATATGGCAACAGCTGATGTTGGTAGGGACCAAGAAGTATGCAGATTTTGTATGAAATTATATAAGAGATCTTCTTGTAAGTCGTTAATTAAAATAGACAAAGACATGGTACAAAAATGTATTCCCGAGTTGGTAAGTACCTATTTTTTGTAATTGAATAATATCATATGTAGTAACATTATGGTGCTGTTAGCAAAAAAGTTTCCATTAATCTATTAAAATCCGCACAATACAAGGCTGTCTGAGGGACGCAAATCCCATTTAGTATTTGGGCTTGCCTATAGATATCCTAATATCCTAGTATGTATGCTTTTCGGCACTCTTTTGGTCATCCCAATGTCATAATCAGTATCAGATAAAAGTAGTACTAGAGACGTCCTGAAGAATATACCGACGCTTGTACTAAGGATGTACCAGGACATCCTGGGATATTTCGGGATGTCCTAAGTATTACGAATAAGGTGTACAAACTACATACTGAAATGTCCCAGGATATCCTACAGACTGCAAATAGATATTCAAGGGCATCTAAATTTTGGTACTAGACCATTTCAACAATGTTATAGTTTTTCTGTTTCTTAGTGGGATCTTTATGTGTTTTCTTCCAAAACAATGTCCGTAAAATCAACAAAATGATACGATTATCCAGCATTTTACTGAAAAATAACCTCTATGCCCGTGACTTTTACGTCAAAGGAGGGTGGAGGATATTTTCGAGTAAAATACTGGATAATTGTATTATTTTGTAGATTTTACGAATGTTTCCTAATTCGTTCTACATTTGAGTAAAATTTGATTCAAATCGGAAACAAAATAAAAAAGTTATAAGAGCGTCTTCATTTTAAGTGAGTCACACTGTATATATAAGGAAACATATAGATTTCGACAAAATATTACGTTGGTAAATACGTCGAGTGTTGTAAAATAAAGATTGTTTTGTGACTGTGATTTATTAGTAGACCACGGTAAACCGTTTTGATAGAAACATTTCAGATACATAATTAATGTATTTATTAATTACCTATTTTCGCTGGTGAATATCTCGGAAACTGTAACACTTAGGAAGAAAATGAATATAGACATTCTTGTAAGAAATTTAATATAATTTAATTTTGCATAGAAAAATTTTTCGTGTACGACGCATCGTTTCCGAATTATAAGCAAAGAATCGAGAAAAAGGACCTTTCCACCTCCCTTCCCCCTGAAGCGGCAGGGCTAGTGGTGTGGACTTTTAGTATTTTTACCTCCTAACTATCCCCAACATATTCCTCAAGAGAAAAATTCTTCCCCCCTCCATGTCTATTGTCACCTACATTGTATTCTAATATTATTATTAACATCACTCCAATATCCACTATGGTGCGAAGATACAATCCCATTAGTCGAGAAGGTGGATTCATCTAGATAATTTTTTTATGAAAATTTCTACTCATGCATCCAATCCACAAACAAAAATGAAGACGTTTTGCTTCGCCGCCTGTTTCTAAGGTGTGGTTGAAATTCGGTTTGCAAGGATATATCTTATTGTGTTTTAAAAATTTTTGAATTTGAGATTTCTTAACCACCTCCAAATATTCCGCTCGTCTTCTTAATGCCAGTCTGGGATGTTCTCTACTGACTGTAATACTACCAGAGTGCTGGCATCATCTTCATCACAATTTTTTTAGGTCTTGGTATTTTCACCGATCCAGTTCTTAAAAATTTCTGTACTAATTTGTGGCAAGCCAACTGCAACAAGTACGCCTGAGTATATTAAATTAAAATCTTCGATTGCTTTCCGATAGCAAGACTAACCAATTCCATAACACTGTATTAGATACGTTTTTTGCTGTAAAATTAGCATTTTTACATTGCTTATTAATCATAAAGTAAAAAATGATGTGCAGTAAAATGACAAATCTAGGATAAATAAATGTCACTGTAAACCAATTCTACAGTATTTCTTTTACATTTCAAAATAGTAAAATTATGCCGATTTATAAACAAATTGGAATTCTGAAATTCATTTTTCTCATAAATTTTTTCAGTGCTGTTAAAAATAAAAGTAGTTTAATATAGTTATGAGTATACAGTATCGGAAAGCCTTTGATTTGGTACAGAAATAAGAGCAAGCGAGAACGAAGCAACTAGGCTATTCTTTTTTATCATATAACACATCCTGCAAACGTGCCACCAGCTCTGTCTGCGGAATTTCAATTTGTTTCCGCCTAGATGGAGCGTATCACTATTCACTATATTGTGGGCGGTCGGTTAAGTCATTGAAACTATGCAATACCTAATCCAGGGCTTTCCGATACTGTAGTTAGCTGTCTAATTTAATAACTCTTGTAAGAAGAAAATAATTTTTACCGAAGTTTTACCGCATGATACCACTTCATACTTATGAAGAGTTTGTAAAGAAATCAAATTAAGCGGATTTATCCACAAATTGTAATTCTAACATAAATTTTAATTCTAAACCACTTTTCTTAGTGACAGTTTTTCATATCGTTATAATGGACCATAGTTTACTCTTACATAATTTCCAGATTTTTTAATGTACATCAAAATGTACATGTACATCAAAATGGTCTGCCACTCAACATCAGTAAATGTAATATAATGTCATTCACTAATAGGAAAGAAACTCTTCTTCATGATTGTAAACTTGAAACGAACTGATTGTTTTAAAGATCTTGGTGTAACCTTCGACGCCAACTTAAAGTTCAAAAATCATATACAAGATACTTTTCTCTCAGCAAATAGAAACCTTGGCTTTGTTATCAGAAATTCGATGGGCTTCACGGACACCAATTTATTGACACTTTTATTTAATGCATATGTCAAATCCAAGCTCGAATACGCGTCCTTAATCTGGCACCCAAGGTATGTTACATATATAAACCTACTTGAAGGCATTCAAAGACGATTTCTAAAATTTCTGTCATAAGATGGACGGTATGTATCCACCAATTGGATATCCCCAAGAGGTGCTATTAAATAGGTTTTCTGCAGATAGTTTAGAGGATCGTAAGAAAAGACAGGCACTCGCATTTTTACATAAAGTGATTAACAACAACATAAATTGCCCTGAAATAGTTGAAAAACTTATGTTTCATGTACCACGTCCGGGTCCCGGCATCATATGACTTTTTACCTTACCATGCCTCGAACAAATGCTTTAAGCTTCTCCCCTCTATATTTTATGTGTGGTATCTACAACTGCCTGCAGGAAAACCTTGATATTTTCAAATGTTCCATTACATCCATTAAAAAACTGAAGCTGCAATAAGCTTTTTCTCTTGACATTCTGTAGATGTATATGTGCATGTATGCATATGTGTGTTTTGTGTACACACTATAATTTATGTTTTATGTATCGTTTATGTATTGTTTTCTTTGTTACACTTATTATTGTCAATGATTTAATATTTGTCTGTACTTCTCATCCAGTAATTGGTCTCTGACTGTTGTATGATGTATCTAAATAAATAAAAATAAATAAATAGATAAATGACATGTTAAATTACTCATGGCAATCATATCTTTCGCAAAAATAAAATTTTTTAATGAGATTCCCTTCATTCTGTACCAGCTGGTAAAATGGTATCTCCTCCGTTCAACGTTTTATTACCCTACTATACTAATAAAATATATGAATTTGGGTAAAACAACGCAACCCACAATACTCTGCTGTTAATAATTTAAGATAACCAGTAGGTAGTATGCAAAAATGCAAAGAAATGTAAACATATTTACTATGCAGTCATAGCCTTTGTTTAATGAGAACTATTCGTAAAAACTGTAACATAAGAAGTAAATAGACGGTTTAAATATAAAAATACAAAAAAGGTACAACTTGTATCTTAAACAACAAAACTATTATTATCTCATAATTAAATGTCTGGCCATTGTTAATATAAAGATAGTAGATATAATGTACAGTGTGTACCAAAATAAAGTGATTTTTATTAGATTTTAATTAAAAATGTATAAAAATCTAAGTGAAACACCAACACCCTTCTTCTCCAAAGAGAAAAAATATTTTAAGTTCACTAACATATTTTTTTCCAATTGAAACTTGAAGAAAAATTTTCTAAGTACCAAAAGTAAAACTTGACTGTACTATAACCAAACTGTACTAAACTCAAAAATGTACTAAACTGAAGCTGTACTAAACCAAAACTGAAATTATTTTGAATGCTTGTGTTTCCTTGCAGTATAAAACTAAACTGGATCCACGAACCCAGCCTGGCATAAATCCAGCCGCCGTATTTGTGATTTGGTTGAAATATTTTTATTTATTGCCAACACCAGGTATAAATAATTATAATTATTTCAAAGCCAAGTGGGGGTGTTTCACTATAAATGGTTTTTACTGTTGAATAATAAAGAATAAATAAATGAATAAATAAATAACATCAACGTCAGTACGTCAAAACAATAACAGCAAAAATGGGGCAAAAAAAAACACCTAAAATACGAAACATGACATTAGCTCTGAAGGGTAATGAAAATAAATGCTCGTCTCTAACCACTGAAACCCGACATTCAAAACGTGTGTCTCAGATGGCTATCCAAATTTTGACCTATTATTATTATTACCCTAACGGTTTCTGCATGTACTTACTTCCAGACCTTATTTACGTTGCTATTTAATTCCCCGCCTAGTGAAATTAACCTGTGACTTTCACCAACAGGTGTCTCGATAGTCCTAAACTGAATCTCTACAAATCGTAGAATCTAAATACTAACATTTAACGTTTAATACAGTTTTACGAAACCGTAACAGTACATAGCAGGTCACTTTATAGTAATAGACTGGAAACAATTAGTAATATTTTAAGCTAATATTGGCCCTGTGGCACATAATGGAATCAAGTTGAAATCATTATATACTATAAAAAAAATTTTTCTCTTGCAGAATTTTGACTTGACCAATGAGCCTGTGATATGTGATTCCTGTCTGAATTCCTTAAAGTTTTATTTTAAATTCCTGCGAACCTGTTTGGATACTGAGGAGAAGATAATTAAATATTGCAAATTTGATGCAACTGGCAATGAAGGTCCAATAAATTTAAACAAGGTTGTGCAATTCATCAAAAGTACATCAGAAAATGAAAGAAATGGGAATAAGATGGTTAGAACTGAGGTAATAGTTAAAAAGGAGAATGTGGAATTTGATATTGAAAATAATATTCAAACCGAAGTTAAGGAAAATATGAAAATAGAAATAAAAGAAGAGTCTTCGGACCTACAGAATCCAGAACTGGAAATTATATGTGAAGAAAATGAGTTGCAGGCAGCAAGTACGGATTCAGAGGAAAAGATAATTAAATATTGCAAATTGGAAAAAATTGGCGATGGGGGTAAAGTAAATAAAGTAGTAGTTGAAAAAGAAAATGACACTGAAAATGTAGAAAACTATATTAAAGCTGATATTGACGAAAATGTTATGAAGATAGAAATAAAAGTGGAGTCTATGGATCTACAGAATAGAGAATTGGAAACGATTGATGAACAAAATGAGTTGCAAATCGAGCAATACGACTTTAATAGGTAAATCTTTAATATAGTATATGAATGTTTAAATTGTACTGTGGGCACCAGGAGGCGGAATAAAAGAGAATAGAATAGGGAATAAAATAGAGTTCCGTATGCTCCTGAATGATACAAGTTGTAAAGTTGTGTAAGTCCATTCTATAATGATTATTCTATATGAAAACGATTGTTTGCCATTTAGAAAAGAGTTCAAACATGATTTCTGACGCAATGAAGAAGTGTGGAGTTGAAGAGCGTTCATGATTATTCCTGCTGTTTTCAGTTGAATCAAACCAGTAATATGTATCAATTTCTTTGTAATAATTTAACAAATTGATTATCTTTCAAATGTTTGCCATAGAGACATTAAATAACTGTTTATAGGTTTTAAGCCAGGTGCCAGATAGCTCAGTATGTAAGGTGGCAAGTTCTGGATACTAAAGTTACAGGCTGAAATCGTGATGGCTACAACTTTTTTTTTTTATTGTATTTTAGTACAGTAACTAGAGGTTTTAACTTTGGAATAATATCATATGAATTAGATTTCGGTAATTTTTGGCAATTTAATAATAAATGTGTCAATGAAAAGTTTCTATATTATGTGAGGGCTTGCTAATTTATAGGGGGTGGATGCCACCCCTTTTCAGGAAGTTGCAACTAAAAAAAAAAACAAACATTGGAGATCAAATTTTGAGAAGAAAATATTCAATGCAATTTTTCATGTAAATTGAAAGTCTTTAAGTTATAACGACTAGAAAATTGGGATTTTAGCTTGAAAAAAAAGGTATTTCAAATAGCTTTTATTAAGAATATACAAAATTGAGGATGGATTTCGAATATCTGAAAGTATTAAAGTGGTGCGCGAACATCTATAAGACGAAGTATTTAGTTTAAATGTTATATATCTTAGAAACTATGCTGACAATCAAAATGAAAGTTCATTAACCAGGCTTTCAAATAATTTTTTGGTTATTTTTATAGCATAAAAAACAAAAAGTTATTACAGAAACAATTTACTTTTTCACATCCCCATTTTGTTAAGGTAAGTAGTCAGTAATTAAAAAAAATATATTCCCATATACTGTTTTTCGTTAAAATATAGTAATATGGTGCTCGAGCAGATGCTTAAATTTTTGCGTCCACTTACAGTGCCTGCTTTAGAAGAAAAATCCATATTAAACTGGATTTTAGAAAAAATGTAACATTTTTGTTTCTTTGCAAATATCTCAATAAACATTAGTTTCAGCGAAAAAATGGTAGGTATTGAAATAACCTTTACTTTGATACCTACCATTTGAGTTTATGGCGCCTTTGGTTTGATTTTAAGATTTTGCCACATTTGTAGAAAGTTATATGTCACAATGTCGATCGCTAATGGATAGTGTCTGCCCTTTGTAAATTATGTAACCCCCTTCCGGACAGCCTTGCCTTTGGATTTGCTCTACAATATGTGTTGTGTTTATTCCAGTGTTCCCAATATACGTGAAATTCCACACATTGCGGATAATACGACCTGTGTGTGATACTCGTGTGAGTGGAATTTACATGTGATTACTATTTTTTTAATATTATATATTGAAATTTCGGCATGTAAAACTAGCAATTTTTGTCACCACATGTTTGACACCGAGAGGGGTAAACACGAAGGAGTGTTCAATCATTACAATTATTTGATAAAGGCTACAAGCATTTTGCGACATATTACAAAGTTCTCCAACAAAACAATAGGTAAAATGCAGCTTATAAATCAAATGCAATTTCTCACTAGTATTGATTGACTGTTTTCTGCCATATTCTTAAATATTGTGTATAGTGACGTCACAGAATACTTATAGTCTTTGTCTAACAATTGTATCGATTGCAAACTTCAATGCTATTCTATGTTTAACTGCTTGAGGAAATATAAATAAAAAGAAATAGTGTTATAATAAATAACCTTGATATCATAGAAAGAAGTTATAATCTACAACCAAAGATTTTTAATTTATTAAAGAACATTTTCCAAGCATAGGTGTGTGGAATGGTTGGCAAAAAAAGTGTGATTTTGCCAGAGGTTGGGGGTATGCTTTATAAAAAGTTGTGGAAACACAAGTATAAGTGCGTCGGAAAAAATTTTTGTAACTGTTCCGAAAAATATGGATATTCGAAGAACTTGGTGGCAAGCTTCCAATATCTCTGATCCCATCCCTTCAGGTTCGTTTTATTTTGTTATTACGATTAGTCAGCCACATACTAGATACAGTACTGTTAATTAAAATACACTTACTAATAATAAGTGTACTTACATACTTAAATAGAAGTGTTTACCTTTGCGTTTTCACATTTTTCATGTTTGCTGACAAAAAATCCAAATTTTGTTTATTGAAAGAATCTATCATGTCGTAATCAACTTTGGGCAGACTTTGGGCAGACTGGATGAACACACTCCTTTCACAAAATTCAACTCCGCACACCGTGCGGCAAAGAATTTGCCACACGCCTTGATTACATATTCACGCACCAGAATAAAATAGTGTGTTTACCTTAAAGAATTTTATATTACTTACTGGTAATAACAATTAAATTCTATAAATGTTCATTAATTACACATGAATTGCAATTAAAAAGTCAAATTTTCTTACTTCAGAATGACAGTGTCTCGTATGATAGGGACACTCGCTGCGCTCGTGTTCCTACTTTCATACATCGTTTTGCAATGAAGCCCTTGCCACACTTGTATTACAATCTACTATTAATTTCTTCTAAATACATGTATATAATATTTATTGATTTTCCAGATATTGAACATTGAGCGAAATAGAAATGTTAAGGTAAAATAATGTAAAGAAAATACACAATTTGGCATTCATATAAGTTAGTTACAGTCTATGCGAAAGTTGTCTGTTATTGGTTAAATTATTTCCCGCCAAATAAAATCATTTGAAATCTGCCTCTAGATGGGCGTATTCTTATTTCTTATTTTTATTTAAGAAATTATTGTTTTGGTTTAAATTGATTATGCAGTAATTGCTAAAATAATAACATTACTTGATATATATATCACTAAAACTGAATTTAAAAAAAATGGAAAATACCCCATTAAGATTTGCCTTTTAGATTTGTAAATCCCTTTTTTCTGATTTCACCAATCCGGCCGCCATAAGGCTTTGCGGATGTGTACGTCTCTCGCAACTAACATATGGTTCACATTCGTGGATGTGTACATTTTTCGCATTGGTGCGTTTTAATGGTAAATATTGTGAAATGTCATATTTTACGCCTTTATAAATAAATGTTGTTTTAGAATAAAGTATTCATTATAAAAACGTATTAAATAGGGAACAGTGAATATGTAAAAACATAAAATAAGAGCATAACTAGCATCCCTACTCTTCTGCCCCATTGGTAATTATTTGCCCTTCCTAGTTACTTTGTAGGTGTATCAAATCGAAGTTTAGTACCTATTATAAACATATTAGACTGGCGGTACATGACCAGTGAGGTGCAACATTTTTAAAATGCATGCCAATCATATATATGAAATTTTAGGCAGTCGTCGCATGCAGAAGGGTGTGCAAATCGATTTTTTTTTGTTTTTTTTTTATTTTAAAATGGATGCCAGTAGTGCCAAATGAAAAGCTGTGAAAAAAATCCAAAATCAAAATCATCCAAAATGAAGAATACCAAAAAATGTTACGATTTAATGTGCGCATGAAAATTTGTTTTGCACGCGGAAACTGCATGCCAATGAATTTCTGCTGGATTCTTTTTCACGGCTTTTCGTTTGGCACTGTTGGCAACCCTTTTTAAATTTAAAAAAAAAACAAAAAAAAACAAAAAAAATCTATTTCCACGCCCTTCTGCTCGCGACGACTGCCTAAAATTTGCGGTTCTGGCATATTCATTAATTCATGTATATGATTGGCATGCATTTTAAAAACGTGGCCTGACTTTTATTTAGATGGTTCCCGCAGTGAATAATAATAATACCATTTATTGTATAAATCGAACAATACAAAAGGATAAAAGACACAAACAGTGATTCTCACTCTATCCTAACACATTTTAGAATAATTCAGGTACCTACGATACTGTATCCAAAGTTCTAAAGTTAAAAATAATTACTTACTGACTAATAACACTACAACATGTATAAGAACTAAATATGTTCTACATCATTAATGAATATACTAATATTTATACAACATTTTCTGTCAGAATAAAATAGCAGTGCATTAAAATTTTTGTACATTAATATTTTCCAAACAACCTGTAAGAAGACAATTTTTTAATTTTTGTTTAAAGCAAGACTCGTCTAACTGAAACATATCAGGAGTTAGGCGGTTGAATATATATGATACTATGTAAGTAAAGGATGCTTCCATGGCAGAGGAACTATGCGCTGGTATGGTAACTTCATTGTTGTTCCTTAGATCTGTTGTGGTTATTGTTTCTAAATTCAATTTTATTATAGAGATACTGTGGTGTCTGAGTGCCGATAATTTTCCGCATGAGGCAAGCATAATGTACAAATCTCCTCTCATTAAGTTTTAGCATATTTAACTCTCTCAAGTATGGTGAAATATGAGTGTGTCTAGGTGTCTTGCATATATATCTTACACAACAATTTTGAATTTTCTGGAGGCAAACTTTTCTTCCCCTGTGAGGTTGGGACCATAGATTGAGTCTCCGTAAGTGAATAATGATAATACTAAAGCTTCTACAAGAAGTAGTTTAGTTTTAATAGGAAATAGGTCTCTGAATTGGTATAAATGCTTAAGTCTGAGAAATGAGCTTTGACATAGTTTAGATACATGATCTGTAAAGGTTAAGTGTGGGTCGAAGATGATCCCCAAGTTTCGTGCAGATTCCACTATCTCTAATGTGGAAGATCCTAGGCATACTGTAGGGTTGAGATTTCTTATTAAGTTTACTTTGTATGGTGAACCAATTAGCATTAACTGTGATTTATTTAAATTAACTGAGAGTCCATTGTTTTGGGACCACTTCAGAATTTTTCCTAGATCATCTAATTTATTTATTTTTTCGTCAATATCAGATGGGTGCACTGTTAAAAGTAACTGTATATCATCAGCATATAAATGCATGTTTGAGTTAAGTGGAATATATTGTAAGTCAGCAGTAAAAATATTGAAGAGCATGGGTCCTAGGATAGACCCTTGAGGAACCCCCGTCTGTATTAATGATTCTTGTGAGAGATTGTGGTCATTTAGTTTGGTTATCTGAAATCTTTCGTATAAGTAACTCCTAAACCAAGTAACTAAGTTTGGATCAATGTTATATCTTTCTAATTTAATAATAATAATAATACAAGAACTTTATTGAAATCCTTACATTTCAAAGGGCAATTGACCGAGGTCCTTCGGCCTTTTCTAATTTATTTATTAAGATATCAAGGTTGACGTTATCAAAAGTGTTGTAGTTACATATAACTTTGTATGTTGGTAACTGTGCATATAGTCAGTATATAATAAAGTCTTACACCAACTGTATGTTCCTCTATTTCATAAGGATAAGTTCCCTCAAATCCAATAGGTTATGGGCCCGATTTGGCGAGAGTGACCGATTTAACGGACAGTGATGATAGAGTGAACTGAAATCCTGCATTTGTTGACCGAGAAAAGTTAGTGTTGAACAGAAAGATTATTGCTAATTTTTTTTTTTGACATTAAAAAAACGTGTGACTGACATTAGTTTAAAAAAAATTTTTTTTTTTTGTGTAATTGCTGTGTCGGTTATTTTTTCGATGGCTTCAGGAGGTGACGCATGGTCGTCAATCGAAAAACTGCGTGGAAATGAAAATTACCACACATGGGCATTTGCAATGAAAAGTCTGCTTGAATTAAACGGGCTGGAAAAATGCATTATTGAAAATGGATTGACAGACGAGGAGAAAATTCGAAAAGCTAGAGCTAGGATTGCATTGAGTATTGACAAATCAATTTTTGTACATGTACAGAATACTACTACTGCAGCAGAAATGTGGTCAATTTTGAGAAAAATGTACGAAGACAAAGGTTTAACAAGAAAAATTGGACTACTAAGAAAGTTGATTACCACACAACTTGAAAACTGTGAGTCGATGACAGATTATGTTAATCAAGTGATTGAAACGGCTAATAAATTAAGTGGCATTGGTTTTGATATTATTAATGAGTGGCTTGGTTCTATTTTGTTAGCTGGTTTACCAGAACAATTTAAACCAATGATAATGGGACTTGAAAGCAGCGGGGCTAGTATCACTGCAGACTTGATAAAAACTAAATTGATGGATGCTGCTTACGAGGGAAATTCTGACAATGTTTTCTTTGGAAGAAGCTGTAAAAAAGGCAGCAACAACAAGGTACAGAATAGAAGAAAATTTAAGTGTTACGGTTGTGGAAGACAAGGGCATAAGGCTGCCGAATGTCGATACAAATCCAAGCCAGATGAGTTCAAGAATAAGTCAGCAGCAATAAGAGAAGCAAGAGGAGCATTTACTGCGATGTTTTCTCAGGTGTTATTATCAAAAGAGCGACTTCAAAATCAAAATGACTGGTACATTGACAGTGGTGCCTCGCAACATATGACAAATTTTGAGAAGTGGCTGGATGAGCCTACAAAAGCAAGAGTTAACTACATCGTGACTGCCAATAGCGAGAAAATGCAAGTGAAAGGTGCCGGTAAAGTGACAATTGAAGTAGACTATCGCGAATTTGACGTAAACAACGTATTGTGTGTGCCGGAACTATCCACAAACTTATTATCTGTTTCGCAAATGGTAAAAAATGGAAATGCTGTACGGTTTGATGAGAACAGTTATTCAGTCTTCGATAAGGACAAAAATTGCGTTGTAAACGTGAAACCAGTTGGTGGAGTTTATAAACTTAATGCAAACAAAAAATCTGATTGTTTGCTCTCAGGTGCAGAAACCAGCAATGTTGTAACTTGGCATCGAAGGTGGTCCAATGGAAACAGTATCAATCGGAGGAGCTAGGTATTTCCTAACTTTCATAGATAATCATTCGAGAAAAATGTTCGTGTACTTTCTAAAGTCAAAATCTGAAGTTTTAACACGATTTAAAGAATTTAAGCAATATGTCGAAACACAAACTGAAAGAATTATTAAAGCTATTAGAACAGATAATGGTACAGAATATTGTAATAAAGAATTTGACGCATTTTTACTGAAATATGGCATTCAACATCAAAAATCTACTGTCTATACCCCTCAACAAAATGGTATAGCTGAGAGAGCTAACCGCACTCTTGTTGAAAAAGCTAAATGTATGCTTTTTGATGCTAAACTCGATAAGTCATATTGGGCCGAAGCAATCAATATGGCGACATATGTTGTAAATCGAACTGTGAATTCTGTTTTAAAAAGTCAAACTCCAGAAGAAGTTTGGACAGGAAAAAAGGTAGATTTAAGTAATCTAAGGATTTTTGGTTCACAAGTGATGGTACATATCTCGAAGGAAAAGCGTTCTAAATGGGATTCTAAGTCACGAAAAATGCTATTCGTTGGATACAGTGACAATATAAAAGGTTATCGTTGCATAGAGCCAAAATCCAAGAAATTCACACTCAGTCGGGATGTAGCATTCATGGAGACAAGTAATAAATCAACTGTCAGTGTCATAGTTGAAAAATATACAGATGAAGTGAGGGATATTCAAGAAGATAGAAATGAGTTAGAAGAGATTGAAGAGATTATGGCAGAAAGTAGCGTGAAAAATGAAGAATTTCAGTCATTAGCCAATGATGAAAAAGATCATTCAGAAAATTCGACTTTATTTGAAACTGATATGACGTCGCCATCTGTTCAGGGGCCACGCCGATCATCAAGAATCCCAAAACCAGTAAAATGTACCGGTTATGTCACGTATTCGGCTACATTGTTCGAATCAGTAGGCAATCCTGTTTCTGTAGACGAAGCAGTAAATCGAGAAGATCGCGAAAATTGGAAAAGTGCAATGAATGATGAAATGAAATCTTTAGCCGAAAATAATACATGGGAATTAGTTAGTCTACCACCTTATAAGAAGGCCATAAAATCAAAATGGATATTTAAAACCAAACGCAATGAAGAAGGGAAAATCGTTCGTCATAAAGCCCGGCTAGTCGCAAAAGGGTATTCCCAAAAGTATGGTATTGATTATAACGAAACATATTCACCAGTTGTTAGATATTCTTCGATTCGTTATTTGGTAGCATTAGCAGTGAAAAGAGGAATGAAAATTGACCAAATGGATGCAGTAACCGCTTTTTTACAATGAGATTTGACAGAAGAGATCTACATGGAACAACCCGATGGTTATACCAATAACAATGACAAGGTTTGTAGATTGAAACGACCAATTTATGGACTGAAACAAAGCGGACGAGAATGGAACAAAAAGTTAACCACAAAGTTGAAATCTTTTGGATTAATAAAATCTCGTGTAGATCCATGTGTTTATTATTCAGAAGACTCATTGCTTATAGTTGCCGTTTATGTTGATGATCTGCTAATTTTTTGGCAAGATGAAGAATTTAAAAACAAGTTGAAGGCATCATTGAATTCAACATTTAAAATGAAGGATTTAGGAAAAGCAACAAACTGTGTTGGCTTAAATATCACTTATGAAAGTGATTCAATCTGTTTGGATCAGTTAAGATACGTTGCAGATATTTTAGAACGTTTCAATATGGCGGAATGCAAACCAATAAAAACTCCAAGTGATATAAATCAAAAACTTTCAATAAATATGTGTCCCAAAAACAAAGAGGAAACTCAAGAAATGTCTAAAGTACCGTATCAAGAAGCAGTTGGAAGCTTGCTGTACCTAGTGCAGGGAACTAGACCGGACTTAACATTTGCCGTGAATGACGTGAGTCGGTTCAATGCAAATTACGGTAAGGCACATTGGACTGCTGTGAAACGTATTTTTCGTTATTAGCAAGGCACAGTTGATTGGAAGCTGCAGTACACGAAATCTAACAAAAATGAACTTATTGGCTACTGTGATGCTGACTGGGCCTCAGATATTGACAAACGACGATCTTGTACAGGTTATATCTTCAGCCTGAGTGGTGGAGCAATTTCATGGGATAGTAAACGTCAAGCAACAGTAGCATTATCAAGTACTGAGGCTGAATATATGGCAATGTCAGCTGCAGTGCAAGAAGCTTTATGGTTACAAAATTTTGGGCAAGATTTAGACCAAGATTTACGTAATACAGTGGAAATCCGATGTGACAACCAAAGTGCCATAAATCTAGCTAAAATTGATGGTTTCAAAGCTAGATCAAAACACATCGATGTTCGTCATCATTTTATCCGAGACAAAATTGAAGACAACACCATCAAACTTCAGTATATTCCTACAGAAGAAATGGTCACAGATAGTTTGACAAAATCTGTTACTGGACCGAAAAATATTTTTTGTGCTGAAAGAATGGGATTAAAAAGCATTCAAAATTAAAACAGTTATCCATTTTGAGTATAATGTTAATTACAGTTACATTGTATTTTGTTTTAATGTTAAATGAGTGAGGGTGTTGTAGTTACATATAACTTTGTATGTTGGTAACTGTGCATATAGTCAGTATATAATAAAGTCTTACACCAACTGTATGTTCCTCTATTTCATAAGGATAAGTTCCCTCAAATCCAATAAAAAGCCTTTGACATATCTAATAAAATTAGTAGTGTGGCTTCACCTTTATCTTGATTTTTTAAGATATCATCAGTAACAGAAAGAACAGTAGTTGTAGTGCTGAAGTTTTTGTGAAAACCCGACTGATTGCTAGGTAGAATGCTATTTACATTAAGATATTCCGTAAGTTGAAATGCCAATGCTGCTTCAGCTAATTTTAGAGAGGAATTTAGGAGGCTTATATTTCTGAAATCAGATAATTCATTCGGATTAGGTTTCTTAGGTATAGGTCTGCCAATTGATGTTTTCCATAATTCTGGTACAGTGCCAATTTCAAAGGAATAGTTTATTATGTGCGTTAATGGTTCAAGACAGAAATCACTAGCGAGACATAACATTTTGGGGGTGACATTGTCAATTCCTGAGCAGTTCGATTTTTGTCGTGACAGTAACAGTTTTATAGTATCAACGCCAACCGGAGAGTAGCTAAATCCCGTGCCGAGTTGAGGGGTAAATTCTAAAGATTCAACTAAATTTATTTCATACATGCCTGTACTGATCTTGCAAAATAATCATTAAATAGGTTGGCATTATTCAAGTGTTGCGGAATTTCTATATGGTTAGAGTTACCTAATGCTCCCCACCTTTTTTTAGGTTTAACCAGTTTTTTACTATTGTTAGCATTTGTATTGATAAAGTTAGCAAAAAATTGCTTCTTCTCTTTTGTAGCAAAATTGTAATAGTTTCTAATTTGGCAGAAGTATTGGTTAAGATACTAGTTTAATATTGACCCTTAATTAATACTAATAGGAATTGAAAATGTCTAGTTTACAAAATAACTTGAAATGTATTTATTGCATATCTGTTAAAACTATAAAGAAAGAATGATTTAATGCTTTTTAAATCTAAATGGAATTTAAGAAGCTAGTAAAATCATTTAGCTTTAAGGAAAGTTTTATGTAAGCATGATAAAACCATTACAAATACAAATAACCTTGGCAGAAAATTAGCTTTATGACTAGGTCTTGAAGAAAGCCTTATAACTTACCTTATATGAGCAAGTGTATTTGAAGTCTAAAAGATCTTAATCACAACATCAGAAAACTATCTTACAACCCCGACAAAACTTTTTTAAAACCTCTTGAAGTCCCAACAACTTTTAAATTGTTCCTTGGGTGCAACTTGTGGGTATGTAATACAAATTGATGAAATTCGTCAATTTGGGGAACTTTCTCACAAATACTAGTATTCCTCAACTTTGAGATTACGTAAAGCAACAAAGTACGCAGACGTGAACTTTGTGGAACCGTAGCTCATTCAGTAGAAATCCACAACTTGCGAAATTTTATCCATGGTAAAAAATTCAATGTTAAGTCAGACTCTGTAATGCTGAAAAATTTCATGCCCTGAACATTACATAAAATTTAATTATAATGAACATCATATTTTTCAGTTTTGAAGATTCTCCTACTTCATCACAGATGACTGCGAAAAATAAAAAAAGGAAATTGCACAAGTGTGAAAGCTGTTCTTACATATCAAAACGTAAAAGTGGGCTCAAAGCCCACATGTTGACCCATCAAGACCTTTCAGAAGTAATAGTATACAAGTGTGAGCAATGTTCGTTTCAAACGAAATATAAACATTCTATAAACAGTCACTTGTTGACCCATCGAGACCTTTCAGAAGTAAAAGTGTACAAGTGTGACATCTGTTCATATGTAACAAGATATAAATGGTACCTAAAGACGCATATTTCGACCCATCCGCCATCACACCAATCTTCAGAAATAGAAGAACACAATTGCGACCAATGTCCATTTAAGACAAGAAATAAAAGGTCTCTAAAACATCACATGTTGACCCATCTAGAACCATCAGAAGCAAATGTGTATAAGTGCAACCAATGTCCATATGAGACAAAATATAAGAAGTCTCTAAAGACACACACGTTGACCCATCGAGAACTGTCAGAAGTAACAGTATATAGATGTGATAGCTGTACATACGTAACAAAATATAAATGGTATCTGAAAACGCATGTTTTGACCCATCAAGATCTTTCAGAGGTAGCACTGCACAAGTGCGACAGTTGTTCATATACAGCAAAACAAAAAGGGCATTTAAAACGGCACATGTTGATCCATAGAAAACTCTTGGAAGGAACCGCCTACCAGTGTGAAACTTGCCTGTACGTCGCAAAATACAAGGGTCAGCTTGAAAAGCATATGGTAATACATCGAGATTTGTCGGAAGTAACAGTATACAACTGTGAACAATGTTCATTTAAGACGAAATATAAAAAGTCTCTGAAAACACATATGATAACACATCGAGAACTTTCAGAAGTAGAACTGTACAAATGTTATCAGTGTTCATATAAGACAAAATATAAATATCATATAAGAACGCACGTTTTAAGCCATCAAGAACATTCAAAAATAGTGTACAAATGTGAAAGCTGTTCATATGTAACAACACGAAAATGGCATTTAAATCGGCACATCTTGACCCATACAAAACCCTCGGAAGTAAAAGCTTACCAGTGTGAAATTTGCCTGTATGTTTCCAAATACAAATGTCGTCTTGAAAATCATATGGTAAAGCATCGAGTCTTGTCAGAGACAAAGGTGTACAACTGCGAACGATGTACATTTAAGACGAAATATAAAAGTTGTCTAAAAAATCATATGTTGACCCATCGAGAACTTTCAGAAGTAGAAGTGTACACATGCGAAATCTGTTCATTTGAAACAAATAGCGAGAAAGGTCGTACTGCTCATATGAAAAATATCCATGATGCTTCAAAAATAGCAGAGTACAAGTGCAACAGCTGCCCTTATATGACAAGATATAAAAGTTCTCTCAAACGTCACATGTTGAGGCATTGAAAACTGGTGTGAAACCTTTCCATATCTCTTTGAACGTGTCAGGTCCTTCAGCCATTGTTGGTTTTCTTTTTCGGGTTGGAATTTACCTCTAATAGAATTTGTTTTGACTATCTTGTGAATATATATAAATATAAAAGAAAATAATGTAAATTATACACCATTGTCGTGCTATCTGTAAGATGTAATAAATGGTTCTTTCTGAAAAGAACTTCGCTGTTTTATTTTTTTTTATTTTATATTTATTTATGTGACGTTTTAGAGTTCTTGTTTACATCACTATACAAGGTGATTCACTAGCAATCAAGGGCGGATCTAGAAATTTCAATAATTTTTTTCTCGTCTGGCACATGGGACCCATACGAAATATGGGAAATAACATCTAGAGAAGCACTCCTCTAACGACCCCTAAAAAATTTTGAGCCAAGGGACTCCCGTTTAAAATTATTCTTTATTGTTAAATACATTTTACTTTTCATAAAAATGCAACAATAGGTTTTGGAGTTTATAAAAATATTTTTATTACTGAGATACAACGAATTGAAATTTTGTAATTTGTTAAATTGTAAATTACAAAATTTCAGTTCATTGTATTTCAGTTAATAATGAAAATATTTTCATAAACTCCAAAACCTATTGTTGGATTTTGATGAAAAGTAAAATGTATATGACAAAAAAGAATAATTTTAAACTGGAGTCCCTTGGCTCGGGGGCGGCACTCGAATTTTGAAAAAATTTTTCGCAAACTGCTTTTTCAAAACTTCTTAGGGGCCGTTAGAGGAGTGCTTCTCTAGATGGTATTTCCCATATTTCGTATGGGTCCCATGCGCCACAGACGACAAAAAAATTATTGAAATTTCTAGATCCGCCCTTGCTAGCAATGTGCCATAAAGCACTTTGAGAGAGACAAGTCTAGACCAATAAGGAAAGACATTTCTTGCCCACTAGTTAAGAAGATGCAGGGTACTGCAGAGATATAACTCTTTGCATTTTCAGACCAATGAGTCATATTTTTTAATTTTCATTAAGTGTTTGAGATTCTTACTGCACTTTATGTTATTTAAAGAAAAAATGTTACTACCCCAGTAGCTCAGAGACTCGGCAGACGAGTCATGGGTAAGAAAACACTTTACAAATAGTTTTACCATTTTACATGTGTGGTAGATAGAAATTAATAAATGATAGATGTTTTAATAATTTTTCTTAAAGAGATGTTAATTTGACTTATATAGAGATAATTTTCCTAGAAAGCGGGGCGCCAATCTTTCTATATTTGTAATTTACACTAAAATTGAAGTTTGATTACAAGAAAGATAAACTAATCAAAATTTAAAGAAAGTACTAGTTGTAAAAAAAGTGTAAATTAATAATTTAAATTTCGCACAAGTAAAAATTAAATTAGTACCTTTAAATATTACTAAAAGATATTCAACTTTCTATTAAAGATTAAATAATTAATTCAGTAGATCATATCTAAATACTTTGTTTGTATAGTTTGGTTTGTATCAAAATACCTGAAATAAGTGGACAATGTAATTATAAAATTAATTTTATTATAAATCAATCAAACTAGGTGTGTTTTTATTAGAAAACGACTAAACTGATGCCTTAATATTAAACGAAGTTATGTAAGGAAGATTCGAATGGACAATAATATGTTATACAGATATTACTTAAAATATTGTCTAAAACATGAACTGACAATATGGTGTTTAAAGGTCAAAATTTATTATATAAATATACCTAAGCGTTTCGTAGAAATTGTGATCACAAAGTCCTTGCAGAACTTTTTATATATTTGATTTTAATCAGACGTTACGCCGATAATTCATACCTTAATAAAAATAGAAAATATTAACTGTTCGTTGAAACATGTTAAGAATAAAATTGAAAATGGAAAGTTTTTTTTAAAAAAAATTATTTGCAATATGATACTTTAAAGAACTCTAAAAAAATATTAAAGCATAAAAATATGGGTATTTATAAAAAAACATTAGATAAAATTTTTATTTGCGACACTTATCTGGAATTTTCTGTGAATGAAGGTAGTGACTCCAAGTAAGGGATGATGATGGCGAAATCCAATCCACAGTGACGTAATCGTTGATTTATAGATGAGCCCGAGATTAAGTTAAGAAGTTCCCAGTACCATATTCGACGCTTCCAAAAATTCCATAAGGACAAATCCCAACTATCATACCATATTATCGTCGTGTCCTCCGTAAAAAGTTGTTCTAGACTAATAGATACATTTTTATCTTCGAATTACGTAGAAGAGAAGAAAGATAACCCCATGGGATGGTTAAAAAAAATTAATGTTTCCAACCCAAAATTTAATATGACGTTAAAAAGATTGCATATCTACGATGTGCATCCCAAAATTGATAAAACTTGCTCCCAAATTTAGAAGATTTGCATTTTTATAATAAATACTTGCATCCAAAACTAAAAATTTGCATCCAATATTAAAAATTTGCATCCAATATTAAAAATTTGCATCCAATATTAAAAATTTGCATCCAATATTAAAACCCTGGAAAGAAATGAAGTGTAAGCGTGGCTTGCTGTAAAATGGCCGCTGCTAAATCTAAGTTACAAAAAAAATTATTTCTTTATAAATAACTTACGGATTAAACCGATGAAAATAATTAGGCCTGCTTCATGTTCAAGAAGAGGGACTATCAACCCTTTCGATGTTGAAGTCTTTAAGGAGAAATTTAATGAAGATACATCACTTTTCAAAAGTTTAGCGAGCAATCGGAATTCTAAACATTCAAGTAACGGAAAACTAATCGTTCTGATTTCCCTTTCATCGCATTCAAATCGTATTGTCTCTTTACCCTCTCCACTCTTAAAGTTAAGTTAGAACATCGAGCTATCTTGAGTACAGTTTAGACGTAACTCTGGTTGCATACCGTTGTGTTTGTTTAAGATGTAAATTTAAGAAATATATTTAAATCTACCGTGGACATTCACGCTTGAGCAACAATATTTTATAATTTATGAGGCGGCAATATGCCTGCTACACTCTGCAATGGTTGGATGTAACCGAATGAAATTTACCAGTAACATTCCTCAGCTGGGACTTGTCAGAATGGTCTACTTATCAGAATAGTGATTCAATTTTGACGGCACACCTAAACTGTTTCGCAAAAAATCAACAAACAATTTGGCGCATCACGACTAACACTTTGACTGGGCATTATTTATGGAACAGTTTGACAGAGTTTATTCAAATGCTTCAGATCCACATACCTTCTAATACTCACCATAAAACAGCAAGGAAGATACATCAGGATCGTACTTGTGAAATTTTTTATTTGTTCTAAACTGTGGTATCTAATCTATCTACCTAAAATGGTAAAATCTGAATGGATTATGGGTATAATCTACAAAGAAAGAGCATGCACACATAAATGGGATAACTTTTTTAATAAACAATAAGTAATTCTTCACAAGATAAGAAATGTTTCAATTCAAACTAGGTGAGGTTCTGAAAATGTTCTCCCCCAACTTCGATGCATTTCCCGCACCACATCAATAAATGTCATGTGGCCTTTCCCATGGTTTGTCTGTGATTCTTCATGTCATCAGAGTCTGTCACTACTTGCTGCTGTAGTTCCTCTCTAGTGGTGACTTCTGTGCTGTACGTTGATTGTTTCATGTGGTTTCAAATATATATAGTAATCGAGAATAGTTAGGTCAGGAGACCTAGCTGGCCAAACTTGAGGACCTCCAGACCCATTCAGCGGTTAGGAAATTCGTTGTTGAGATGCTCCCGGACCTGGAATGAGAAATGAGTCAGTGCCCAATCACGCTGGAAATGAACACCTTCCCTGTAGACGTTTTGCACTAATAACAAATTTAGCAAAATGGTCCGAGAAAGATGCAAGTATGCATTAAGGGAGAACTTGTGCTGTGAGTTTTTCTGGACAATGGCATTGAGGATTGTGGTCCAAAATGTGTGAATTCCTAGAATTCCACACTCCGTCTCCAGTGAATTGGGTCTCGTCCGTGAAAAGTATTCTGGCAAAGTTCTTGGATGGTGCATTGTCCAACGGCAGAACTCAAGATGGGCGATTTGATCATTTAGTTCATGACACTGGACCTTTTGGACGTGCAAAGATAGAGCTGTTCCGCTTTTAATTCCCTCCATACATGGGTTTGAGAAATACCTAGCGAATGTGCTATTCTTCTAGTGCTTGTCGAAGGATTTTGCTCTGCCATTGTTTTCTTCGGCCTGTCTAACTGCTCCTTATACATTTTCGTGAATTCCAGGAAATCTTCCATATATTTCTGAGAGAACTAGAAAGCTCTGGTGAAGGTGTGGCACGACAATACTCGTCGACCAAGAAATATTCGCTGATATTCCCTAACGGCAGCCCTTGTATTGCCGTCAAACCCATACCCATAAATGATATCAGCAAATTCAGCGTTAATAAACTGATTAGGCATCTTTAAAACATGAAGAAATCAAAGAACAATTAGAACACCAAATTGTCAAAATAATAATTTTTGTCAAGGTAATGATAAATATTCTACTATTCTTTTCATAATTTCAAATTAAAACTGTGTAGGCATTTTTCTTATATTGTTTTCTTCTGATCGACTAGATAGAAAAAATTTTTGCTACGTATTATGTGAAGTTTTAGAAAGGATATGGATCTGAATCGTTTGAATCGACTCTATCAAACTGTTCCATAAATAATGCCCAGTCAAAGTGTAAGTCGTGATGCACTAAATTGTTTTGTGATTTTTTCTTGCCAAAACGGTTTAGGTGTGCCATCAAAATTGAATTACTAGTCTTTTTTCTGAACTTTCCGAATCCACTAATAGTTTTCTAGAAATGCGATAAAAAAAATGTACTTTTTGCCAAAAACGAGGGCAGATTTTTTTCCGAGCCCGGCCCTGGATTTTTCAAAACCAAGTACACTATTTTGACAAGTACCAGTTGAGGAATATTACTGGCAAATTTCATTCCATTATATCCAACCGTAGACTTGCCTTGAAGTACTCTATCTGCCATTAGGCTATGGCACATTAGTCATGAATCACCCTGTATAACAGTATACGAGTTTTATAAAAGTGTACAGAAATATTTTTATGGTGTGAATTTAATATGAAGGGGACATGTGTTTAATTAAAACTGAAGTGTTATTTAGTTACCGCAATTATCAGTTTGGGAATGCTAATTGTCATATATTTATGTTATGGTGATCTTATGTAGAAAACCAGCATGGTAGCAGAGCGGGTTAAAGCATTTTAGTGGCTAGCATGCTGTGTGATATCTACTGTTTATCGTGTACATGATTCGATCCCCAGCTACGACTAATGGATGTTGTGACGGAGTGTGCAGGCTCGACATCTATAGCTGAATAAACGAAATGCTCGAATCCCTCTTCTTCCATGAGCCGTCAAGCTGTAAAGACATGTTTCAATTAAACCTTCCTCACCACCAACTCCCACAACCATTAAGTACCAGTACAATTAAATTATACCCAGTAAACATTAATGTAACTTTACCTCCCTGAGAGGTAAGATTAATAGAACATTTTTATATAAAATATTTTACATAATTTTACATAGCATATACGTAAAATAATATCATATTTAAGTCAACATATTAACTTAATTACTTATACACAAGTTTACATATTTGCTACATAATTTTACTTAAAAATGTTTACCTACTTCATTTTACGACATCGAACTCGTGGAACGCGTCAGTGTCACGCTGACGCAGCACGCCAGTGTAAAATGATGTAAAATCTAACGTTTGTGTTTTTTGATCATTTTTGTGAAAAATTGTGGATGATGTCTTTTAATAACTTTGATGCAGAACTGTGAACCATAAAGCGTTGTGACTTCTTTAAATATTATTTTGTTTGGACGTTTTATTAGTGTAGAGGTTAGGTGCAAACATAAACATGCCCTCTTGTTTGCGAATTTGGTGTATACATACCCATGTTGAAGGTGCAGCACCATTTTCCAGTGAATGACCCAAAAGTAAGTTTGTGTTGTACCGTTTTTATAAAGATATTTATTTAAATGAAACGTAATCTTTTTATAGGTTAGAATTATTTCACGGGCAATCGTTATTCTCGGCAGACAATGATATCATTACATGGATTTTGTTACACAAAAGCTGTATGTTGATGCTGCTCCCACATTATTAAGTTCAACTGAATCCAGCGTAAGAAGTTGTAATTCAAGAAAACCCAGATCACAAGCTTTTGCGAAGTAAGTACTATGCGTAGGTATGGTTATTGTTTACCGACATCTTATAGCACCTACTTTGTGTTCGTTATTGTATTGTACATATATTTCAAGGTTTTGTATGTGTAAAGTAGGCTAATATTTTCCTACAATTTTTCTTTTGTCCAAAATTGGCTTAAGCACGTCAAAATACTTCAGAAAAATTAGATCAGAACCTTAGGACAAAACCATTGCCCCTTTTTAGGGGATAAAAGAGGAGGTAACCAAAAACTGATAATTTTTTTTTTAATATCAGAATCGGTTTCAACATGTTAAAAAACAGGATTAGATGGTTCTGATCAAAAGCGCAGCCCCTTTTTTTGTTGTCTTGTGATTAATGATATTGCTTGTATTGCATTAAAAAAATTAATTTGATCATTATAAAACTACGAAGAAAACTAGAATTGTCTGAAACTTTATGGTTAATTTTGTTGCAATAAATTAAGACAATTAAGATTTGTCATTATTAAAAATATGCTTCTGGTAGAATTAAATCATCTTGGTAAAGGTCCCCGCACATTTTCTTATATCAAATGGCTCTCGGTGAATGTAATAGTATAATATAATTTAATATTTATACGAAAAACGCTTAAGAAACAGTAACAAGTTCGAAAATTGAATCGTTGATTGTTTACTTTTCAGTGGCGTTAATTAACAATTTGTTTATATGACTGTTAAAGGAACTACTTTTATCATGGGATTCTCACAAGATTGATGCACTCGTCTACAACTTATGCATGAAAAAAGTACTGCTTTACACACTTGTTGCATAAATAAGTAGGTATTTTAAAATTATTTAAAACAATTTTTTGGCAATTATTTAACAAATGCATTTTTTTCATGCTTCACGGCTCCCAATTGGCGTAGAAAACCCCGTTTGTTAAAATTGTTTTTTGTGACCTTTTGAAGCATTCTAATAATTTTTAATTGTTTAATTCTGAGAAAAAACGTTCTTTATAAAAAATTTAAAATGATTTTAAATAGTTTAAAAAAATTTTGTTAACACCACTGAAGAGTATGAGAAAAATCTACATTCTAAAACAAATTGTTCTATGACTTGATGCACTTAAACAGTCGACGGTTCAATTTTCGACTTTGTTATTGTTTTTTTGGCGTTGTTATAAACATTTCCACTTGAAATTTGGTGTGATGATTTAATGGGCTTATTTAGCATATTTTTTTTATTACATTTTGCAAAAAAAATCTCTTGAATATAGACGCTGCATGAAGTCATTCACTCCTAGTTGCATTTTCATTCCCCTTTTTTTTGGCAGTTATATGCTGCATACTCTTATGTTGAAATACTCCAATAGTCCCCAAATCACCATCTCTGGCAGATTAGACAAATCTGATTTTAAATAGCTGGGTTTTAACAGTGTAAACTCAACTTTGAGGCAGACTTTCGGATTGAATGACAGCACTTTGAGCACATTGGTTCATGTTTAAAGCAGTATACTTCAAATTTCCATTCCACTGGAAGCGTGTTTTCGTAAAGTTTTGTTAAAATATATACATTATTATTTAAGCTATCATAAATTGTTTAATAACTTAACAAATTGATCAAAATAGTTTGCATCTAGTTTTCTTCACAATTTAGTAAAGGGATACAAGCTATATGACCAGATTTACTACACTATACAGGGTGCGCCACTTAAAACTCCCCAGACATGTGACTTTTTTATTTTCGAAGTGATGACCATGTTGGGCACATCAACTTGTAGACATTTTTAAAGCCTTTAAATATCCCTACAGAGTGATTAATTTTTTTTTTGAATGGTTAAGAAAGGAAACTTAATTTCTTTGAATATTTTGTTACCTCACCCTGTGCATGGACTGTGTTATTGTTTTCTTATAAAGGTTTTAATTAGCTTCAATTTATGTTATTAAAATAAAAAAACTTAAGAAATAAAAAATTTGCAATTTCCTACTTAGTACATTTTAATATAAGTTAGTTTTTAAAAATATTTTTTTAAATTTTTTGTTACTGTTTTATTACGCTGAATATTGTTTGTGATATGACTTTTACAGATAAAGCATAAAATTATTATTTACATTCCTTTCAAAGTAATTTAAAAAAAATCAGTTTGGAGTGTTTTTAATTCCTTTCTCTAAAACCAAAAAGAATTTCGAATATGACGTAATAATATAAATTGAAGCTAATTAAAACCTTTATAAGAAAACATTAACGCAGTTCATGCACAGGGTGACGTAAAAAAATATTCAAGGAAATTAAGATTTCTTTTTTAACAATTTAAAAATTTTTTTTTTTTTAAATGCTTTAAAAATATCTACAATTTGATGTGCCTTAAAAAATAAGAAAATTACAAGCCTGGGGAGTTTTAAATGGTGCACCACCCCGTATATGAAATAGACTAATATTTCAATTATTTTCACAGGTTGTGTAACTGATGTTCAAATAGCAAATGTCAGAGTGATGAAGGCTGACCAAAGAACGAGTACAATCAGAAACGACCCGAGAAATGCTTAACACTTATTGTAGATACTTAGTTAACTTGAATATAGAATAGTTACACAAAAGACACTAGTATTAATCTCTCCTAAATCAACAGTTAATAAAATAAATTAAATGAAATTTGAGCTTTGCTAGGAATGCAAAGCAAGGTAGGTGGGTATACATCATTGGAGAAGAAAAAAATATCGTATAGCTGCTTTCTAAAGAACATATAGATGACAACGTCGAGACAACGCCTAATGCCTGGTTTATCTATTGGGATATGCAGAGATTAAGATGGAATTGAAACTTTGTTGTTACTAATTAACTTAGTTTAAACTGTCATTCAACTCTAGAATCTTTCCTAAGCTAATATATGTTGACAAATCAGACAACCATATCTTGCATTATATACTTTTTATCTCTTTTTGATGTAGCATGTATTTGTTTTATATACCTACCATAATGTTCAAAATAGCACCCTATAGTACTTTTTAAATATTGTTACTAGAGAACTGGATTCTTGGAGTTAAATATATGAATGTAAATTCCTCATGAATTGTCCAGAAAAATTGATATTCTTTAGGAAATTATGGAGGAGATATTAACTTTTATTTTTAGAAAGTTAGATAGTTTTATATTTTAAATATAACCATTTTTTACAAAAAAAATTTCATTCAAAATATGAAACTACTAGGCTCTCTAAATAAGGTATCCCACTTAAAAATAAAACTTGGTGTCAACTTCGGTGATTTTCTAAAGAAATATATTTTTCTGTATACCTTATAAGGAACTTTATTCATATATCTAACTTTAAAAATCCAATTGTGTAGTATCAATATTTAAAAAGTGCTGGGATATGCTATTTTGAACATAGGTTGGTAGATAAAACATATACATGCTACATCATAAAGAGATAAAAAGTATATAAGTTACATACCGTAAGATCACTATCAAGTGGTTGAATATACATATATGCTACATTATAAAGAGATAAAATTAGTTACGTATGTTTTACATAGCAAGTGGTTGAATATACATATACGCTACGTCATTTGTTCAATACCGTGAGGTCACAGTGTTACCTCTTCACTATGTAAAAATCATATGCACATGTTGCTGACATTTCGCAGAGTATGCATATATGATTATGCGTCACATTTTACATAGCACGTTACTTCTGCGAAACTTAGTTTACGTAGCATTTACGTATATGCTATATATTTATGTTTGCTGGGTAAAAGTATTACATGCAGATGTTGTCTGTATTTTACTTCCACATCCAGTGGAAGTATAGTAACGACAAACAAATTTTTTTAAATTTTTATTGTTCAAATAGGTTTAGAATGTCATGAAACGTCGAGATTTCAAGTTTGAGCGAAAAAAAAAATTCTGTCTGTCGGTCTGTAACTTTTTTTGTGCGCACGTTTACTCTGGAACCGTTTGAGATATTGACTTGAAATTTGGTACACATATGTACTTTAACGAGATCTAGAACTAGATTATATTTTCATCTTGTTCCGTCGAAGGGTTGGGGGGTAAATTTGGAGTAAATAGGTAAATCAAGCAGGTAAGAGTTCATAAAATTGATATTTAGTATAGACAAGAGAAGCTAAGGTCTCAAAAAAAATTTTGGCATTAGCCACCCCCATTACCACCCCCACCCCATTATTAAAGTAGATGAAAAAAAAAATGTGATTTAGTTAGTGTGTGTACAAGAACCAGAAACCTCAAAATATTTTTTTACTTTATCCACCCCCCACTCCAACCCCCTGTCACCACCCCCACCCCACTACCGATGTGGGGTATCGTTTTATGGGTCTTTGGGGTAGAGGATTTCAAGTATTATATTATTAAAGTTCCATAAATAATTATTTCCAGATACAAAATTTTTTCGTTGTGTGACTTGGATAGAAAATCCGGATGTGGAAGTAGTGATTCCTTGGGCAGCGGTTTTTTCAAATGTCTAACCCCCTTCTCGAGAGCCTAGGCTTTGTATATGTGGTGTGTTACGTTAAAATAATTTTGTGTAATAACAAACATCAAGGTAAAGTTTTTCCTGACTATTTACAACTTTTAGTTTTACATTATTAAGTTTAGCACGTAGTCAAGGTATAATTGAAAATCAGTTCTGCTGTATTATACACCTTCATTCAATAAATCTATTCTATTCTATGTACTGTATATTCATTGAAAAAGTATGTAGAGTTAATGAAATTTATATTTATTGTTTATAGACTGATTGATTGAGAAACCTGGAAAAGTCAGGTAATTACTATATTTCTAGTTGGTACGGATTTTATGTCATTGTAACTTGAAGTGATAATAGAAAAATAAAGAGTAGTGAGATATGTAGTACAGGAACTGGAGGTTGTAACTTTGGAAAAAATGTCATATGAATTACACTTTGTTAATTATTGGCAACTTAATAGTAAATGCATCAAAGAAAAGTTACTATATTGCATGGGGGCTTACTAATTTATAAAAGAATCAAAAACATTGGAGCTGAAAGAGAACCAAGTTTTGAGAAGAGAAAGTTCTACATAACTTTTCTTATAAATTAATAGTCTTTAAGTTATAATGACTTAAAAAAATTGGAATTTTTGCTTGACAAAAGAGGTACTTCAAAACGATTTACGTCAAATAACTCGAAAAGCATTACATTGAGCAGAAACATACTACAGACAAATGAGAAGGCTACTAAGTTGAGGATGAATCTTGTTTTATTCTAATTTCTATAGAATTAATTGTTTAGAAGATCTGGAAGTATAAAGGCGGAGTCCTAATAACATTTCTAAGACGAAGTATTTAGTTTAAATGTTAGATATCTCAGAAACTATGGCACTTGTTTAAAAAAATGTCGAAAACCAAAATGAAAGACTTTAATTGGGTTTTCAAATAATTTTTTGGCTATTTCTGTAGCACAAAAAACAAAGAAGTTATAACAGAAACAATCTGCTTCTTCACATCTTTTTTTTAAATTCTGTTAATGTAAGTATATAGTCAGTAATTAAAAAATATATTCCCATATAACATTTTTCGTTAACATGTATGACCTAGATGTTCAAATTTTTTCATAAGTTTACAACACTTGCTTTAAACAAATGGCCCTAACAGTCATTTTGTAAACCTTAAGCTTGGTTTAATCCTAGGTTTGAACTGTATCGTTAATCTAATATTATAATCAGACGCCGTATACAAGTATCTTCTCCATTCTCACAGGGCTTCGTTTCTTTTAGTTTAAATAACACGTTGTGCATTGTGTTTCACTTCAAATTTTTAAAAAGCTGTTAAAAACTTTGACTTTACAAGTCCGTTAAATTGTTCCCTACAGAACAGCAATTCGGTGTTTTCACAAATTTTAAAGTCTCGTTGAAGGTAATACTTAATTATAACTAAAAACATTTGAATTTCCACAACCAGTTGAGTAATATCAAAAAAAAAAAAAGTATTTTTAAATTTGAATTAAAATTTTGAGTCATACTGGTTTCAAATGAGAAGTGCGAATAGAATAATTAAAAATGACAAACTTAAAAAACCTAAAAGTTAAGGTTATGTTGGTATAATAGAGAGTTATTGGAAATTATAAATACTGCCACGCAGTATTAAGGGGCTACCTTATTTTATTAGTGCATTACCTTTATTTCATCAGCGAAATGTTAGTTATTGGAACACACCTTCGTTTTTCGTGTCGTTATTTCTGTGCAATTCTGACGCTTGCGCACTACTTTCTCTAACTTAAAAATAATAAATAATTTTTTTATATAGTCTTTGCTATCCTTTGTGTTCTCTGATGGTGCTTTTGTGTATTGCTTTGTTTAAATTCAATATGGAACAAATTCTGGAAGCTCTTATCCTAGGAGGGGCAAATGAGGATATCGAGTATGCAATTTTGGACATGTTTTAACCAACGTGTCTATTAATAATATTATTGTTGTTTAGTTATTCTAATTAATTTTTTTTCAGTGATAATAAATAATCTTGCTGAATAGTTTCTTTATCCCTGTAATCCATAAGAAAATTTTAACCTTGTATTTTTTTTATTAATTTTAGGGAAGAATCGAATCAGATATAGGTACTTAGGTATGATATATTATTTATTATTGAAACAAAAACACTTTGTAAAAAACACCGGCAGTCGGCACAACATAAACACTGACGAAAAAATAAGGTTATAGTAATTCAAACCAGTAAACAAACAAAAATGTGTGAGCGATAGAACGTCAAAGTTGCTAATGTGAAAATAGGTGTTTTCTTTCTACCAACAATCTTAGCTAAGCTAAGTAGTTTTAATGTCACACGCAAACTGTGGTACATACACGAATATTTCACTCATCAGGCGTGACTGAAAAACTACTTAGCTTAGCTAAGATTGTTGGTAGAAAGAAAACACCTAATACGGCAAACTTAACGCACTGCAGTATCCCTTCACTACAGGCGCGCAGCCAGGGGGGGGGGGCCATCGGGCCCGGGCCCCCCCCAAGCCATCTTCGATGACCGAAAAAATAAAGAAGCAATATCACTATTAGTACAAATAGTGCCTTCAAATTAGGAAATGTTTAAGAAAATTTACCCACAGTTATGAGACCTGTAGAAAGTGAAGTATTTGAGTTGTTTAAACATGATTTTCACCCCCGCAGTTCTAAAAAAGGTGTGGTTTTTGAGAAATATATAGATATATATGAATTTTAGCGTTTTTTCATCTTTTTCTCTATTTTGAGGAAAACTATGCATTTGGGTTAAAAATATCAAGAGAGCAAAGTAGTAGAGCATAAAATTTCCTATAACTTTACTATAACTCTTTTTCGAATTCCGCTTAGTTTCGCCACTAGAGAGCGCGAAAGAAATAAGTATACGTATAGACTTTTGCGCCTTTTTTTAGATTTTGAGCCAAAATTATGCATTTTTATGAAAAATTACATGAGATCAAAGTTGTAGAACATAAAATTCACTATCTTTAAGTGTTTTCTAGGTTTTTTTTTTTTTTCATAAAAAGATATATATATTTTATGTTCTGCAACTTTAATCCCACGTAATTTTTCATAAAAATGCATAGTTTTGTCTCAAAATTTAAAAAAAGGCGAAGGTATATTTATTTCTTTCGTGCCCTCTAGCGGCGAAACTAAGCGGAATTCGAAAAAAATAGTAGAGACAAAATTTGTAAGAAATTTTATGCTCTACAACTTTACTCACTTGATATTTTTCACTAAAATGCATAGTTTTTCCTCAAAACAGAGAAAAAGACGAAAAAACGCTAAAATTCATATATATGTATATATTTATCAAAAACCACCCTTTTTTAGAACTGCGAGGGGTGAAAATTACTTCACCTTACAGGCCTCATCTGTGGGAAGATTTTCCATAAAACAGCGATTTCTTGACTAATTTGAAGGGACTAAAGGCAGTATCCAAATCATCTCTTGAAATTAATATTTTGTAATTAATGCCCATATTATCTAGTAGAGGAATCTATACACATCCATTTTCAACCATTTGCTGAAAAGTTTTCCTCAACCTCCGGGGAGGCCGGTTCTATTGGCCCCCCCCAGACGAATTTTCTGGCTGCGCCACTGCTTCACTAATAGGGAGTTATTGGACGCGTAATAAGGGCAAGCAGTATTAAAGTCAGCGTTATTTTGGCATCTACGCCTGCGCAGTTTGATCCGCAAATAAGGGATCTCTTATTAAGGATAGTGCTTGTCCTTATTAGTGAAGGGATACTGCAGTGCGTTAAGTTTGCCGTATTTTGACATTTAGCAACTTTGACGTTCTATCGCTCACACATTTTTGTTTGTTTACTGGTTTGAATTACTATAACCTTATTTTTTCGTCAGTGTTTATGTTGTGCCGACTGCCGGTGTTTTTTACAGTGTTTTTGTTTCAATAATAAATAATATATCATACCTAAGTACCTATCTGATTCGATTCTTCCCTAAAATTAATAAAAAAAATACAAGGTTAAAATTTACTTATGGATTACAGGGATAAAGAAACTATTCAGCAAGATTATTTATTATCACTGAAAATTAATTAGAATAACTAAACAACAATAATATTATTAATAGACACGTTGGTTAAAACATGTCCAAAATTGCATACTCGATATTCTCATTTGCCCCTCCTAGGATAAGAGCTTCCAGAATTTGTTCCATATTGAATTTAAACAAAGCAATACACAAAAGCACCATCAGAGAACACAAAGGATAGAAAAGACTATATAAAAAAATTATTTATTATTTTTAAGTTAGAGAAAGTAGTGCGCAAGCGTCAGAATTGCACAGAAATAACGACACGAAAAACGAAGGTGTGTTCCAATAACTAACATTTCGCTGATGAAATAAAGGTAATGCACTAATAAAATAAGGTAGCCCCTTAATACTGCGTGGCAGTATTTATAATTTCCAATAACTCTCTAATAAGGACAAGCACTATCCTTAATAAGAGATCCCTTATTTGCGGATCAAACTGCGCAGGCGTAGATGCCAAAATAACGCTGACTTTAATACTGCTTGCCCTTATTACGCGTCCAATAACTCCCTATTAACGCAACCAATGTGTCACAGCCCATTTTAAGTACATTTTTGCGACATACCGGGTTAAATAAGAGTGGTATGTAGTGGTTAAACCCCCACCATATTATTATATATTTACAAACCGGTGTCGCGAAAATATAAATAGTTACTTTAAATTATTTCTTACAAATTCAAAAAGAGATAAGTTTACGGGCTCGACAGTAAACAAGGACAGCGATACATACCGCTTCTAACCTACGTCGAGAGCTGGGTAAGCTGCGGTTAGTGTTTTGACATATCAAGAATCACGTGAAACCATACTCCCCTATTAAACCACTTCTCGCGAAAATGAAGCGGTAAGCTAATAACACATATCACAACTTACCCGGTATGTCGCAAAAAATGTACTTATAGTACAATACCCGTTCAGTTAATCAGTTTTGTTATTTATTTGTTGAAATTTTAAATTGATAGATGAAAGAATGGTGTTTGGATATTGGTAAGTGCTTTAATGTATGGAGTACTTCATTTTAATAATATCAAGATAGCAAATTTGCATACAGTGAAAACACCTAAAAGTGACAGTTTAGACCTTTAGTTATATTCCTCTACTGTGCTTTAGTCTAACATTAACAGAACATGTATATTTGCATTTGTATGTAAGAAAAAGTGCATGTGTTGAATGTAATACTTATTTCATTTCAATTATAATTATTAATAATGATTTAAGAAGCTGTCTTGAAGATAAACATAATGTTGTGATGTACCTAGTCACTTTTTAAAAAAATATATTACACTCAACTTCATTGGTTGACTCAGACATTGATAAAGACAAACTTTTGCTTTGTTTAAAACTGGTAAGTAATTGTATTTTTTCTCCATTATTGTTGAAATAAAATTTAAATAAATTAGAACTGAAAAATGTTTATTCTACTTATAAAATTCAAAGGATAAAAAAAACAAACTATTTTTGGTTCAATTGCTTTATTTCTATATACACATTTATAAGTGATACAAATAATACAAGACAGTTAATATTTTGTTTTTAGAGGTTAGGGTTAGTTAGTTTGTCGGAAACGTAAGCCGCAGACCGCAGCACATGCGCATGACAGTGGAATATATTCCTCATTTTATCCCCTACTAACATTAACAACTCACGATAGTCACGATATGAAAAACTCAAAGAGGTTCAATATTATAGTTCAATAGTATCAATATATGATATGGGTAGTACAATTTGTAATATATACATATATTACAGTCTAAGTTTCACAAGTTTAAAATGCTATTGTCCTCGAAAAATTCTTTGATGTCATAGAATGCCATTTTGAGATGATAACTTTTTAAAGAACGTTTTAATTTGTTTTTGGGAGCTTTCTTATCGATAGAGCGATTTTATTCCAGATTTTTATAATAGCATGCTCTACATTTTTTGTATACATGTGTAGCTGGTTTTCTCCATTGTTAAATTTTCTCTGTCTTGAGTTATACAAATACTCATGGTTATTAAAAATAGTATCTATTTTCAACAAAGAATATCACTAATTCATAAATATATATAAGCTAATTAATGTTAATATTTGGTCGTTTATAAATATTTTCTTACAGCTTTCATTTTGTTTCATATTAAATAAATAAATCCTTTATTGTCCAAACAGGTAAGTACCCAATTACAGGACAAATACAAAATACATAATATATAATAATAAATAAATAATGTAAATAAATAAATAAAGTAAATAAAAACACTCATATACATTTTCTTTACATGGTGCGCAAACACATACATTGATATATATGCATTATCACAAATAAACACAATGCTAATTTTTTAACAAACAGTTTACAATTGGTTTTCATAAATACTATTATAAGATTGTAACAAGACTGAACAACAATTTGATTAATAAAAAGAAATGTTTGGGAAATTGAGGAGCCGCAGACTGCCATTATAAGATTTCTAATTTGGCTTTTTATAATCTTCTTAAATGTACTAATCGAGTGGTAGTAGATGTCAGTGGAGCTACAAAATTGGTTGAAATTTTTGCACATCGAGTATATGGGAGATTTCGTCATTATGTTTGTTCTAGGAATGGAGAGATAAAAACAAAATTCGTTTCTGCTATTGGAGCGGGGAATTTGAAAGTTTAGTTGTGCTAATAGCTCAGGGCAGTCTGTTAGATGATTGGTAAGCTTATAAGCGAATAAACATGAGTAGTAGGTTCTGCGGTTTTCGAGGGATAAGAGTGCGAATCTTGATAGCAATATATTGTTGTCAATACCTTGTTCTTGATATATTCCATCTAACTTGTATGCAATGTACTTCATGAATACACGTTGAACTGATTCTAGCTGTTGAATATGTATGTTGTAACAAGGTGACCATATTAACGAACCGTATTCAAGCTGAGATCGAACATAGACTGTGTATAAATTTATATAGCAATCTTTGTTTTTGAAGTCTTTGCAATTCCTAAATATGAGAATAAACCAAAAAATGTTAACAGAGAAGAACTAATTAGTAAATTAAGAAAACGCTTTATTACTGAATTCAATGTAGAAACATCTGTAACTTTCACAGGAAATAACAAGATGTATATATTAATGTTCAACATGGAACTAAACGATTTTAATTCCCCAACTGAAACAATCACTGGAGTTAATAATGGTCAAATTCAACTCTCAATATAATATACTTTACACAAATATTAACAGCTACGTTCCAAAAAAATATATTATAAACAACACAATAGAAAACTACGATATTAATTGTGCCTTATTTGTAGAAAGTAAAACTAAGCCGGACTCAAACACCAACTATAGGAACTGGGACATTATACAACGAGATGGAAACATAGTTAACAACAACGTTAGAGGAGGTAGTCTGATACAAGTACATCCAAAATTAAAAATGGGCAAGGCCAACCCCCCAAGAATCAACAATCCACTTAATGAAGTAACTCATTTTACCATACCATTTCAAAATGATTTACTTCATGTCTTTATAATATATATACATCCATTTTCAAATATTGAAGAAAACATATTTACAATGGCTTCAAGATTTAAATATTCTATTATTGTAGGAGACTTCAACTTCAACCCCGCTAAAAAGAAACAATTAAGCAACTTCTTAAACAACTCTGACTTTGAGAAAGCCGATACGCCTCCAACATTCCTGATGACAAATAACAATGACACTACCCCAGATGCACTTTTATATACTAAAAATATTTCACAAAACTTTACGAAAATTGAACTCATCCCTGAAGATTAATTTTGATTTAAGTAAACCGGCAATCGAAGAGGTTAACAACAGATACAAATATGACAAATGTGACATTGAAAAAGTAAATGATAAAATGCATAGGTTCATTTCAAGTAAAGAGGACAACGTAATTACCACCGATACAATAAAGGAGTTTAATATGACTCTAAAAGAGGCCATTCAAGAAAACACACCTCGATTTGCAATAAAAAACTTTATACATGAATTGCCGCCTTACATTATTAAACTAATTAAAACGAAGAGAAAAATGTATCGTGATTATCAACAAAATCCCATTCCAGGTGTCAAGAGAACAATTAATGAATTCAGTAAAAACATCCATAATATGATTTTACAGTACAGGACTAACAAATGGTTAGAGGTATGTGAGGAAATAAACAAAGCACAAGGAAAAAAATTTCTATCAACAAGTGAACAAACTATCAAAGTATAAAAATAAACATAAAATACCCACCATTGAGGAGAATAACACGGAATATCGCACGGACGAAGAAAAGGCAAATATTTTTTCTCAGAATTTTGCAGTACACTACTCCGTTAACCCTCATCTTGACTTTGAACAAGAAAATTTTGATATGGTGAACGACTGGTACCAAAATTATTTTCAGGATCAACGCACATTCGAGGAAATTAACGTAGATGAAGAATTATATTTTCAAATTTTATCAGCCCAAAAAAATTCAGCGCCTGGAAATAATAACATACCCTGGAAAGTAGTTAAACAACTGGATTATACTATACATTTATATGTCATTAAAATATTTAAATTTTGTTTGACACATGCATATTTTCCAGACGAATGGAAGGAATACGCATCATCGTTATTCCAAAACCTAACAGTAACCACACCAAAACTAGTAACTACAAACCAATAACACTTTTACCCGCTTTAGGAAAATTACTGGAAAAAATCATAAAACACAATATTTTGCAGACAGTAGAAGAAAAAATTCCCCCACATCAATTTGGGTTCAAAGCAAAATGTTCGACGATACTTCCCATTACTGCGCTCACCTCCAATGTAGAAACTGCTAAACTAAATAACCTCAAAACAGCAGCTTTATTTCTTGACATCAAAAAAGCATTTGATAACATCTGGCACATAGGACTATTATATAAATTAAAGAAACTTGATATACCTGATTACCTCATTCATCTCATCAAAACATTTTTAGATTCTAGAAAATTAAGAATTAAAATCAATAACGCAATATCAGAAGAATTTACCGCAGAGCAAGGAGTACCTCAAGGATCTCCACTCTCTCCCTTACTATTTAATATTTATTGTTATGATATATTTACTCCCACGGATCAACTCATTAATGCTGGATACATGTTGCAATACGCTGACGACGCTGCTTTAGTGGCACATGACAAAACAACAAGAAAATCGGTAGATAAAATTCAACTACTTTATGATGAAACTCAGATACGGTTTAACAAATGGCATCTACAGGCCAATCCGGCTAAATCGCACTTGCTGATTTTTAATCACACACCTTCAAACTATTCTCCGTCAATAACTATCTCTAATAATATAATTCGTCCAGTAACAAATGTGAAATATCTCGGAATGAACTTGGATAATAAACTGAATATGAATCTCCACACAAAAATAATAAAACGGAAAATAATATCCAGAGCAAAACACTTCAGGACGTTAACATACAAAAACAAAAGCATCAATATGTCTGCTGCTTCCAAAATCTATAAATCAATTTGCAGACCAATCATTGAATATGGACACACACTTTATTTGAACTGTAGAAAACCTGCCTTAAAAAACATTCAAGTTGCTGAAACATCCTCTCTTAGAATTATCACAAAAATTCGCCATCCTACAAATCCACTCCATCACCCATCCAGTACTTTACTATACAACAAAACTAAAATTCTCCCGATCACCCAAAGGTTGCCAATACTTTCTACCAAATTTGCCAAAAAAGCACATAACATGGAACATCTAGAACCAAACTCAAAAGCTCAAAAGTTAAAAGATTTGCATATTTTAGCAGCACAGGGAGACGAGGAATTAAGAAATTATTATAAAAGATATAAATCTGTGTATAGACAAGTGATTAATAAAGCAAAAAAATGTATAATATTTCTGTTATATTACGAGCTGAAAATAAATCAAAAGCAGCATGGGCAATACTGAATAGCAATAAAAAAAGTTACCAAGCAAATAACAAGGAAATTAAGCTGACAGTTGAAGATATTACTTTGAATAATAATAGGGAAGTAACAAATCAATTTAATAATTATTTCAATAATGTTCCGAAAAATCTACTCCAAAGTTCAGATGCAAGAATAAAAACCCTAACTATTAATAGAAGAAATCCAAACTCTTTTTTTTAAGCCTGTTACAGAAGCAGAAGTTTTGGAAGTAATCTCGCAGCTAAAAAATTCAAATTCGTCAGGGGAGGATAATATTAGTAACAACTTATTAAAGAAATGTAAGAACCTGATAAGTAAACCCTTAACAGATTTGATAAATAGTTCATTAAGTCAAGGTATATTTCCAGATAAGCTAAAATTAGCCAAATTATACCCATATACAAATCAGGCGATAAAAGTAAATTGGAAAACTACAGACCTGTTTCTATTCTTAGTTCTTTGGCGAAAGTCTTTGAGAAAGTTGTTGCTAAGAGAATTGTAAATTTCTTTGATAAATATAATATATTCAACTGCAATCAGTTTGGGTTTCGAAAAGGTCTATCTACAACTACAGCCATTATTCATGTATTAAATCTATTATACAAGAATTTAGATCAACATAAAAAATGTGTGGGGATTTTCTTAGATCTAAGCAAAGCCTTTGATCTAGTAAATCATGAAATTCTTATAGACAAACTAGAATGTTATGGTGTTAGAGGTAAAGCTTTAGACTGGTTCAAGAGTTACTTAGATAATAGAAGACACTACGTATATGTTAATGATAGTAAGTCGGACAATCTCGAATCAACTATTGGTGTACCACAAGGTTCTATCCTTGGGCCACTACTTTACATAATATATGTAAATGATTTCAGGTTTAACAACTCTATAATGTATGCTGATGATACATCTTTGTTAATATGTGAACCAAAAATAGTGGAGCTAACTAGTAATGCAAATACCCGACTCCAAAACATACAACAGTGGTACAATAATAATGATTTAATACTAAACAATAGAAAATCTAGCTTCATGAGATTTAATGTATCCAATAATAAACTAGATAATAGTTTGTTAATAAAAATCAATGGTAGATCTGTGGAACAAAGGAACAGTATAAAATTCTTAGGAATACATATATCTGATAACTGCTCTTGGAGTGTACATATAGAGGCTGTATGTAAAAGAATTGCACCCGTTTGCTATTGTATAAATCAGTTGAGAAAAATTATTGATCAATCTACACTTCTGATTTACTATTATGCTCACTTTCACTCAGTGATTTCGTATAGTATTATTGCTTGGGGTAGTTCTAAGGAAAGTGAGAGGATTTTTAAAATGCAGACAAGGGCAATAAGACATATAGTAGGGGTGAATCAAAGAACACATTGTAAACCTATCTTTTCTGAGTTGGCAATATTGACATTACCTTGTATCTACTTACTACAGTTATTAATATATGCAAAATCTGAAATTAACCAGCTGAGTCATTTAAATAAAAATCATGATTATAACACTCGAAATAACTTAATGCTAGAAATTCCTGAACATAATTTACAACTCCTTTAAAAAAGCCCTGAATATGTTGCTATTAAAGTTTACAATAAATTACCTAATAAATACAAAAGCTTAAATGAAATAATCTTTAAACAAAATATCAAAAAATTATTATTGAATAAGTGTTACTACTCAATTGATGAATATTTCAGTGATAACGAGCTTTAAATTTGTAGTTTTTTTTTGCTCTTTTGTATTTTCTATGTTATGTTTTGTCTTATATTATTCGGTTTATATGTAGATTTGTATCTCTTTCTTGTATGTATATATAATACTTGATGTCCTTATACATTAAGGACAGTTTTACTTATTGTAATGTAGACACATATTTTGCAACAAGATTACTGATTGGAAAGTATCCTCTGAACCCTCGTGTTCAGATCACAGACACATTCTATTTAACATAGAAACTGGACCAAGACCTGTGGTGACGTACAGGGATCCTAGGTGTACTAACTGGAGTGGGTATAAACAATCCCTCCAGGCACACCTGCAATCCACTCTCACCACAATCAGGAATCGTGATGAAATAGAAATTGCGGCGGAACAGACCCGGAGCGCAATTATTTCAGCATATCATGAAAACTCTCCACTAAAAACGAAAAAAGACAACAGAGGGGCATCTTGGTGGAACAAAAAATTAGATAAAATGAGAAAAGAAGTTCGACGCCTCTGTAATCGAGCTAAAGATTCGGGCAACTGGGAACAATATAGATCTGCGCTAACGGACTATAATAAAGAAATCAGAAGGGCAAAAAGGGAATCTTGGAGGAGGTTCTGCGAGAGTATTACTGACTTACCTAGCAGCACTAGAATCCACAAGATCATTTCCAGAGAGCCGGCAAGAGAATTTGGTATGGTAAAACGTCCAGATGGCTCATTTGCTGAATCTGGAAAGGAAACCCTTGAACTCCTTACACTGAACCACTTCCCAGGGAGTTCGATCCTGGATAACCAACAACCACCACCATCGGGAGGCCGAACCAAACGACCTCACAAAGACGACTGGCTGGTGGCCAAAAAGGTTATCACAGCACCAGCGATTGAATGGGCGATCAAATCTTTTCAACCATTCAAATCGCCTGGTGAGGATGGCATTTTTCCAGCGCTGCTACAAAACGGACTGGAAATACTGCTACCTTTCCTCATCAGACTATACAGAGCTGGTCTGGTATGGAACTATATCCCATCCAGTTGGGCGGCGGTAAAAGTGGTATATATACCAAAAGTGGGTCGGACAGAACCAGACCCCAAATCGCTAAGACCCATCAGCCTGACATCATTTCTGTTGAAAGGCCTAGAAAAGGTTCTGGATGGACATATCAGGGGAAACATCCTGAGCACCTATCCTCTGAATGTTCACCAGTATGCCTATCAACCCGGCAAATCAACAGAACTAGCACTAAATAACCTGGTCGGGAAAATCACACAATCTCTTGAGGAAAAAGAGATTGCGGTGGCAGCATTCCTTGACATCGAAGGAGCATTCAACAATGCATTGCCCAACTCCCTATATACAGCTGCGGCTGCTAGAGGGGTTGAGCTAACTATAACTGGCTGGATTCAAGCTATGCTTGAAAACAGAATCATAACGACTTCTCTACAGGGAGAAACGGTCAGATTCAGGGCCGCAAGAGGGTGTCCACAAGGCGGGGTACTTTCCCCCCTTTTATGGTCACTGCTTGTGGATGATCTGCTGGCCATTCTCTCTCTGTGGGAAGCCGAGATTCAAGCATATGCGGACGATCTAGTCATTATGGTTAGAGGAAAATCTGAAGAGGTACTCTCTAATACCCTTCAAGAGGTGCTAAATACAGTCCATATTTGGTGTGAGAGGGAGCAGATGACTGTGAACCCCCACAAAACTGTAATAGTACCCTTCACCAGAAAAAGGAGGCTGAACAATTTAGTGCCGCCCTCCTTAGCAGGTGAAACTATTCCATTTGCGGGGGAAGTGAAATATCTAGGGGCTACACTAGATAAATCACTCAACTGGAACTCCCATCTGGAAAAGGTAATCCACAAGGCGCGACTCTCCTTGTGGACATGTCGCAGAATTTGTGGAAAAACCTGGGGTATAGGTCCCCAACAAATATACTGGCTATACGTTACGGTAATAAGACCAATGGTAGCGTATGCCTCCATAGTTTGGTGGTCGAAAGGGCTACAACAAACGACCAAAGCCAAACTCTCTGGTCTACAGAGACAAGCATGTCTGGCAGTAACTGGTGCGATAAGTACCACACCGTCAGCAGCTCTGGAAATCCTCCTGGATCTACCTCCTCTCCACATCTACTTGGAGAGAGAGGCCAGGTGGGCAACATACAGACTTCAACAAGCGGCAAATAATATGCCGCAGGCTAGCATCATGGAACGCAACAGGCTGTCAGATGACATGGAGTGTCATGGCATCCTGGGAATGCTTTCAGATGTGATGCCTACCGCGACCAACTATGAACTGCCTTTTACCGTCCTTTTTCCTGGAAGAGACGAATGGGATCGGAATAAAACTGACCTACAAAGAGCAGACATCTGTTGGTTTACAGACGGCTCCAAAACCCCTGAGGGAGTTGGAGCTGGAGCATACAGTCGCAACCCAAAGGTAAGAATCACTTCGAGCCTGGGTAACTATGCGACTGTCTTTCAGGCAGAAGTTCATGCCATTGAACTGTGTACAAGGAGGCTTGAGCAGATGCATCCTAGACACAGATCAATAAAAATCTTTTCAGACAGCCAAGCAGCTCTTAAAGCTCTTGGCTCACATCGCTGCAATTCTAAATTGGTCTGGAATTGCCAAAAGGCTCTAGCCCGATTGGGCAGATACAACAAATTAACTCTGGTCTGGATACCGGGCCATTCTGGCTTGGAGGGCAATGAAGTAGCCGACTCCTTAGCCAGGGAAGGTGCGGTATCAAAATTTATCGGACCGGAGCCAGTGCTTGGCATATCGGCAAGCACTGCGAAAACCACCATCTTGGCCTGGACTGAGGGGAAAATCCTCCAGTACTGGCAAGAACTACCAGGATTAGTTCATTCAAAGGAGTTTATCACATACCCTTTGAAATCAAGAACTAAAAAACTATTAGAGTTAAATAGGTTACACCTAAGAACTCTAGTTGGCCTATACACTGGGCACTGCAGACTTAACCACCACCTACACAGACTCGGAATAGCGGACAACGCTGAATGCCGACTGTGTCTGGAGGAGGATGAAACGGCAGCGCACATTTTATGTACCTGTCCTGCTGCAGAAAGAACCAGATTCTCACTTTTTGGCAAAGGGCAACTGCTGCCAGAGGATCTGGACAACCTCTCACCCAATAAGGTAGTCGACTTTATCAAAAAGCTGAACCTATTGGGTGAAATATAATTAGGAGTGAGCCACAATAGACCAGATGGTCGCGGTGGAGGGTCTGTTACTAGCCCACTCACATATCAACCTAACCTAACCTAACCTACTACTCAATTGATGAATATTTCAGTGATAACGAGCTTTAAATTTGTAGTTTTTTTTTGCTCTTTTGTATTTTCTATGTTATGTTTTGTCTTATATTATTCGGTTTATATGTAGATTTGTATCTCTTTCTTGTATGTATATATAATACTTGATGTCCTTATACATTAAGGACAGTTTTACTTATTGTAATGTAGACACATATTTTTCCTTTTTTTTTTTATTATATACATTTTTATTGTTTTTAAATGACATGTAATTGTACACTGACATACCATATATACTTTTTTTGTATCTGAAATGGTGAATAAAGATGATTGATTGATTGATTGATTGAACCACTTTTAATACCAAGAACAGAAGATAGGCCTAAATACAAACATCCTACAAGAACACTCCAAGAAATTCTCTCCTCCCTGGCACTGGAGAACTGAATATATATTATAGTACATTTACGTAAAAATTCTGTAATTTTTTTTTTTACAAATGAAATGTATTTATTCATATATTACATACTAAGTAATGTAATTAACGCGCACGTTTACTCTGAAACCGTTAAGATATTGACTTGAAATTTGGTACACATATGTACTTTAATGAGTACTGGAACTAGATTATATTTTCATCTTCTTCTGTCGAAGGGTTGGGGGGTAAATTGGGGTAAATTTGGGGTAAATAGCTAAATCAAGCAGGTAAGAGTCCAGAAAATTGGTATTCAGTACATACAAAAGAAGCTAGAAGGTCTAAAAAAAATTTTTGGCATTAGCCACCCACATTACCACCCCCCACCCCATTATTAAAGAGGATGAAAAAAAAATTGTGATTTGGTATGTGTACAAGAACCAGAAACCTAAAAATATTTTTTTACTTCATCCACCCCCACTACCACCCCCCTATCACCACTTCCGATGTGGTTTTATAGGTTTTTGGGGTAGAGGATTTCAAATATTATATTAAAGTTCCATAAGCAATTATTTCCACATACAAAATTTTTTCGTTTTGAGTGACTTAGATAGAAAATCTGGATGTGGAAGTAGTGATTCCTTGGGCAGCGGTTTTTGCTGTCTATTTGTCAGTGGGTGCTGAAGGAGAGGTGAAGTAGGGGTTAGATCTCTCGGCAGTTGGAGCGGTCATGTGACTTGTTAAATTTAAATTGAAATTTGACAATGGATTTCTAATAGAATTTTTTGCTGTCCAGTCGATACATGTTTTAAGATGCCCTTAAAAATCCAAAAATACTCTTGGCATCATTTTTCGTGGTCAGGTCAGGCATCAGGTCCGACTTCCGGAAATTCCAAAAAAACGGCTCAAAATGCTATGATGGAATATGACGATTTTTTTTCAAAAATTGAGATATTGTTTAAACGTGGTTTTTGAAGCTAAGATATTATTAACATCATTTTTTTGTGTCACAGAAAGGAATAATATGCAAAAATGGGATTTTCCAGGTCGTCCAAAATAATCTGTTTGCAGAAGATGTAATATCAGATCCAATGGTCTAAAAAAGGTTTTTTTTTACACTAAAAATATTTGTATGGCTATTAACTAAACATTTTTTACACTTGACAGCATTTTTCTATGTAGTGGTTTTACTCCATTCACCCATACCTAGGTAGTAAAGGCACATGCATATGATGTGAAAAAATGGTCAGGAGTGACGAGAAATGACGAGTTAGATGACATAAATGAAACGTGAAAATGACTTCCTAATGTCTCAGACGAATGACGTTTTATGCTAGACGTTAATTTGACGTCTTTTTCAGGTTATATTTGGTAATCCCCCCACAGGTTTTTAGTAATAGAAACATATAAAACTACATACTAGTTAGTAGTCTACTTGATAAAAATAAAGTAATTAATGCATAAATAACTTTTGTCCTATGAATTTGTTTAACCATCCGTATATTTTATTTACATTAACATATCTAATATTGTTTACCATCACTCCAATTTTTTCTCACAAGGGTTGCCTGCAAATTATAATGTTTATTAAGTTATTAAATTCATTTTTACTTACCTTTGCCAATTGAGGTAGGCAGGGGTCGAACCTACATGTCTCCGTTGTCCGTATTACAGTACTGATGCTTCTACCAACTGAGCTATCCTAGTGACCGTTATTTCGGATGCTAAAAGCAATATTTATGGTGATGTGTATGAAGTCTTTATTATGTGAAATTGAATTTCTAGCCTTATTTAAAATAAGTATATGAAAATCTTTCAGGTTCTCTTTTTTCTATTTTTTTACGTGTTCCCAAACCTCCTGAATTCTTCGAGTTACTAGTATTTTTATTTATTTATAATTATTAAGAAGAACTTATTTACGTTAATTAAACTGTCACCAGTGTCACCTGAGAAGTACGAGTAGTTGTTGAACAACGTAATTATTACATTATTTCAGTGGCGGTTCGTTAAAAAAAAATGTTTTGCCCAGATCTTGAAATTGAAAAGCAGAGAGGGAGAAATCCGAAAAAAAATTTTCCTCATCTCAAATTTGATGAGCGGTGGGGGGGAAGTCAGGAGTCAACTATTTTAAGAATTTAAGTTTTAAGTTGAAGTACTTATACAAACCTGGGAAACATGTTGGAGAAAAAACGGTCAGGTATAATATATCATCTACAACATAAATTGAATATTTAATGCTCTAAAACAGACCTAAAGAAAAGAAGTATATTCGTACATCAGTTTTATAAACAATTATTACTTTGAAAAAAACCACTAAAAGTTTTTTCGCAATTATTTTAACAAAAAAAAAAGACAGAGTGAGCACGGATCGAACCGCGGACCTCTTGACTCGCTGTTTACAACAACAACAACAACAAGCATTTATTAATGTTTCACAAGATACAATAATGCGCCATTCCGGAGTCCGGCCCGGAGCCAGCCAGACACCCACGGCGAACATCACCGAGGTGAGGGTGAGACTGGACGGAGAGGGTCCGGTTTGGCGGTGACGAAAATTATTTGCTGAGTTAAAACTCCTACTTAATGGAAAAAGGCTTAAATTTAACGGTATCGTATAACGTAGTACACAAGGGTACTTAAAATTATTGATTGCTGGCACGGGAAAACAAAACTCAACGAAAAAACTCATTTGTGACTCGCCGCTTAATGCTTAACTCATTCAACCACTGACTTCTGTTTGAATACTAGCTTAAAGACTTTATAGTAGAACACGCAACGGCTAGATTTTGCTTTTTAATGCATTTTAATCTAATTTTATTATTAAAAGAACTCGATATCTTTAAAACTGCCGAATCTTTGCAAACTCTTTTGAATATAAATTATTTTGGATATTGTTAAAAAACATTATCCTTGAATAAAAATACCAATACTTTATCTCTCACGACATGGTTTATTTTTTTTTAATTTTATATACACTCTGCTAACGTAACATAATACCAAAATGCCATCAGTGAGTTTTAAAGTTTATAATCCGATAAAATATAAATAAATTTAACACTGAAAAAAGACGACAATATGACGTGTTGTGTAGCATGTCATTTTAATGTCATTTATAAGACGTCATTATGTCGTCGATTTTTAGTGCACTGACGTCTTTTTGACCAGAATCACCAGATTTTGACGTCATTATAACGTACCCTTGCTACCTGGGTATATTCACTACATGTTTTAAGACAATTTTTTTGGAAATAACCAAATTCTTGACCGCAATTTGCTTAAATTAAGTAAACAAAACATAAAAAAACATTTTATTACCCTATCAAGAGTAATTTTTTTTAGCTAACAGCCATACAAACATTTTTACAGTAAAAAAACCTTTTTAAGACCATTGGTTCTGATATTATATCCTCTCAGGACGAACTGGCACAACCCATTTTTGCATATTAACCCTTTCTATGACACAAGAATGCAATCAATAGTATCCAACTTCATAAAACCACATTTAAGTAATATCGCGGTTTTTGAAAATAAATCGCCACATTCCATCACGCCACTTTGAGCCTTTTTTGGAATAAAACTTGTATCAAATGGACAGCAAAAAATTTCATTAAAAATGCAACATCGCATTTCAATTTGAATTTAACAAGTCACATGACCGCCCCGACTGCAAAACACATCTAACCCCTCTTCACCCCCTCCTCCAGCACCTACTGACAAATAGATGGCAAAAAATGGAATGAGGTACATTTCTGCTGCCATATGATGGACTATAATAAAACACCTCATATCATTGAAATGCCATTTTGATTTAAACTATGCATAAACTGCCAATATAGATAAATTAAACTAAATTATAAGGTATTATAATTGATTATACCTACTTAGAACGAATTTCTTAACAAACTTTACCAAAGTGCAAAGATCATACTTTCTGTATCAATAAAACTTGTAATGAGTAAAAGAATCATAATTAAAATTTTAAATTTTAGGCAAAAAAGTGGCTGGGTTCCCATATTCATTAATTTTTAAATTATGAAACTATCTTGACACATATAGGTACACTTCTGTGCAATCAAATCCCGTACACCTATTTTTCGCTATATTAAATCATTCTTTATTTATTTGTCAGTGTCAGTGTCATATTTTCGAAATGCCGAAATTAACTGAACATGGAAAAATTCCAATTCTAAAATTGAAGAGGGATGGTCTATCAGAGCAGTTGCTAACTATTATCACTTAAATAAAAGTACCGTTATGAGTGTGAAGAAAAGGTGGAAGGAGGAAGGTATCATAAAGAGAAAAGACGGTTCAGGCCGACCGAGAAGTTCAAATCTCGCTCAAGATGAAGCGCTCCTTGGCTATTTGAGGAAAAATCCGTTTCAAACAGCAGCAGACGCTGTGTCCATGACAAATTTTCCAGCATCAAGGTCAACAGCTAGCCGACGGATAGGGAAATCAGAATTAAAAAACTGTGTAAGTGCAGAAGACCATATTAACAGAAGAACACAAGCAAGCCATAATTCTGTTTTGTTTAAATTATGTCTATCGCCCGTTAGAGTTTTGGAACAATGCACAGTGGGCCAGAATCCGAAAAAGCTGGCCAAAAGTCCAAAATTCGAAAGAAGTTTAATTGTATTCAAAGTAATATTTTTGTAGTCAGAAATGTTCAGTTCATTACGTACCGCAAATTCCAACCGTATTGTTGCCCATTTTTACCTGATACACCCTAAGAAACACAACGTTCTGTTAGCGTACAGTTGTGAATAGTTACTTGCCACATTCGATATTCCTGTAATTTGTGTAATTTTAACAAAAACAGTAAAATTTTAGGAAGATAATCTATAAAGTAGGTATTTTACTTTGCCTACATTTATTGTTTGTGAAATGTGATACATTCGGTCATAAAATTGTGTTAAACGGTGTTCTACAAAGACAAAGAAATAAAAATTAACGGGCCTTTTGTTTGAGCTACAAAAAAAGCACAACATGTTCCAAGCATGATTCTTTTACTGGTCGATTTCTTATAGTTTTTTCAAATTATAGTACAAAATTTAGAACCCAGTTCATCCCGGTTTGGAAGTAATGAGTAATAATTTGGTCAAGTACGAGGTCTTAAATTGAAAATATACGTACGACACGACGACAGGCCCTCGCTCGGTAACTGCTACTATTTTAATTTTAAAATGTAAAAAAATGTAAAAATTGGCTGCCTCTAGGAGTCACTATTGTTTTTGTGATCGTTTTTCCGACACGGTGCAAAATACAGCGACGCGTTAACTTTGGTTTATAGTGTTGTTTTAGCATAAAAATTCCATTTAAACGTAACAATTTATAATATTTATGTATTATAAATAATTTTTGTTGTCAAAAATAATTATTGAAAAATTATTTATTTTTTGGTTGGAATTTATAAAATGCCTAAAAGTATGTAAAACTGAATTTAAATTAATTAGCTAATATAATTTTTTAAATTTGAATTGAAATTCGTAATCAGCAACCTCGAAAACCCCCGAATACCAATTTTCAAATGATCGAGTTTTCTCAATAGACCTTTTCATGATAAGCGCACGCATGTGCTGCCACTATGTTTGTTCGCGGGAACTATGAAATGTTCGGACACTTGGTTGTCAAAATGGCTGGACCGATATCAGTTTTCCACATTAATTTAGACTAAAGTGTGATTGACGGTGCAAAATTAGTACACAACATTGTGGAAGAACACATTTGTGCTCAATTAAGGCGCTAGCTCAAGTATCCTGGCCGTAAAATGTCTGGAAGCAAGAATAAAGAACTGGTTGCAAGGTTAGAATTCAACTTATCAATTTATATACAAGTGCATTAAAAGAAAACAAATGTGTTTAGTCTACAATATGCTTAATAACATTCTTCGTGCAGTAATTGATAATGCAGTAAAAATATTTTCTGTTTTTTTATGAAAATGTAGGGTCAAAAATGCAATTGAAAATGAGGTTTTTTGTCGATTCTTCTGTGGATAAAGCTGGCTCCTTTTTTGCAATTTTTTTCAAATACGTAAACTATATGATATGGTACTTACCTACTTTCAAAAAATTGGTAACAGATTCATCATTATTTGTTTAAAAAACGTCGAGTTCTGCCATGTTTCTTCGGACAGTTTTCGCATGTCAATATTGGATTTGACATAAACATTACGTTTTTTAACCAAATAATGATAAAATGTTACCAATTTTCTGAAAATAGGTAGTGCCATATCGTATAGTTTACCTATTTGAAAAAATTAGAAAAAAAGGAGTCAGCTTTATCCACAGAAGGATCGACAAAAAACCTCATTTTCACTTGCATTTTTGACCCTACATTTTCGTAAAAAAACAGAAAATATTTTTACTGCATTATCAATTACTGCACGAAGAATGTTATTAAGCATATTGTAGACTAAACACATTTGTTTTCTTTTAATGCACTTGTATATAAATTGATAAGTTGATAGTTGAATTCTAACCTTGCAACCAGTTCTTTATTCTTGCTTCCAGTCATTTTACGGCCAGGATACTTGAGCTAGCGCCTTAATTGAGCACAAGTGTGTTCTTCCACAATGTTGTGTACTAATTTTGCACCGTCAATCACACTTTCGTCTAAATTAATGTGGAAAAATAATACCGGTCCAGCCATATTGACAACCAAGTGTCCAAACATTTCATAGTTCCCGCAAACAAACATAGAGGCAGCACATGCGCGCGCTTATGATGAAAAGGTCTATGGAGCCGCCATTTTGCTTTTGAAAAAATTATTACCAAATTCGTATTCAGCGGCCTCGAAAACCCCCGAATACCAATTTCCAATTGAAATGACTAGCTTTTCTTAAACATTTGTCACCATATTGAGGCCGCCATTTTGTTCTTGAAAAAACTATTACCAAATTCGTAATCAGCGACCTCAAAAACCCCCAAGTGAAAATTTTCAAAACCATTACTCCATTTTTCGACTTTTGGTCAGCTTTTTCGGATTCTGGTCCACTGTGCAATGTTGTGTTTACCGATGAAAAAGTTTTTCAGTCTTGTAATGACGGACATATTCGAGTGTACCGTCCTGCAAATACCAGGTTTCACGAACTCTATGTGTCTCTGCGGAGCAGGTCCGGGCGATTTTCTGTTAATGTTTGCACATGGATTACATTACATTTGTTATAAATTGAAATCATTAAATCGTTAACATTTTTCCAAATACCTTACTTATGACATTTCACAATCAATATCACTTTTGTATAACCTATATGATAATAAAAATCTAAATTCCGAAAAGACTGATTCACATCACTTAATATTAGTAAAAACTGGATTACTTGATTTTTCAAGTGTACGGGATTTTATTGCACAGAAGTGCACCTCTAATTTCTGTGCATCTATTCCTGATAAAAGATTCTTCTTCCTCAGCCTGACCAAAAGAGCATTCAGTGAATTTATTTTCTGTTTATATTTGGTTTCCCTCATCTGAAGAAATCTGATTTGGTTATTTTTCTTCTCTACTGTCCTTTTACACAGTTCAATGGCTCGCATGGCTCGTTGAGGTGTAGCAACATCTTGGTATTGGATATCTCCAATATAACGAACCGTTCGAGTCCTCTTCGGAGTGTGGCCTTCATCAGAACAAAAAATTATAATTTGTTTCAACGTTTTACAATAAATAAACTTACATAATTCTTCACCATCCAAAATATCTTCTTTATTTTCAGATACTTTTCTCTTCACTTGAGAATGTGTTCCTGCTTCTGTATCGGATTGAGTTCCAATTTCCTTGGATATGTTGCTCGAAATATTGTCAGATTGTGGTGGCTGATCTGCAAACCCCACAACAGATCGGACAGTAGGCACACAGACAATAGGTATAGTTTGAACTACTGATACCGCAGGTAGGACCAATTGCATCTGTTCAGTCTGACAAGAAATCTCTTTCCTGAATAAATAGTCTGTCTGCGTAGCAATACCATTATGAAATGTAATAGTTTGTGTTGAAGCTTCCCTCCTAACCCATCCAGTCTGAGTGGAAGCTGACTTCACTTTTTTCTCAATTATGGATGTTTTGCAAGCACTTTCTTCGTTAACATTCAAATCCTTCTCAGTTAAAGCAACACTGCTACATTGACTCGACGTTGGCATTTGATGATTAGGCACTTGTATTTTCTGTAGTAGCCGAGGTAAAAGTTTAATTTCCCTGAAATATTGGATAATTAAATATACCCATTTTGTGTGTAATGGTGTAAACTCACTTTCTCCTCAAGTATTTTGTCGGAAAAGCTGTATTTTTTAACGTTCGCCGAGCTCCCTTTTTGATATCTTTTTCATCAAAATGATCTGAGCAGATAAATAGCAAATGTACCCCATCATTTGGATTTAGATGTAATATCTCACACCATTTTGTTCTTAACGCTTCCTTTCTTGGAAATCTACGAGAAAAAAATAACATTTTTAAACTAATTACAGCTGTAGCATCATGAGGTACTAGTATTACCAAAGATCTTATTACTTACCGGTGAAAAGAAGGCCCTGCTGGAGTTATATCCTTAGTTCTGTCACAAACATAACAGCACACCATTTTTTGATAACAATGGGGCTCGTGCACCGTTTGACAGCTTGTAGGTCACACAACCTCGTTAACCTTAATCATTCTTCTTCTTCTAGTGTTGTCCCCTTCAAGGGCTCGTGCACAGTGTGACAGCCCACGGTGTATCGTTTATTGACCGTGGTGACAGCCGACATTTTTGCGGGAGGAAAACGAGACAACGTCACAATCACAAGAAAACTACGAACTGCACATGGAGAAATCGGAAAATTTGAGGTTGTGTCTCGTTCTCCTCCCTTCAAAAATGTCGGCTGTCAAACGGTCCACGTGCCATTTAATTAATATTAATAAATGCAAAATTCCCAGCTGTATTTTTTTTTTAACTTTTGCGTACTATCAATTAGTAAAGTATGGGGCTCTTGCACCGTTTGACAGTAGCATTCTTGCAAGGTTGGTAGATGAGGTGGCCTAATAACTCACGATCCCTACCAAAAAATGCCATTAGCCAATGAGCAGCTGGTGTGAAATCACACCAGATCAGGGCCTTATTCAAAATACTGTAAGAACTTGTGTACTGTTAATTAAGCAAAGAACTCGTAATTGGAACGGGCTCATAATTACTCGCTTTTGAGGTCGGGGGTAATTATTCCCCATTTTGAGTCACTGTTCTGCATGGTGGTAATAAGGATGAATTGTAGAATGTAACACTACAGATCATAGTACACTTCAGACCGTATTTCGGGCCAGTACGGACAGTTCTTCTAAAGTGAGATAACTGCGCCGCTACTGCACGTTCGAAGAAAAAGGATAGTCTGACGTTTCATCTCAGAACTCATCGTCTCGCACAAAAGCTGTATATTAAGGAACCTCCACCTCATACTCTACAAATCTTGGCATTCTTGAAGGTTACGTTAACCTCAATCATTCTTCTTCTTTTAGTGCTGTCCCCTTAAAGGGCTCTTGGACCGTTTGACAGCCGACATTTGTGGAGGGAGGAGAAGACACAACCTCAAATTTTCCGATTTCTCCATGTGCAGTTCGTAGTTTTCTTGTGATTGTGACGTTGTCTCGTTTTCCTCCTGCAAAAATGTCGGTTGTCAAACGGTGCACAAGCCCTTTAAGTGGACAGCACTAGAAGAAGAAGAATGATTGAGGTTAACGAGGTTGTGTGACCTACAAGCTGTCAAATGGTGCACGAGCCCCATTAGAAGTTAGTTAATGTGAATACCTGAGATTAAAACTAACAATCTTTATGCGCTATACAAGCGAACCTTTGTTGTGAAATCAGATTTTAAGGATATCAATATACTTACAAGTGAAAGTTCCATTGACATTTATTTTTGTACATTAGTAAATCTAAACAAGGCTTAGCCAAAGATTAGAGAATTGCTTAGGTACCTACTTCAGTTTCCTTTTAATGTGTTGTGCAAGTGAACCCACAACTCTCATTCGAGTTCTTTCTTTGATTAAAACTCCAAAATGAGAAAAAATGAAGGTCGTTTGTGCAGACTGTGTTTAAGCGTTTTTTCTGATGAGAATTTCGACGAAATTGGAGAGAATATAAAAAAAGAAATGCTAGAGGTGATTCAGTTGAAGCTAGTAAGTGTAATTACACTGTGTGTCATGTCATGTTTTGTTCGTTTTCGCCTCCATGGCTGTGAAAATCTACATCTAGGTACATTGAAATGTTCTTAATCGCCAATACTCTTATCTCTTTCAGAACTTTAATATTGGTGAAGAACATATTGTTTGTAGCAATTGCATGGGGAGCATTAAGCAATGTTCGAATTTTAAATCGACTTATCTGAATACTGAGGATTTCATTGTTACATTACATAACTCTGAAAATAAGGCGAAACTGGATCTGAGAGAGGTGTATATACAGAAGAATAGGCATATGACAACAGCTGACATCGGTGAGGACAGTCAGATATGCAGATTTTGTATAAAATTAAGTGAGAGTTCTACTTGTAAGCCGTTGATTGAAATAGACGAAGGCATGATACGAAAGAGTATTCCAAAGTTCGTAAGTATCTATTTCATCTGTTTACTCATTAATACTAATTAGTGCAAGAAGTGGTACTTTTTTCACAAATGAGAAGGTTGAAGCACAAGACGTAGGTAAATGCAACAATCCCGTGAGTGAATAAAAGATACTTTATGCATGAGTTTCATGCAGTATTTATTGTATGACTGTCCTCAAGTTGAGAGTTGAGAAGAACTGCAGGTTCGCAGATTTGGTTCACTCACTCACTCGAGTGGGCGGTGGTGCGAAGCTACCATCCGTGGGATTAAGCCTGAACGCTTCTAAGGCCATATTCTTTCTAGTCGAAGATAGTAGACACAGTCATGTCGCTTGAATAGAATTGGCTATTTGTTAGATTTTTTTTACAAGCATTACTAATGACAAAAAAACCGCTGCCCAAGGAATCACTTCTTCCACATCCAGATTTTCTATCTAAGTCACTCACAACGAAAAAATTTTGTGTTTATGGAACTTTAATAATATAATATATGAAATCCTCTACCCCAAAAACCCATAAAACGATACCCCACATCGGTAGTGGGGTGGTGATAGGGGGGTGGTGATAGGGGGGTGGTATTGGGGGATGAAGTAAAATATTTTGAGGTTTCTAGGCCTTGTACACACACTAAATCAAAATTTTTTTTTCATCCCCTTTATAATGGGGTGGGGGTGGCTAATGCCAAAATTTTTTTTGAAACCTTAGCTTCTTTTGCACATAGCAAATACCAATTTTATGGACTCTTACCTGCTTGATTTACCTATTTACCCCAAATTGACTCCAATTTACCCCCCCACCCTTCGACGGAACAAGATGAAAATATAATATAGTTCCACATCTCGTTAAGGTACATACTTGTACCAAATTTCAAGTCAATATCTTAAATGGTTCTAGAGTAAACGTGCGCACAAAAAAAATTACAGACTGACAGACAGAAATTTTTTTTTCGCTCAAACTTAGAATCTCGACGTTTCATGGCATTCTAAGCCTATTTGAACAATAAAAATTTTTAAAAATTTTTTTGTCGTTACTATACTTTCACTGGATGTGGAAGTAATTATAGTGAAGGGGCAGTTAAAAACCCAAGTGCAACAAATGGAGACTTGCAAGAAGTTCTAATGCTAATTTTGACATTCTTTTTTTTGGTAATGATTATTTTATTGGCTTTAGATGATGATCCCAGAAGGTAATACCATAATGGAGGTAATAGACTGCACATGTAAGAAGTAATAAATTCTTAAACTATCCTTTGAGATTTGGTCTCTTAGACAACGCATCACCCTACAAATTGAGCTTAGTTTTGAGTTGACTTTTAGTACAGAGGTAAAAAATATGTAAAATTTCGGAATAAAGGACACCGCACGTTTTATAGGTAAATTGGTGGCCTGTCAAATTTGATGAATTTTTTATACGTTGTAGTTCAACTGATTCTAAACAATAAGTTTCTTTGGCAAAACTTTAAATTATGGATAGTTTCTCCGATAGATGGCTCCAAAGATTGGACCTACCCCTTGATACTGTATCAATTTCTCAAAACGTACTACAGGTATTGAAATGATAACTGCTGGAACTGAATAACTAGACTACTTACCATTATTTGATCTCAGATTGATGTGCTTGATGCACAACACCTGTTTACTTCAATTTAATGCATCATAAACATAAGTAGGTTCATTAAAATTCACTATCTTAGTAAATAAGTAAGTACGTGCATTGATTGATAGAACATTGATGCTAGCTTGATACCGAGTACATCAAAATCTTGGTACAAAAAAGTTAATTTTATTTTTCAAGATATAAAATTGCAGTTGCATCTAGTCAATTATCTGTGAGACCTTTAACCCTTTCAGTGCTCAAAGAGTGTATATGCGCGAAAAATAAATGGGCCCACTGTGCTCCAAGCGCGTTAACTCGCCTGTCGTTTTTAAATTGGTTCAGACTGCTCAAAGTGATTTAACACGCGTATATGTACTATTAATACATTTTTATATACTTACATAAGTTTCTGTTGTACTTTAATGTTTTTGATAAGAATGTTTTGTTTTTATGTTTATGTTTATTTGTACTGTTTTTAACCATTTTTTAAAAATAAATAATTATTATTGAAACTAAAGCACTTGGTTTTTGTTTTTCTTTCAATTTTATATATAATAATAGATTATGCATGCAATAAACCAAATCAAATAGTAACGTAATATCGGATCTGCGTGCTCCAAGAGCGTGTACTCACAAGCGGTCAATTTATTGTGCACTAGACAAGAATTACGTGAAACTGCGTTGTGCAGTGAAAGGTTTATTTATTTACAATATATTAAACTTTTTTATTTTTAGGAAATAAATCCTACGTGCGGCATAATTTTATTATAAAAATGACTTACTTTGAAACTAAGAAAAGCAATCAGAACGCATCTACAGATAGCGACAGGCAAATATGTACAGCAAACCGGGTTTTAGCGTGCTATACTCGTCTCGATCAAGCCCCACCATTTAAATTTCTTTGTATTGTTGCGCATTCGATTTGTTACTTGTAAGTGGGATATGTTTAGGATATGCACGACACGAAGTACACGTAAAATATCCATCCATGCATATCTTAAGGGCATAGAAATGAATAATATACTGGAACGTGCACTCAACTAGAGAAAGTGAAGCAGAGAAAGAAACTTGCGTGCACTATTCCATCCTTTTTCCACTTCTATACAGTTGGTTAACGTTTCCTCCCACTGGTTTCCTTCAACCAGTCAGATCTTGTCAGGAAAGGACAGAATAGTGCACACGAGTTTATCTTTCTGAATTAGTTATTTCGTATATCTAAAGCATCGAGTGCGTATTCCAGTTTGTTATTAATTTCGATGCTTAAAGGTAATGGAAGATGCTGGAGACCGTGACGCAATGGACGTTGTCGAAGTTTAGTGACTAGACTAGATTTAAATTAGTTACTTATGTTATACAAAACTTATATTCTTAATATTTGTTTTTGTCCTTTTAAATCCCTATTCACTGCCGCAATTTTAGAATGATTTATTAGTTATTTTTGAACTGCAAAGGAATTTAAACAAAACAATTAGATGCAATTTCACATCGCTAGCGATTTTCACCTCACAGTCAATGATACTTTTAATATTTTATTTACACTAGCTCCTTGTGCATACATTAATTATTTTAACTTAGTTTTTCTATATACCTCGTTCATTTTAGAGACAATTTAGTTCACTTTGCTGCGAATGGAGCTTGTGTTCATATTTTTAAATGTTTTTAATCTAATTATCCATTGCGCTTCGCACCATGTATATGCTAGGGGAGGAATGCTGTTCTTTGATAATTAATTTTAAATAATTTTTTTTTTGTTTTATTTCTATTAATAAATTTGTATTAATGAATGATTAAAATAAGTAAATATTCCCACACAGCACAATCGGGATATGGGATGACAAATTGACGTACTTGGATATCCCAGTATGTAAAATAAATAGAGAAACGGATGTACCTTTTAGGATATCCTATTTTAGGACGTCCTCAAGACAGCCCATTTTAATATGTCCCAGGATATCCTTTTATGGACGTCAATGGGCTATCCTGAATAGGTTCCATTTTGGCATTAACTATGTCGACTAACATCGGGATTAAGAACGGATATCCCATAAAGAGCCCCGAATCTCCTTAAAATGCACCCTAATACTAGGTCTCTAATATATTTAAATAAAGCGCCGTTTTGATTTCCGGCCGGCCAAACTGGCCAAAACAAATACCCCAAACTCAGTGCCCAAACCAAACACATAGCAACCACGCTTTATTAATTTTTATTTCTCAAATATTTAAATACTTATTGTTAGTGGGCTGTATGGAATATTTTAAAGTTGTATCTTTGTGTTTTATCTATTTGGTTCAGCTTTATTGGAGTGTCTTCATTTCAGACTATAAAAAGTGAGTACAAATGTATAAAAATATAACATAACCTATTAAACTTCATGTTATGAAAAACTTACTTGATTACGATTAAATATTTAATTAGTTATTAATGTCGTGTTCAAAACCACGAAAATTTAATACGAGTTTTTATACTTTCAGAATGCCAAAGGAAGCTAAAAAATGAGGATTTATATGCATTCCCGTATTTTACAATCACTGAGAAACCTATGAAATAAAATATTAATTTGGCTCAAGAATTGAATGCTGAAATCAGCTTGGAGAGAAAATGTGAATCAGTGAAAGTATTCTCACATGTAACAATAAACCTGATGAAATTGAATTTGAGAATGACGACAAATAATGTGCCTACTTAGTTAATAATTTTAAAACCAACTAGCAACTGTGGATGAAAATAAGTAAGTAAATATTGTGCTTTAAGATAATTATTTGACACTTTTATTACACTTTTAAACGAAAGATATGATACAATATCAGGACGAACACAGGTGGACAGACTGCAATCTTTTATCTTGAAACTCTATTTGCCAGAGTGTACTTTATGGATTTTAATTTATAATTCGGTAAATTATTATTATTCACTGAGTGTTATAATAGGTCATACCCATATCCTTCAATAATTTCTGTTATTTTTATCTTGCCCACTTTTCATATATTTTTTTAATAATAGTGGTTCAAATAATAATAACTACGTTTATTTTAGCTGCACCCATGAATGAGTATATTATGGAAAACGAAGCAGAGAAGCTGTTAAAAGATTATCCGAGAAGTGCAAAAGAGAGAAGCGAGGCAAACAAGAGAATAGAGAGAAGTAGGAGTGTGCTATATTCTAAAAATTCGTGTTCGGCTATTATTAAATTTGCAAAAGTAATATAGGTATTTATTTTATATTTTTCTAAAAAGTTTGCTTTTCAACATTAGAAATGTTTTTAAATATTGAATGTGTTTGGCTTATTTCTATTATTAAAATATTATTATTATTTAGGTAGCACTGAATTCCATACATACAAAATATTTCCGTTTTTTTTTATAAAATTGTATTATCTTTGACGATGGTTAATAAACCGAATCGTAAGAAAATAATATTTTATTTTTTAACTGACCATAAATCCAAGAAATTACGTATAAGTTATAAGGAAAAAATAGGTAAGTGCAAATATTTCAAAAATGTGCATATTTGACAAAAATTGTAAAAAATTTTACAATACAACTTTTTTTAAATCTAAGTATAACATTATTGTCTAAATGTTGGTTGTGGCGTTTTCTTAATTTTTTATGTTTCTTGGTGGAATCCTTTGCCACATGTTTTCTTCTAAAACAATGTCCGTAAAATCTACAAAATAATGCAATTATCCACTATTTTACTCGAAAATAACCTCTACGCTCCTATAACGTAAAAATCACAGGCGTAGCGGTTATTTTCCAGTAAAATACTGGATAATTGTATTATTTTGTTGATTTTACAGACATTGTTTTAGAAGAAAACGTGGCAGAGGATCCCACCGAGAAACAGAAAAATTAAGTTGCCCGTGGATATCTATTTTCAGTCCGTAGGATACCCTGGGACATTTCAGTATGTAGTTTGTACAGCCTATTCGTAATACTTAAGACATCCCGAAATATCCCGGGATGTCCTGGTACGTCCTTAGTACAAGTGCCGGTATATCCTTCAGGACGTTCCTTGTACTACTTTTATCTGATACCGAGTTGTGACATTGGGATGACCAAAAGAGTGCCGAAAAGCATACAAACTGGGATATTAGGATGTCCATAGGCAAGCCCAAATACTAAATGGGATTTGCCATAGTACGTCCCTCGGACAGCCTTGTGCTGTGTGGGTTAAACAAAACAAAAACAAAATCTGCCTATTCTACTTAAAGGCATCACAGCTAATTAGTTTTCACTGACTAGACACAACTGCAATTTTATATCTTGAAAAATAAAATCAACTTTGTTTTTTGCTAATATTATGATGTACCCGGTATCAAGCTAGCATCAATATTCTATCAATCAATGCACGTACTTACTTATTTACTAAGATAGTGAATTTTAATAAAGCTTCTTATGTTTATGATGTATTAAACTGAAGTAAACGTGTGTTGTGCATTCGAAAAACGTGATTTGACGTCACATCCGACAAAACCAGAAGTTCAGGCACATCAATCTCAGACCTAATAATGGTAAATAATCTGGTTATTCATTTCCAGCAGTTATTATTTCAATACCTGCAGTACGTTTTGAGAAATCGTTGATACATTATCGAGCGGTAGGTCCAGTGTTTGGAGCCATCTACCAGAGAAACTGTCCATAATTTGAAGTTTTACCAAAGGAACTTATTGTTTAGAATCAGTTGAACTACGACATAAAAAATTCATCAAATTTGATAGGCCACCAATTTACCTATAAAACGTGTGGTGTCCTTTCATGTGTAATGGTAATTTTTCTTTATGGGTTATTATTGTAATAGAAGGTTATCGTCTTCAGTTTCTGTATGGTCCAGATACTTGCTCTTATATTCAATATTTGAAAAAATATTACCAATTTATTTTTGAAACGTAGGATAGTTATGTTTTTGGGATTGCTGATAGGAATCTGAAGTCATACTTAAAACAATCAAAATGGCGGCTTTAATATGGCGGATGGAATTTTTTTTCTCTAAAAAAAAAATGTGCATCTAAGTGATGATATATTAATTAACGAAAAATTTTTGAAAAAAATAATTACTGAACAATTACTTAACAAAATGGCGACATTTAAAAAAAAAATGTGAAAACACACTTTGTATTGGCCATAACTTCTTTACTTTTTGTGATGTAGAAACAAACATAAAACGTTTTCGTTAAGCTGCTGTTGACGGCCGAGTGCTGTATTAGTACAGTATCTAATCCTATGAATGTGCCATTGTGTTATATACAAAATAATAATTTGACATATTATATTTTTCCTGCTCTCGGCTGATACAATTAGGATTATCATTTTCTGGCTCTCACGAAAGGGTTAATTTCATTCCTTACAATTTTTAATGGAAGTGTCACAGTTTCAAAGATATTTAACATTTAAACTAAATGCTTCGTCTTATAGGCATTCGGACGCTACCCCAGCAAACATTTTTGTTAAAATTATCTCCAATTCGACTTGGTAAAAGAGGAATTTACTTGTTAAGGTAATTATGACGTAAAATTGACTAGAAAAATACACTTCCAATAAAAATTTACCAATTGGTTTTACGTTAGATTTCAGTTTACGTAAATAATACCAATTAATCTACCTCATACACAATTTTCCTTGAAAGTAAATTTAACGAAAACTGCGAGTGAAAAAATACTAAAAAATCTACCAAAAATGACATGAAGGATAAATTGACAATAGGGTAGAAATAGGTAATATAATTAGGTAGTATTTACCTTTTTAGCAACTAAAAATATTCCTAATAGTCGAATATCTTACTAGGTAGATTTTGTTGTAAATCCTACGTAATGTATACCTAAATAGCAACCTATTTGGTCACTATTATTATACACCTTTGAAGTAATATTATGTCGACAAAATAGATAAATTCTACCTGGCGTATATCTACCTGATTTCAATCATAAGTCAATTATCTTTTGTAGTTGCATTTACAAAGGCAGTTAACTTTAAGGTTAAATTAGCTCAAGACGCCATATTTTCTTAGCAGAGTTGAAATATTATTCCAAATTAGAATTTTAAAAATGAGTGTGTATGGAAACAAACTGATGAAAAGCTAAAAAAAATACCTAATTATACCTGTAAACTCATATTTAACAAGTATAGCATACTTTTCGGCTCAAATTATTACTATAATTTTTTTACTTGGCAATAAGAATTTCCTTATAGATGAATATTTTGGAGGCGCATTGTTATTTTACAGAGTAAAGCTGCTATTATACACAAAAAATTTTTCGTTGCATTGATTTCAACAAGCGAGTACTGCAAATATTTCACTTATAAATTGGATTTATTTTAGTTACCGACATTCATCTTATATCGTCATTGTGAGTTAGATATCTCTTCAAATTTGTAGGTGACTGACAACAATATTATAGAGAAAATTACCAAATAGGTATAAAAGCCTTATTTTTTTCTTCTTGGTGTCATTCACATACTTAAATACATAAGTTCTACCTAAAGCTAGTCAACTCGATGTCGAATTGACATCGAATTTAAGTAAAATTTACCTAAACAGGTATTACTAACCAAATATATTGTGCGACTACAAGTACGATTTATGTGTAATTTTGCCTGTCTTAGTCGAAGTCGTCCTATTCTCCACTTATGTCGATTCCACGTAGCGTCAACGTAAATGTTACCAAAACATGGTTAATTTTAATTTTGCAATTAAATGTATTATACATAATTTAGGTAGTTTTGACATCAAATAATACCTAAATGTTTGCTGGGACCTTTATACTTCCAGATCTCTGAAACCATTTATTCTACAGAAATTAAAAAAAAATGAAATTCATCCTCAATTTATATAAAATATATAATTATGAACGCATACCACACATAGCCGCTGAATCACTCGCACGAATTTTTACATGCCGTTACTGTATTGTATTTATTACAGGTAACCTATCCAGATTTTAGCTGTATCCAATGGATTTCTTATACATTTGTTAATGTATTGGAAAAGCTCCAGAATATATATTCAAAACAATCAAAGATATTTTCATAGTTATAAGGATAAGATCGTGAAAATCGCAATTTCTTATCATGATCTGATTGATCATATTTTCAAAAAAATGCATACAAGTAAACGATCTCATGTTTTTCCCATCCATTCGTTGCTGTATTGTTTAAAACAAAAAAGCATTGGAAAGCTACAATTTCCGTGTTTTGAATGAACCAAAACTCATATAGATTGAACAAATTCTAATTTAGTGACATGTAATTCAGTGTGTCGGTGTCATAGTCATGCGTATTCAAGCACGTGCACACATGGATCTTGCTCTGAGTAATAACGTTACTTAAATATATTTTTTTGGGAATACCGTGGCTTTAGCGATAAATTTTGTTAGGACATTTTTTGTTTATAAATATGTGAGCTTCCATTTGTATTTTTTATTTTTAGCTTGACTTAATTTCAAAATTTTAAAAAAATGGATGGAATAAAACTTAAATAGGTGCACATTTTAATTAATCTCTGCCTCGTCATCAGCCAAAGACACACCCTCAGAATTTTCGCAGTATTTTCCTAAGCATATGCCACAACTTGACGTACTTTTAATTATAGAGTATCTCTGTTGTAGGACGTACTATTTTTCAATAAATTGCGAAATGCAATAATATAATTTTTTCAACGGGCTGAAAAAAGGCCATAAATTGAAAATGCTCTCCCTCTCGGTAAATTTTTGTATAAAATGAACATGATAAGTTTTAAATTATAATGGGAATTTTATAATCTCCTGTATAATTATTGCTAAAACAGTCAATTTTCCGAATATTTGTAAAAAACGCATTTTCTGTCTCGATCTTGAAGCGGTTCCTGAAAAATGAATAATCTATGCAAAGGTTCATTGACCTTCTAGATTTTTTACTTTGTGTTGTAAATTTGAGGCTGTGTCTACTGCGATATTGCACATTTATCCTAAAATAATAATCTACAGAAAAAACATATTTCTAATTCTGATTACATTTATAACATTTAGTTGAGTTTTTTTTTCCAATAATAACACAAATAAAGTTATAATGAATAACCCTGTACAATATTTTATACATTAAGCTAGTCGTTTTGTGACACATTCCACACTAGCATGAAAATTCGAATTTACAAATGGTATCCCAAGCAGCATTCAAAGTGATGGGAACTGGCATCTGAGGCATCGGAACTTTAATATAGTAGGAATAACATAACTGTTACTAATTTTGCGACTTCAGGGTAATATTGACTTTGTGGTATGCATTTGTAGTGACAATTAAGTAGATTCTACTGAATTTAGGCACTGTATAGTTATAACACTTTCAAGTAACTGCTGGAGAATCTGCAACGTCGCGGACACTACTCTGCATTACTTTGAAGCATCCTCAACTGCAAAGTGAAAATTGGTAGTAATGCCGACTGCACAGCTTTACCAAAGGACCACTTGAAAGTAGTCTAACTTATTAGTGACATCTCGAGTAAAAATGAGGTTATTTCTATGAACATAGGGGCTTTGAAGTTATCTTTACTACTCCCCACTAATTGAAAATGACTTAAAAGTTACATATACCTTGAAAATCTACTATAGAGTAATATTAACTTTTAAGACAATTTATATAATTATTGGCATTGAATAAAATGGCGGCATCTGAAATGCTCAGTGAAAGCGAAATAAAGTTTATCAGCACTGATCCACGTTTTATAGAAAACTGAAGAAACAGTTAAACTGTAGTAGAGAAATAGTGATTCTTCAGAATATGATGCAAACATAGATTATTTCGCCACAGCAAAACCATCATCTTTGGCAACAAGTGCAAAAGTGCTCCCATCAACACAAGAAGAGTAATCGAAAACTATAACAGTTGTAGTGATTAATGATACTGTGTACTGCTCGAAAATTACAACTTGTCTTTAACACACAGATTGACCCATAGTTCAGTTAGTGATCCACTGAGCATATTAAATGAATTTGCCGATTAAAAACTCCAAATTTAATAAATATTGTGTCGATGGGGAACGGACAATGTCGGTATAACGGCATAAGACATTATTTATGTACAATAAATTGAATTGAATGAAATTAAATGTAAACTGATCACTAAATAAATATGAAAACTGTTATGTATTTTTTCCATTATTACACACCTTACGTTAATAAATATATTTATCCAACACTTTCATATAAAGTGATCTTTATTGATAAGACTTTGAAGGTATAAAGTGACCCATAAGTCACTAGTGAGATAAAGTAGTAAGCTAAAGTGAGGTAAAGTGATTTAGTCACTAAAGAGTAATTTTAATATAAAATAAAGTCCAAGGAATTTATTTATTGTCTCCATTATATGGAAAATTAACAAAACAAAGAATCCATGCACTAACACTTATTTATATTTATGTTAACATTTATTGTCATCATATTCGATTTTTCACAAAGAAAACTGCTCTTCTGTACACAATTTTTCTCTATACTAGTAACGACGTCTGTATTGCCTGACTCGTTGTGCTGCTCTCCCTGAATTTTTTTAGCAATAACAATCTTGTTGAGACTAAATCTTCCAAATAACCCTCCGCCACGGTGGACGATTTCCACACACCGTGACGTTTAAGGGTGGTGGTAATGTCACCCCCAGCATTGGCCTAGAGTTGATGAGGAACGGCACATGCTATGGCCAGTATACAAATCTGCATCAGGCAATTGCAAATAATCAGCTACAATTCTTGGAATTTTTGAGAGGTTATTTAATCCAACGCATTGGACAGTGCACTTTCCCTTTTGAAAATTTACGAAAAATCTTTTGTGAGACACATTTTGCGGTCTTAAAGACATATTTCCTAATCGAATCAAGTGGGTTCACCGAAAATCCTTCATTTAAAACTGTGAAGCTTCTTGATTTATTCGTCTTGGTATCTGGTATGGATATATATAGATATTATTCTTTATCTCATATCTTCGACGCTTAAGAAGGTCAGTTCACCGCAACGGCAGGCACCGTAAACTCCCAATATCAATGCAACCTAAAAAACCCAAACATTTAAATATGTATATAAAAGCAAGATCATAAAATCTAAAAAACACCTACCTCTGACATAAGATGCTCACCGTCAGGGGCATCCATCAAATATTGTTCGATATGTGCTCTTTCCAAATAATATCAGATAATAAAAAGTACTTAAAAAGTATAATAATTGTTATTTTTAATAATCCACATATTCCCATCGCACACAGTGACAGTGACACTTTAACAGTTATTACCGCGTTGCCAATTAAAAAAAAAAAAATTACCTATATCGATTCTGCCAATTCTACCAACATGAAAATAAATCGGTAGCAACAGTTACTAAGATCTTATAGCGTCATTGATCCCATTTGCTACATCTAGGTAAATATAACTACACAGTGAAATTGTTGCAGTTGCCGTCACCACTTTTAAAGTAACAACAACTATAACGTTGGTGGCATCTGCTACTTTATAGTAAATGTAACTTGTAGGGAAATAATTTTGGTTTTTTCAACCTCTAAGTTACTGCAATTAAAATCGTCATTTTTCTGTTGTTGAATGAAGACGCCATATTGACACGGATAAAAATATAATTCAATAAAAAATTTCTTTTTATTATAGTCATTTACAAATATGTTTTCTAAATAGATTATTACTTTATAATATATAAAATTAAAAAAAAAACGTTTTCCATAAAAAATTTTGCAGTTTTGCTTGTACACATAATTTTTGCAAAAAATTTTTTTTCCGAAAAAACCATTTTCTCGAGGGGGCGTCTTTTTTATCGAAGCATCATGATAACATTTTACAGAAAACAAGTGGTGGTTTTAATATCCACACCCAGGGTAAATGCAAAACATGATTTATAATATATGCTTATGCATGTTGTATATAATCACCTTAACTTGGACCTTGGACATATCATGTGCTTAAACTCAGTAAGTCATTAATTTGCTATTCGAATAACAGAGAGCCAAATATATAGTTTGCGCTCTCACTTCGGTCAGCAGAGCTGTTCCAAAAGTTAGTCATTTCTACTACTTGGTTACGTCCCGTTTATGTAATAACCTAGTCTTCAACACGGTAATGGTAGAAGTACCGGAATAGTAACTTGCTACGTAATTATTATTCCCCATTTTGGTGAATACTTGGTAGAAGGATGGTTCCCATTACGTAACAGTCCTTAGTTGTGGAAACCTTTAAAGTTCCCCTAATGGCAACTATTACGTAGAAACTACTAAAATTGCTGCTTGGGATAGTTTATAATTTCTATGTATCTAAAACAAATTCAGCACACATGTTTAGACATTAATAAAGTCATAAGAAATTTCAAGCGTTGATTCGAAAAATGTTAAAAATCGAAAAATTGGCCTTTACCTTAATTTTCGAAGTCATGGTACACGGCTAAATATTGACCGATTTGACTAAAAATTTTGCCAAATTAGTTTTGGATAAACCAAACCATTTGCAAATTCGAATTTTTTGTTTTTCGGCCCACCCTATTCCACACCGTTTTGGGTATATGTAAAGAACTGATAGAGACATCTATCTATCTATAAATTATTTCTCCTACCCATTCATTTTTAGTCTAATTTGCATGTGTACTATGAGATCAAGTTTTGCATATAGATATTTTGTTTTATTCCGATTTGTTGATAATGTAATAAATGAAATTTTGTCAGTATTCTATAGAATGATTTTTTATTTTGCAGAATTTTAACTTGGTCAAAGAGCCAGTAATATGTGATTCCTGCCTGAATTCTTTAAAGTTGTATTTTCAATTCATACAGACCTGTGCCGATACAGAAGAAAAAATAAATACATACCTCAAAAGTGAATCAACTGGCAGTCAAGACTCAATAGATTTAAACAAGGTCGTGCAATTTGCAAAAAATGTATCAGAATATGATAGAGATGTTACCAAGTTAAATGTTGGTTCTTTAGATGAGTTATGTTGTGAGAATAACGAAAATAATATCATTAAAACTGAAGTAATAGTTAAAAGAGAGGATGCAGAATGTTATAAGGAAAATGTTGAAAATAACAATAAAATCGATGTGGAAGAAATTATTATGAAGAGAGAAATAAAAGAAGAATCTTTGGAGGTACAGAATGCGGAATGGGCAATGATTGAACAAAATGAGTTGCAGACCTGTGCCGATACAGATGATATTAATTTTAATGAAAATATAATGAAGATGGAAATAAAAGGGGAATTTTTGGAACTTCGAAATGGTAAATTGGAAATGATTAATGAAGAAAACGAGTTGCAAATCGAGCAGAGCAACTTTGAAAGGTACATCCTTAATGTCGCATATGAAGTTTAAATCGATGAATGACACCAAATTATAAAGTTGTAACTATATTTTAAGTTACTAGTGTTTATCTCGGGGTTGGACAAAATCTGAGTTTTATTAAAAAATTATCGATTTAAATAAGAAAAATCACGATTTATTTAATTTTTTTAAACTAAAATCCGAGGATTTCCTTATAAGCATAGCAAATGATTTATGGCAACAAACTATATCTAATATGTTCTAACTTTGAATTTACCATAATCTTTTGTAATATGGACTTGAAATGTTGAAATTTAAAAGACTAGTTTCATTTTACACTTGGTTAATTTTTTGTTCCACATTCACATAATGGAGTATAGTAATGGTAAAAAAATATATGTATTTTTTTTTTCAATGTTTGAAATGTCGAGATTTTAAGTTTGAGCAAAAAAATTTTTCTGTTGGTCTGTCTGTAACTTTTTTTGTGTGCACAATTACTCTGGAATGGTTTATGTTATTGACTTGAAATTTGGTAAACCTATCCCAAGGAGCAAAATGTGTCCGAATCAGGGTACAATACATGGTGAGTACGTACCATTCTGACACATTTAATAAAATTTGAGAATGAATGAATACTGTGTCCAAATAGTAACATTTTTTGGGGCGTCCATTGGCAGAGGAAAAAAGAGACTAACGAAAAATAATAATTTTGAAATGTAACAATATATGCATTTTGATGCGCAAATATTCTTAAAATCATAAATTTTTGTATTTTACAATGCCAGAAAACATTAGGAATGATATTTTCCTTGAAAATTACACTGAAGTTATTATTAATTATGGTGAATAATTAAATATTTAAAACAAATTTCATTATTTTTGCAGCGGGTTTATTTTCTATGAATATCTTATTATTCTTGTCGCAGAAAATAACTTAGTTTTATATTTTTGGGCCATGCACTTTACTTATTCACACATGAAAACATATTTGTATCATATTAACTGTGTCTATTATTTATTCAACATATTTGACAAGACGCATACTGTGTCGGCTTTTAGTCTGTTTTTACCTATTTCAGACTCCAAAAAGTGTTTTTTTTATCATTTTAATTAAAATCAAAAACCGCTGCCCAGGGAATCACTACTTCCCCATCCAAGTCACTCACAACGAAAAAACTTTGTATGGGAAAGTAATTGTTTATGGAACTTTAATAATATAATAGTTGAAATCCTCTACCCCAAAAACCCATAAAACGATAGAGGTGATAGGGTGATAGGGGGGTGGTAGTGGGGGTGGATGAAGTAAAAAAATATTTTGAGGTTTCTGGTTCTTGTACAGGGTTATTCACTATATATTGACCCCCCCCTTATTTCTGTTATTATTGAAAATGGGAAAAAAAGTTTCGTATAAAAGTTGTAGGATCTTAGCTATATTTTAACAAAACGTGATAAAAAAAAAACAATATCATGTATAGGTCACGTGATACGAAATAAATATATGTTTTTTAAATGGAACACCCTATATATTATTACATTTTCGAGAAGCCCTTTTTCTCCTGATTTCAAATATGTAACATTGTATAGGCGTCTGAAAATAAGGAGTACGCCACCTGGTGGTCTATAGTCAAACTAATTATGGGCTTTTCTGTCATTTTCTCTTTAGTGTACGATGATATCAACAATAAGTAAATGATAAACTGAGATGCTAAGTTATTAAAAATGTGATAGCGTTTAAAGGGGCTACAATTGGCTGGAGCCAACCCAGTCGATATCCTTTGTAGATTGCAGGGACAACTCGTGAAAGTTGAGTTGCATTGCAATGTTCAAAGCATACCCTCTTTAATGTAGACACCTTTAACCAGGCATTGAGAGGGGAAAAACTGGTGCAAATAATCGTGGCCTGAGTAGCAATAATAATGTCCTAGACAATCACACATTGTAAGTGAAATTTTTGAAATAAGTAAATATATGTAATTCCAGTATATTTAAAAGTAATAATATATACGATTGCACAAGACCCCTGAATATTTCTGTTTCATATTTTACAAAATACACTGTTTCATTTATTTTACTTAAAGAATTAATAAATATCTTTTCACTTATATTCAATGTACCACTAATTTCATGGGTATTTGAATCTGAGACACTTGTTTGTAAACATAGAGCATACACATTTTTAAGTTTTGTGTTGAATATGGGTTGTACCACACAAAATAATATGTCCTGCATTTAAAATATATTCCCCTTCATACACACACTTAGAATTTTTACATTTTTAGTGCTTCACAAATGTTCCATACATTGCAATATGCTTAACCTAAATGTCACTCATGTTTCCTGAAAAAAAAAGTGATTTAAACTACAACTGTATATAAATTTAGAGAAATATTTAAGTTTATTAATATTTAACTAGCCAGACACCGTTTATGTCGAAGAAACCACTTTTCAAGGGAAAAACTAGATAACCTAAAAAAATATGAATTTTGCTGAATAATGCCATTAACATCTTGCAAATCACTTACAACAAAATCTTGCAAACCTCTAGGTCATATATTATTAATGTTATTATTTTTAACGCCAAAAACAACAATAAACAGAACAAAACCAATATAAGTATTCGCCATATAAACAAACAAAAAGCCTATAATTAGTTCACGAGTTCTCCACTTTGGCGCTGTCATCTTAAATTCAGACGCCTATAGGTTTATCTTAGATACTTTTTGACATATTTGACATTCAAAATTCAAATAAACTGCTTTATCGACAGATGATTGAGACATGTGTGCCAAAACACAAGTGAAAGAAAAATAACAAGGTAGGCCACGAAAATAATTATTTTATTGTTTATTCAATTTTGACATTTCAAACCATCATTATTAACATTTATTTAATCAAAATGGGTTATAGTAAGGCTGAAAAGGTCGAAATATTTTCTCTATGTGAAAAATAATAGAAATAAGTGTGCCGCAAGAGAATACCCACACAGCACAATCGGGATATGGGATGACAAATTGACGTACTTGGATATCCCAGTACGTAAAATAAATAGAGAAACGGATGTACCTTTTAGGATATCCTATTTTAGGACGTCCTCAAGACAGCCCATTTTAGTACGTCCCAGGATATCCTTTTATGGACGTCAATGGGCTATCCTGAATAGGTTCCATTTTGGCATTAACTATGTCGACTAACATCGGGATTAAGAACGGATATCCCATGAAGAGCCCTGAATCTCCTTAAAATGCACCCTAATACTAGGTCTCTAGTATATTTAAATAAAGCGCCGTTTTGATTTCCGGCCGGCCAAAGTGGCCAAAACAAATACCAAAAACTCAGTGCCCAAACCAAACACATAGCGTTTGATCTGTGACATAGCAACCACGCTTTATTAGTTTTTATTTCTCAAATATTTAAATACTTAATAATTATTGTTAGTGGGCTGTATGGAATATTTTAAAGTTGTATCTTTGTGTTTTGTCTGTTTGGTTCAGCTTTATTGGAGTGTCTTCATTTCAGACTATAAAAAGTGAGTACAAATGTATAAAAATATAACATAACCTATTGAACTTCATGTTATGAAAAACTTATTTGATTATGATTAAATATTTAATTAGTTATTAATGTCGTGTTTGAAACCACGAAAATTTAATACGATTTTTTATACTTTCAGAATGCCAAAGGAAGCTAAAAGATGAGAATTTATACGCATTCCCGTATTTTACTGAGAAACCTACGAAATAAAATATTAATTTGGCTCAAGAATTGAATGCTGAATTCAGCTTGGAGAGAAAATGTGAATCAGTGAAAGTGTTCTCACGTGACAATAAACCTGATGAAATTGAATTTGAGAATGACGACAAATAATGTGCCTACTTAGTTAATAATTTTAAAACCAACTAGCAACTGTGGATAAAAATAAGTAAGTAAATATTGTGCTTTAAGATAATTATTTGACACTTTTAGATAGACTGCAATCTTTTATCTTGAAACTCTATTTGCCAGAGTGTACTTTATGGATTTTAATTTATAATTCGGTAAATTATTATTATTCACTGAGTGCTATAGGTCATACCCATATCCTTCAATAATTTCTGTTATTTTTATCTTGCCCACTTTTCATATATTTTTTTAATAATAGTGGTTCAAATAATAATAACTACGTTTATTTTAGCTGCATCCATGAATGAGTATATTATGGAAAACGAAGCAGAGAGGCTGTTAAAGATTATCCGAGAAGTGCAAAAGAGAGAAGCGAGGCAAAGAAGAGAATAGAAAAGTAGGAGTGCGCTACATTCTAAAAATTCGTGTTCGGCTATTATTAAATTTGCAAAAGTAATATAGGTATTTATTTTACATTTTTCTAAAAATTTTGCTTTTTAACATCAGAAATGTTTTTAAATATTGAATGTGTTTAGCTTATTTCTATTATTAAAATATTATTATTATTTAGGTAGCACTTAATTCCATACATACAAAATATTTCTGTTTTTTTATAAAATTGTATTGTCTTTGACGATGGTTAATAAACCGAATAGTAAGAAAATAATATTTTATTTTTTAACTGACCATAAATCCAAGAAATTACTTATAAGTTATAAGGAAAAAATAGGTAAGTGCAAATATTTCAAAAATGTGCATATTTGACAAAAATTCTAAAAAATGTTACAATACAATTTTTTTTAAAATTTAAGTATTGTCTAAATGTTGGTTGTGACGTTTTCTTAATTTTTTATGTTTCTTGATGGAATCCTTTGCCACATGTTTTCTTCTATAACAATGTCCGTAAAATCTACAAAATGCAATTATCCAGTATTTTACTCGAAAATAACCTCTACTCTCCTATAACGTAAAAATCACAGGCGTAGAGGTTATTTTCCAGTAAAATGCTGGATAATTGTATTATTTTGTTGATTTTACGGACATTGTTTTAGAAGAAAACAATGGCAGAGGATCCCACCAAGAAACAGAAAAATTAAGTTGCCCGTGGATATCATTTTTCAATCCATAGGATATCCTGGGATATTTCAGTATGTAGTTTGTACAGCCTATTCGTAATACTTAGGACATCCCAAAATAGCCCGGGATGTCCTGGTACGTCCTTAGTACAAGCGCCGGTATATCCTTCAGGACGTCCCTTGTACTACTTTTATCTGATACCAAAAGAGTGCCGAAAAGCATACAAACTGGGATATTAGGATGTCCATAGGCAAGCCCAAATACTAAATGGGATTTGCCATAGTACGTCCCTCGGACAGCCTTGTGCTGTGTGGGTACTTTTTATTTTACTAGTGAATAAACAACTATTTACGGTTGTTGCTATGGAATTGCTATGGAATGACGGTTTGAAATTGTTTCACTTGTGTTTTGATAGGCATGGCTCAATCATCTTGCAATAAAGCCGCTTATTTACATTTTGAATGTCAAATATGTCAAAAAGTATTTAAAAGTATTTTCCTTATAAAAGTATGTCTTTAGTCCAGAACATGATCAATGGTCCAAAAGCTGTAAGCCTTAACTAGGCAAACTAGTCAAAAATATATTGGCCCAGAACTGGTGTGCCATAACCTGCATCCAATCGACGACGGCATAAGTTGTCACCTTAAAAATGCCTAATTGAAATTATCGACTTTCGTGATTTGTTGTCAAGCTATTTTTCAGTGCACTGCGAACGACAGTTCGAGAGCTGGGTAATGGGTATTGAAAAATAGATGTTAATTTCCTTTAGATGTTGATAAATTATTACATACAGGGGCGCCAATTAGTTTCTTCCAAATTAATTGATGTTAAAATTGTATGAAGGTAACCAACTAATAAGTTAACTTTAAAATGTTAATATTGTGGAAATAAAACAGAAATTGTAAAATCTGTGAGACTATAATTATTAGTAAAGGACTTCGTAAAATTCTGAAGTACAAAGTTGAAGTATTTATGCTTAAAATTAGTGTATGTATTTGATAAGTAGGAAAATGCTTATAATAATTACATACTGAAGTAAAGCGTAGTATACATGTATACGTAGCCGCACAAAATAAAGTTTATATCTCCTATATTATATGTATATAGATATATTCATTATATAAATATTTCACGCTTAAAAATTTTATGAATAATATATAGATCGTTAAATGTATCTGATTATCGTTGTTGTTGTTTGACCAATGGTGGAACGGTAGGAAAAATCAACTTCAATAATAAAAAAAACAAACTGCATACAACCTGAATTCTTGTAGAAAGGTCCTTTAAAGGCGTCCTTATGTAACCGAAATGAATTATTAGCAGAGTGATACCGGAAAATAATCTTTTGGTAGACTGAACATAAAAAGTTTCCAAAAAAAATTCTTGTTTTTTTTTTAAATCTTGATAATACCAAATCTTGATAATTTCTTGACACTACTTAATCAAAAATATTCTCAAGGAGAAAAATGTAGTGTTCAAAAAAAGGAACAAAGCCGTAGGTGATATGTGGCCTCAAAGTGAAGATACTTTAAATAGTTTTCTTTTCATACTGCACAACACACGACCAAGGATAATTCAATCTCTTATCAGTTTTTTCCAGTAATCATTTTAGCGGTTGGGTACTAAGTAAACTTTAATCATTTGTATCTTTTCGAAACTTCTTTAAGAATGAAGCTCTTAAAAATTATGTCTGGGATTTTTACCATTTTCAAAGCAGAGGGCAACACTAATCAGGAGAATGAGAAACTACGTCTATGTATGGTAATCTTAAATATGAATTACTTTTCCTTTTTATACTTCTGACATCTTTTAACGCTTTGGTTTATTAATTGGAAATAATTACAGGATAATTTTGTTATTCTAATTGGTACAGGTAAATGACCTATAGTTGGTGATCTACATTTTAAATATAATATTTGCCAATGTGAAATTAGAAATAAAATTGCGATTTCATTGTGACAGATCCATACAAAATTGTATTAAGTAAATATTTATTAGTTTATTTTTTTTTGTAGTAAGAAAAAAGGAAATTTTATTGTTGTCTGTAACTTTCAGTTACTGTGGCAATTGAATTGCTACAAAGTTTCCTGCCCTTTGACCGACACTTACATGTTTGCTGTGCTTTTCACATTGTCTTTTACTTGCCCCAATAGATGGTATGTAATATGACAAAAAATAGTAATAATAAATATATTATTTTTCAGTTTTCAAGATGCCCGTACTTCTTCACAGATGACCATAAACAACATAAAAACAGAAAAGTACAAGTGTGAAAGCTGTTCCCACATATCAAAACGTAAGAGTCATCTCAAACAGCACATGTTGAAACATCGAGAATTTTCAGAAGTAACAATATACAATTGTGACCAATGTTCATTTAAGACAAAATATAAAACGTCTCTGAAGGCACATAAGTTGACCCATCAAGAACTCTCAGAAGTAAGAACAGTGCACAAGTGTAAAAGCTGTTCATTTGTAACGAAACATAGAGGTAGTCTTAGGACTCACACTCTTATCCATCATTCTTCAAACATAAAGGAGTACAAGTGTAAAAGTTGTTCATATGTAGCAAAACTTAAAGGCTGTTTAAAAAAACACATGTTGACTCATCAAGAACTCTCAGAAGTTACAGCGTACAGCTGTCATAATTGTTCGTATGTGACAAAACATAAAGGGAACTTAAAGTCACACGTATTGACCCATCAAGAACATTCAAAAGTAACAGTAAACACTTGTGAACAAATGTTTAAATGTGACAGCTGTTCGTATGAAGCAAAACGTAAATCTGTTCTAAAAATGCACATGTTAACTCATCGAGAGCCTTCAGAAATAACAGTATATAATTGTGAATTATGTTCGTTTGTAACAAAGTATAAGCACTATCTGAACAGGCATAACAGGCTGATACATGAATCTTCAGATACAACGCTCTACAGCTGTGCCGAATGCTCATTTAAGTCGAAATATAAACATTGTCTAGAGGGTCACATGTTGAAACATCGGAAAGTTTCAGAAGTGACAGTGTATGCATGTGAAATCTGTCCACATGTCACAAAACGTAAGAGGAATCTTAATGTACATATGCTGAAACATCGAGCACCTTCAGAAGTAATATTATACAGTTGCCAGCTATGTTCATTTAAGACCAAATATAAAAACTATCTACAAAAGCATATGTTTACCCATCGAGGGAGACTTTCAAAAATGACAGTTTATGTATGTGAAATCTGCCCGTATGTAACAAAATGCGAGAGTAATTATCAGAATCATATTCTGCTCCATCAATCGTCACAAGTAACAGTACAAATGTGAGATCTTGTCATATGTAATACATAGAGAATTTGAGGCAGCGATAAATTCCAGAGACAATTAAAATATCTGATATTCTAGATTAGTTATGTAAATTCTCGAAATATATAATTTTATGTGGAGATTTTAATGTTAATTTTGAAACAATTACTGCTGAAGCTAAATTCTTGATATTAATACCAACACATATAAAAGATCCTACACTAGAAAAAGATTTTACGCTGAACCAAATATACCCAAGTTTAAATCAGCTCTAAGCTTTGAGATGTGGGACGAAGTATATCACAGCCTAGATGTAAATATGATGTATAATAATAATAATAATGATCTTTATTGACTAATAATCAAAGGCTAATTGACCGAGGTCCTTCAGCCCGTTACATAAAACACATGATTTTTGGAGGTAAATTCAGAAATATTTCCAACCCCCATTCTTATGACTTATTTCTGGCTTTCTTTTACTTTTACAAGTCATATCTCTTACACATTTGGGGGCCTGCTGTACGCCCCTGTACCAAAAAAAAAGGGCTGGCATGGACATTTTTGTGCTGTACTACCCCAAATTAACATTTCACACATTTTGAGAGTAAACCTATAACACACAATTAGTGGTCGGCCGGCTCCTGGTCTATTAGAATAAGACCTGTTTTTATGGACCTGTGTTATTTATTAGAATTTGTTGAGAAAATGAAAGATTTAATGGAAAATTGATTTTTTGTAGAATGGAGTAATTTGTCGTGTAAAATAAAAAGCGATGTGATGTCCCATCCACAACTTTTGTAAAAGGTATCAAAAGTCATGCTAGTTATTATATTCGCAAAAACTAAGAGTATATTGCATTTGATCGATGATCGACACATTTCTAAATCAGTAAATGTCGCTCGTAGAGAAAAAAATTTCATATTGTGTTAGTGAATGAATTCTGAACAACTCTTAAAATGTCCGTCTGTCTGTCCATCCGTCACATTTCTTTTGAGCATGATAACTTAAGAAATAAAAGTCCGATTGTATTGAAATTTGGAAAGTAAGTTAGCATTAGCTAGAGGAAGAACCCTATTGTTTTTGAAAAAAATCAGTCAGTAAATAAAAAAGTTATTAACTATTTAAATTAAAAAAATATGTTTTCTTAATTTTTGTCACTTGTACTTAAATAGAAATCTTGTGAAATTTTATTCTCTATAATTTTTTTTTGTTTATACATTTTACTAAAATACAGGGTGATTCATAAGGAATGGGTAATATTTTACCTGCAAATTCTATAGTGGAAAATATAATTTTTTACTTAATAACTGGGGGTCAAATATTAATATTTACTGAGATATAAGGTGTTATTATATTTCAGTTATTTTTTCACACATATACATAAAAGTCGGTACAATTAGGTTTTTTGACGTGAGAAAATCGAATAAGCTATCATTTTTGGTGTATCGTATAGAGGCCGCTACGTAAGCTATCCTGGTTTAACAGAATCCGTCATAACTTTTTTGTACTTCGTTCATTTATAATCTCATTGCAAATTTCTTATATAGCCATTATTTTGAAACAATGGTTTTATCTTCAGAAAATGCACCCTTACCGAGATATTTATATTTTAGAAAATCCTGTGCACCCATAATTTTTTTTTAACTTTTTTGCAGTAATCCTCTCTTTCCTCATCAAAATGCATATTATGTAATATTTTATTCGTCATTTTTAAAAAAACCGCTACCCAACCCAAACAGCACAAGTACATCTTATGTACGTTTTAAAGACGTACACTTCGGACTTACCGTACGTCCTATGTACATCCGCTTAAATCCAACTGACGTACGTAGGACGTATTATGTACATCCATTTTCCACCAGATTTTACGTCTTTTGTATGTACAATATAAATCCATTCACTTGCTGGATGTACGTCCATAAGACGTAATAAAAGTATAAGTCCGTACATCTTTAAGACGTCCATTAATTATCGTTTTTAGTACTGTGGGAACAGGAGCGGGGAGCTGATATACGCCCTAACCCCCTCCCCCCCGATTCCCGGGTACATGATTTTTTTTTAGAATTAAGTTCAGCTAACATTTTTATAGATGTTTCTAAAAAACCAAACTATAGGTCTGCTACCAAAATAGCGGCCGAGTTTGAAAAAAATTAAAAACCAACTTTCTTAAGGGAAAATGATCCCCAGAAAAATACCTCAAAAATATTTTGCTATTAATTTTATAAATTTATGAAGATCATTTTCCCGTTAGCAATATATTTGACCCCACATTTTTTTATTTTTATACATATATATTTATTTTATTTTTTCAAACTCAGGTCATTTTGATAGTACAACCAGTTTAATTTTTTGAGAACCTTCCTAAAAATGTTTGCTGGACTACAAAAAATCATGTCTCAAGGATCAGGGGAGGGGACAGGGTGCATGTAGACCTTCTGGTTCCCATTACATATATTTTTTTAAATCATACTTTTTTACATAATATAAATTTAAAATACAGTGACATGAAATTATTTAGAAAGATATGCGAAAAATTAATCGTCTGGCATTAAACACAAGCAATGACCACCGTATTTTGTTATGTAGTTTCCACGACATCCACTATGTACTGTTTAATGTTGAACATTACATGCTAGTTAAAAAAGGTATTACTGTTTAAATTTATTAGGTAAAACAACGAAGACAAAATTTGATAAACGACTCATTGGGTAAATCATTTTAAGTAATTAATCCTGGGGCAACTTCTTTAAGAGAAAATTGTTTTAATAATATTATAGTAAAGAATGAAATCATTTTATTAACTTCATCTTATCATGGATAACGAAAATTTTTACGACTTGAGTTGAACACAAACCGAGAACAGAAAAAAAAACTGATCTTAACCTACAAAAAGAGAAGATAAACAAAATACTTATCAAAGAAATAAAATATATATATATTTTTTATAATTTTGGGATAAGTGTAAAGTTAAAAATATTTCAATGATTATTATCATTGTGCCGGCATCGTTCTCCTGCCCTCCTTAGCCAACTGGATATAGAAATTTCAGTTTCTTTTTTATCCTTCGCTTTCTTAGCGTCAGTTGCTGCAGCTGAAAATAAGAAATTTTATAAATTAGCATGATACTAGTGATGATGTAAGGTTTAGTTGAATTATTTAATAATTGTTTAATCTCCGACATTGTCATTGCTTTTAATTTAATAAAGGTTTTTGTTGTTTTAAACAATGCAATATATAATTTTTTTAATTAAAATGGCAAAGACCATTCGAAAAATTTGAAAAAGGAGCTACTTAAAGCAAAAAAAAGTACTATTTTAATCACTTAATAAAACTACTTACAAATTATCATTCGAGCCACGTTGGTGTTATAAAAACTTTTCTTATGTCGGCGGCCTAGCCAGCTATATTGTGAGGCTAAATTATTTGTCATTAGCAGCCCCAAACATCTTTTTACAAAATCGTAATTGTTTAGTCCTCCCATCCGGCACATTTCAGCAGTCTAAAAATGTATACAAAAATACCCAATTACTGTCACATATTTGACCTTAATTCGAAGAAACCATGCAACATTTAAAAACCAGTAACTTACAGCATTTGAAAAGTTCTCTTGGGTTCCTAAATGATCATTTAGCGATTCTAATTCCTCGTCTGTATTGAAGGGCAGGTTGAATGCATGACTAATTGCATTTTTCTCATCTGGTATTTTAGGTATATCACTTTTCATTCCCCGCACCTCCGTCAGCAGGTCATTTAAAAGGCCTCGAATAAAATGTTGTTGATTTAAGACCTCTTTGTTGTATTCCGCTAAAATCAAATAGCAAATATATACAATTGTTACCGCATTCATAATAATGAATTACCTACCAGTTTTATGATTGGGGCAGCAAGTGCATTTCTCGTTATCTAAAAACATTGGATTAATTATTAAAAGAACTATTTGCTTCCAGGTAAATAATAGTATATTGTTTTATTAGAAGTAAAACTGATACTTTTGTGACGAGTCTGTAGGTAATTACAAATGACACACCACAATAAGTGGTCTTTACGCCTAATAAAACATGCTATTTTTTCTTCAAACGTCGATTAGCTATAAAAAAAATAAAGATAAAAAATCTCGAATTTCACCACCAAAAATGCATTATGTTAATATCGCATGGCCGGCGTATTAAATAAAGTAAGCGTTGCTATGAATATTACTTTTTCTGCCGTTCACAGCATCAGAAAAAGTACTCTTACCTCCGTTGTTAATAGCAACGCATAGCCAATGTCAAACTTTAATGTCGTGAAATGAGTTAAGAAATGTCATGTTTTTCTGATGTTTGAAGAAAAACTATATTTTAAATACAATTCTTACCTTGATATTGCCTCATACTGGTTTGTGAAGACGACACATTTGTTGTATTATTTCTAGTATCCACCATCGAGACTAATGTAGAATGGGAAGGCGAGATGATTGTTTGTTTTGAGGGCTGTTTAGGTATATTAGCTGAAATATATATTTGTTTTTCATTTTCTGGACCGTTGGCTTATAATTTCTGAAGCTTTTTTGGGTATTATTAGCCTATTAAACTTAGGAAGCTTTCATTAGAGTCATTCTGCGACTTGCAGATTGAACATTAATACAAATAAATAGGTATGCTTTTTTACTAGTTCTGACTAGTACTGATGAGAGCCAAAATTTCGAAACTGGTCTATAAGTGGCGGAATAACTTTCATGAAAGCCTCCTAGTTTTACACAGCCCTAAGAAAAAAAAGCTTCGGAACATATAAAACACATTTTACCTGGTTCATTACTTTTTTTCTTTTTCATTTTGGGAGGTGTTTTTAAAATAGAGTATTCACTTTCTGACGATGATGAAGAAATACATTTCTTCGTAATTTTTCTCTTATTATTTACAAAATTATCAATATCTGAGTTAAGGTCGCTGGTATCTTCAGCTTTTTTACTCTTTATTCGGGCCGTGTTATAGTTATCTAAAATAAGGTATATATTTTATTAATAAAAATCATAGTATCTACTGTAACTATTTACCATAAGTTGCGTTCCTAAACACATCAACTTTATGCGTTGGCCAACATGTATTATGGGTACAATTTCTTATTGCAGCAGCTATTTTTTCGGATGTAAATGGTGGCCACAGACAGTCTCCATTGGTTAGAATCCAAGAGGTTGGTACTGCTGCCACACTATGATCCTCTCGAAACTTAACAACCGTCCAGGTTTTCACATCAGCTGATGACTCCAAGGCTAGCAGTGCGGAGGCATCCATAGTAAATATAGATGTTGCAGATGAACGCAAAAAATTAGTTTTTAAAAAATCTTGAGAAAGCCAAACAAAACACAAAAATCAAAAATAAAGCCTCTAATCAAACGTAAAGAAACAAAAAATAAAAGTGATAGACACCCTAGATATAAATAACTCTTTCAAAAAAATTAATATACACAAATCTCTTGAAGAATCTTAATAACGAAAGAAGATTCAGTCGTCTCGCAATCACGTGCGCCAGAAAAGTGCTACCTACACACAATGCCTACTTTTTCTACAACTGCATATTTTCAATAAATGAAAATAGTAAAAAAAATATTAATATGAGGCATGGGATGCTTTCACTAATATTGCCAACAAAGCATTTTCAAAGTCCGAACTACTGTCGCTTTCCATTGTTACGATTAAATCTTTCTATTTAAAAGGAGACAAACAAATACAACAAATCAAAGAAGTAAACTAGTTACATTCAATATTAGTACACATTTCTACAAATTGTTAATAATTAATTTTAACACCCAACAATCGAGCCAACAATGTTAAATAATTGCTATTTATGATGTTCCACAGCAACCGGGATAGATGAATTTGGCATTGTATGCATGTGTTGTGTGATGTGAGGAATTAATAATTTTCAAGCTACGTTAAGTGGTAAGACATAGGTAACTTTCTATAGCAGTTGTAGAAAAAATATAGTTTCTATAATGAAGCATCACTTTGACTATGTTAAGAAATAATTTTTGCTATTAAGCCCTGCAGAACTTATTTATAATATACGAAACAGGCAAGGTAATATTTTTCTTAGCAATTTTGATAACGTCTCAGACAATTTGAAATGATATTCTTGTTGGTAACATCCTATATAAGATGCAAAAGGGGAAAAACAACAAATTTATTTTGAAAAGAAAGTTTCATACACTTAAAAACCACTTGCTTTATACTCCAAGACTGTAGAGGGCCAACATTACTTACTAAGTATATATTTAATTCTGAGGATGGACAAGGTTTTTGATAAAAATTTTCCTTTAACAAATATTCATGCCCAACAATAATAGTATCTGTATGACTAATAACAAAATTTTGAATATTTATAATAGCCCCATTATCTAAAACACAACAATTATTTGGTTCTGTTACTTTTAAAATAAAATTTTCAAAAACGGCTTCTTCATACTGTGAAAGAATAAATTTATTTGGAATAGTAGGTCCTTTATAATGCTGTTTTTGAAAATATGGAAATGTTTTTGTTTCCTTTTGTTTATTTTTATCAAAAGCTTCAAGTTCCTTCTTCCTGTTAATTATCTGCTGAAGGGGCTTTTCACATTTCCTAATTAGTTTTTTAAATGTTTGCATATGATTTTCGAATGGAAATGCACTAAATTTGTTTAAATCTCCAAATAACCTGACATCTTCCGTTAAATGTAATAAATTATGGACATTATGAGAGACATTCTCTTTTCCGTAGAGAGTAATAAAAGTTTCAACAAAGTAACGTAGTAAGTTTTCGGCAAAATTTTTGTGTTCTAAATGATTCGTGCTAGATAAAATCGTTATAGCTATATGTAAAGAAAGGAAATTAATATATCGGTCATGTGATAAAACAAACTTCAAAACAACTGGTCCAGTGTACAGTAAAAACTGCCGAAACTCTGTCGCTTTCCATCTTTTAGCTTCAAATATGCTTCGAGGTTTACGATTAAACTCCATGGGAATATTTGATGCTTGTGCTATTAACAAGCTTGATACATCTGAAATCTGCTTAAAGGACAATTTTGTAGATGGTTTGCCACAAGACCAAAGTGATACTAATAATTTTTTTACAACACCCAAACATATTAGGTGCATATAGTCAAGTGGAAAAGATTTTATCATATCTACACCTGGAATAGATTCAAGCAACGAGGTTCCAGTGTGATGGCTTTTTTGCTCTTTTTCTCTAAAGTTTGAATCAGTACGTGCACGTAAATTGGTTGTTTCAGAGAAAAAGACTCCATTAACATATGTACCTTTTACAAAACATTTTGTGCAAGACTCGTAGCCCGAATGACCCTTAATGTATTTAATATATGACTTAGCAGGGACATCACAAATAAAACCCTTAATTTTTAGCGAATATACTATACCTTCATAAAACATACCATCATTTATTAAATGTACAGCTTCCTCAACAAACTCAGTCAAGAATAAATTGGCATCTTTTGGTTTTTCGTACCCATGATATAACCCCACAATATCTACATTATTATTATTTTCAAAAAGACTACACAAAATAGGGTAAACCTGGCTTCCAGAACTTTTAGAGAGAGGTAAGCCATCAACATTTATGAGAATTTCGATAACCTTAAAATTTTGTAAGCCAGGAAACTCTGACAAAAGCTTCCGAACACAATTCTCTAATCCAAAATGATAGTAATGTCCTGGCTCAACACTTCGTATAATTCTTTGTCGTGGAGTCTTTAAAAGTGTTCTCACATCAAGGGGTAATTCACAATGTTCAGGTTTTAATATTTTTAAAAGATCATTAACGGCTACATGTGTAATATTATGTTTTAGTACCCACTCTGATAGTTTCAAAGCCAAACTACTCTTCTCAGTTTGTTCAGAAGCTGTGTTTAAACCATCATTAATAAGAGTTTCATTAAAAGATACATTATTGGAATCCTGATCAAGAGACATATTGCAATCGTTCATTGACAAGTTATCTATATCCGAATCAGATTCAGAATATACCGAAAAACTTTCAACTGTGGGCTCAAATTCAACTAGAGGATCAATAAACGATGTAGATGAACTTGAACTTGCCGAGTTTAATAAATTTCCGGGTTCCAATAATAAACTTTCAAATCGACGTACTTGTTCTTGAGCTCTCTTGTAGTACTTACTTATTTTATTCTTTTCCATTATTGTAAATGAATTAACTTACCAAGAAAACAGTTTTTTGTAGGCAGCAATCCAAAAATGTATATTAAGACTAACGCCAACGACAAACTGCTCTTGAACGACAAACGCCAACGCCATACCGATTCTGTCAAATCAAATGACGAAATGACATATACGCAAGGCAAACGCAAAGACCGTCGGTAAACAACCTCACTTATCTCCCTCGCACTTATATTATTTGTTATAATAACATCTCTTAATATTTTGATGAAAATTTCATAAGTATTGCCCTCTTTAAGTTTCAAATAGATAAAAAGAGATATTACTATTACAAATAATGTAAGTGCAAGAGAGTGAGGCTGTGTACCCTCCATCTCGTCCATTGTCAAACTGCAAGCAACTTTAGCAACTGGGATGATCACGTGATCATGGTTAGGTTCTTCTTGCATCCAAAAGATGGCGAGATAAATCGACTATTTTATGTCAGAGTAGAATTTATCAGACGAGGCCGTTCATATTATACGATTCTATAACCAAATATCATTTGACAAATTTGCACATAGTAAAATGTACCTAAAATAAACATTTGTTTGAGTACGTACAATGTACATTTTAAAGATGTCCATAATTCGTCTCTTAGATATGTACAGGTTACGTCCATCAATGTACGTTTTTAAGATGTCCATAAATGGTTCCTGGACGTACGGACCAAAATATGACCTAAAATGTACGTCTTTAAAACTTGGTGTGCTGTTTGGGAAGGGAATCACTACTTCCACATCCAGATTTTCTAGCAGTCACTCACAACGAAAAAATGATACCCCACATCGGTAGTGGGGTGGGGGTGGTGATAGGGGGGTGGTAGTGGGGGTGGAAGAAGTAAAAAAATATTTTGAGGTTTCTGGTTTTTGTACATACACTAAATCAAATTTTTTTTTTCATCCCTTTTAATAATGGGGGTGGGGGTGGTAATGGAGGGTGGCTAATGCCAAAAACTTTTCTGAGACCTTAGCTTCTCTTGTATATACTAAATACCAATTTTATGGACTCTTACCTGCTTGATTTACGTATTTAGCCCAAATTTACCCCAGTTTACCCCCCAATCCTTTGACGGAATAAGATGAAAATATAATCTAGTTCTAGATCTCGTTAAAGTACATATGTGTACCAAATTTCAAGTCAATATCTTAGACTATTCCAGAGTAAACGTGCGCACAAAAAGTTAGACAGACAGAAAAATTCTAAGTCTATTTCAACAATAAAAATATTTTAAAATTTTTTGTCGTTACTATACTTCATACGTCCACTGAATGTGGAAGTAAAATAACTTTTAATACCAAATATCTGAAGAGGTGAGAAAAAGTGAGTATTTTTAAATTTTAATCAAACCAAATAAAATCAAATCAATTTATTGGTGCCAGTAACAAATTTGTTTTACACAAGTCAAACATGAAATTTAAAATAGAAAATTACATAAAAGTACACAAAAATGTACGTACGTAATGTAAATATAATGAGTATATAATTTAAAAAATTTAAGATGCACATATACACATATAAATGCATATACATAGATACACCACATTAACACATATACACACATAAAAACAATATATATATTCATTATACCTATCACATGTAGACTAATAAATATAGTAAAATAAAATATATGGTTAAATTATTTGATCCCCGTCAACTTTGCTTTAATGTCAAATTTTAAGAATTCATCTATACTGTAGAAGGCTTCCTTTATTAAAAATTGTTTCAGCAGCTGCTTATATCTCACCTCTGGTAAGACTTTTACCCAGCCGGGAATTTTATTATAAAATCTGGGCCCGTAACAATTAAAACCATAGTCACTAGATTTTAATCTCTTAAAATCAATTGTAATATCTAAATTCCTTGTATTGTAATTATGAATTTCATCTCGTTTTTTATAAGAGTGTATGTTTTTATAGATATATAATAAGCAATGTAATATGTAAAGTGAGAGGAATGTTAAAGTTTCCAGTTCAATAAATTTTTGCCTTACGTCATCTCTATAGCCCAAGTTTGTGATTATTCTAACCGTTTTTCTTTGCAATCCAGAAATTCGGATAGCTTGCGGTGCATGCCCCCAGTTTATCAAGCCATAAGTCATGTGCGATAATATTAGAGAATAGTAAGCTGTCAACATTATTTTGAGTGATACCTGACCTTTTGAGTTCCTAATGACAAATATGTTTTTGGATATTTTGTTCGCTATATAATCAACATGATGGAACCAGTTTAACTTTGGGTCTAGGATTAATCCAAGGAATTTTGCTTTTTCGGGATTTTTAAAATTATTGAGTGGTCTGTGAGTGAAAATTATATTTACTGTTTTGTTTTCATGTTGTTTGATGAGAACCACTCCATCACATTTGACCTTGCCTCGCCCATGCGCCTTTGTAGGACATCTATTTTGCTGTCAGATGACAAGAGTGTTGTATCGTCTGCAAATAATACTAGATCGGTCTCAGATACGGCATTATTTAGGTCATTTACATAAATTAAGAATAGAGTTGATCCTAATACCGAGCCTTGGGGTACCCCACTCTTGACATACGGAGTTGTTGAGTCGATATTATTTAAACTTGTGTATTGTTGTCTGTTTGTTAAGAACGATCTTATTAAATTACAGCTGGTTATATCAAAATTATAGTATTCTAATTTATCCAACAGACCCTGGTGTGAGACATAGTCAAATGCCTTTTGAAGGTCACAAAAAGTGACTCCAACATATTCTTTATTTTCGTTCCCCTCAACTATTTTGTTTATTAGATGTGTAATTGCATCGTTTGTAGTAAGATTTTTCCTGAACCCGAATTGTTTAGGATAAAATAATTTGTTATTTTCAAAATGCTTTGTCATTTGGTCTTTTAAACAGGCTTCAAAAATTTTTGATATAACTGGTACAAGAGAGATAGGTCTAAAGTTATTCATGTTTATAGGGCCGCCCTTATGAACTGGTATCACTTTTGCTATTTTTAGAACATTAGAATAAATACCAGATCTTATGCACTGATTTAGTAAACTAGTAAGAGGTACGATTATTATATTTATTATACATTTGATTATATCTATCGATACGTCAAAATGATCTCTGCTATTTTTATTTTTCATTTTATTTATTACATCGCGTACCATATTTATACTAATTTCCTCGAATTTAAAATGTGGATTTGTAAGCTTAGAACTATCAGTAATTTGGATGTAGTCTTTAAAGCTGTTATTACTTGGATGCAGATTTTGTGTTATAATTTCAGGTACGTTTATGAAGTAAGTGTTCAAGTCTTCTACATTTGCTTCTTCAGCATTTACACTTTTTTTTTTATTATTATGTTGTCTATTTTTATTTATTATATTCCAAAATGTTTTAGGAGTATCACCATTTTTATTAAGTATGTTTTCATAATAATTAGTTTCAGTTACATTTACTTGTCGTCTGTACTCTGCTTTATACTTTTTTAAGTGTTCCTTTAAATTTACATTCGGAAAGTTATTATACAACTCACTTAATAAGCATACATTTTCCCTCATTCTGAGTAGTTCTAAAGTGAACCATTCTTTTTTAATTTTTTTGCAGTTATTTATTTTTATTTCAACTGGAGGAAAGGCCTTGTCTATATTTTTACTTAAGATTTCCATGAACAACTGAACTTTTTTATCTACATCTAGATCAATGTCTGCAGTGTTTACCCAGCTCCAATCCTGTCTCTCTAAGTTATTATATAACATAAACATACCTTCGTCATTGATTTTTCTCGTTGTAATAGTCTTTTTGTAATGGGAGGCCATATTTACTTTTATACTGATATTTACTGCCTTATGGTCTGATAACCCTGGGTCAAAGACTTCCGTCTTATGCACATTGCTGAAATTTATTAAAATGTTATCTAAACAATTTTTTTGTCTTGTATTCTCATGGAGAAATAAAAATAGCGGAAATAAATTATACAATTTCAAAATAAAATTACAATTTATTTATCAACTTGAATAGAAAGAACAAAGTAAAAACAAAACCACCCACTTCAATACAGCGTTTTAGTTGCTTGCTCAATGAATTTATTGCAGGAAGGAAAGTGGCTAAGTCAGTTCTGATAGTATCGGCAGCTTCCTGAATTCTTCTCCACAACCCCTCACGAATATCTATTGTTTTGGAGTACACAAGGGATTTCATATAACCCCAAACATAAAAATCCGTTGGGTTGAAATCCGGGCTACGAGGTGGCCAAGGAAACTGACTCCCACAATCTATCCAGCGGTTTGGAAACACTTCATTCAAGTACAGCTAGGGGAAAATGTGGTGCATCCTGCATGTACCACATGTTTATTCTTACGATTAGTGGTACATCTTCAGTCAATTCTGGTAACTGGTTTCTTAAAAAGTTCTCCATTTAAATTGGGAGGCAGCTCAATTGGACCTAAAAATTTGTCTCCATTGATCTTAAATTCATATTGGAAATGCCTTTCCTTGCTTAAATGCAGATTTTCTAATTGCCAAGAACCCTATTTCGCTAGTTAAAAACACCGCATCTCGTAAATGTAGCTTCATCTGTAAAGAGGATATTTTTGTGAAATGAACAGTCTTCATTTTGTTTTCTTCGCATCCTGAGACAAAAACTAACCCTAGGTGGGTAATCTCGTGGAAGTAAATTTTGAACAGGAGTAAAATAAAATGGATGAAACTTCTCCTTTTTCAACAGTCTTACTATTGAAGACTGACTAATTCCAGTAGCTAATGACAGACGGTGTGTACTGGTTTCGGGATCACCAGTCACTTGGACTAAAATTTCATCTTCTTGGTCAGGTCGTATAATTTTGGGAGTCCTATGTGGTTCTTGGAGTGAAGTTAATCCATTTCGCCTAATTGATTGAACAAGTTTTGAAAAATCTTGTAATTAGGCTGTCCTCTACCAGGACATGTTTGTCGATATACTGTGTCGTGGCATATTCACACCTTTACTTTAACAATATTTAGAATTGACAAACACCAGCAATTCAAATATCACAATAAATATTTGACAGATAGTAAATAAACACATCTGGGTCATTATGTTTCACTCATTCCCATAGCACACTTTTAAACATTTTTGGCACCTACCCTTTAATTAACCAGGATTTTTGTTTTACTTTAACTGAGTATATAATATGCATTTTGAGGATGAAAGGATCATTGCAAAAAAGGTAAAATGTAACACTATTTCAGCCGGAGCTTTGTAGCATCACAAGAGGGTGTAACTCGATAACACAGAGGATCCAACAGGTTATGGGTTTGATCAACTCGATGCACTTTGTATTACTATTTATTAACCCTTTCAGCTCTACTGTCGCTTTTAATCGACAAAAAAAAAAATGGGCCTGTGCTCTACTGTCGCTTATATGCGTCAGCTGCTAAATAAGCTCTGCAGACTATACTGTCGTGTAAAATCGGCACTATTTTTATTTTTTAGTCTTGAGAGACAATTGTCGATTATTTGCGACACAGCTTCTCACACTACTATGCCTACTGTCGATTTTACGCATTGCGTCGAGTTTAATCGACAGTAGTCAGGTCGTCTCATAATTCAGTAAACACGTTAGTTGAGGTTGTTTATAGGTTAGTTTGTTCAAACCGGTCAAATTTGCAAGAAAAAAATAGTTGTTTAACTGTTTTATTATCTAAACTATTATCAGTGAGTATTAGAATGGCAGATCCGTGCTGTTCTAAATCTAAAAAAGCGTGATTTAAAGTTGTTTTATCAGTACCACGCTGTATATTTACTTTAAAACATTAATAAAAATATTTAAATGAATCTATATGTCACTTAAAACATATTACAGATACAAAATAAAATGACGACTTTAAGCGACAGTAGGCGTGCAAACATAAAAATAGCTCTAGGCAGGTGAGTGTACATGCAGCCAAAATGTTCAGAGCTGAAAGGGTTAAAGAACAATAATTACAATAACAACAACACTATATACAATTATATCTATCGTACTTAGGTCCGTTCGGGAGTTCCCAGGAGGGAAAGCACCACTACAGAAGCGCTAAGTAGTCAAGGGCTCGAGTCCGGCTAATGTTCCTCAAGAAGAAGGCTGTTAGCTGAAAGCACCAAGTGAACTGCCGATCCTTTGGCTGCACGCTGCTTTTCTAGCCAACCAGCTGGATAGGGCCTGCCCTCCGGGCGTGGGGGATGCTGAGTCGCTACGTGGGTGGTTAACGGCAGCGCCAGTGAGAGGGTACTAGCAGGCCAGTTTGGTACTAAGAGCTTGCTGCCGGGCTGGTGGTGTTACAATCTCCCCCTCTGGATTTGATAGCCGCCCCGGCGAAGATCCAGGAGTTGAGGTAGGTTTCTTCTTAGGGCGACCACGTTTTCGAATGGGCTGACAGGGGGGCACTACGGTTGTTTCCTTACTGGTGTATGGTTGAAGAGCTGATGCATGGTATTTTCCTATTGGTTCTGGGGGCTGCTTCGCGGGGTTTCCGATTTCATACGAACTAGACCCAATTTTCCGTATCTCTATGTAGGGTCCATCTCGCCGGGGTGCCAGTTTGGCAGAGAACCGGGTGGTTCTCTTGCTTAGACTATGGGTTGTGACCAGTTGTGTCTCCAGGTTGATATCCAGGGTCGGGACGTCGTTTAGTATCGGCCCATTGCTTCCTACGATCTTGTTTAACCTCGTGGTTCTCTCTAGCTAGGCTAAGGGTATCAGCGAGCTGGAGGAGGCTTCAGGAACAAAGTTTTCGTTGGAGACGATTGTTCTTAAATCGCGGGTGGTTTCTTCAACTGTCCGTAATTCTCGTCCGAAGGTTAGGTAGGCCGGTGTATAGCCGGTAGTTTCGCAACGAGCGGAGTTCATTGCGAAGCGTATCGAGGGGAGACGTTCGGGCCAAGTGTCGTGTGCTTGATCGACTTGGATGGCGAGTTGAGTCTTTAACTCCCTATTCCGACGTTCCACTGGGTTGGCGGCTGGGTGATAGACTGGTGTAAACTCGTGTTGGATTCCTAAATAATAGGTGATTTTCTGCATTACTGAGTACGAACTGGCTTCCATTGTCGCTTATCATGCAGCGGGGGCATCCATATCTCAGGATGACTTAAGTAGCAGTAGACCGTGACTCAAAGGACATTTTTTTGACGCCTGACGTGTGGCCAAATGGAATTGAAATTTCTGAATACTTGCCACGAGGAAAACAGCTTTTTCGGAATAACTATAGTAGGCAACCAAGAGATTATGGAAGTAATAACTACCACCAAAATATCCCAACTGAAAGACACAGAAACAGTCAAAGAATCTTTTATGGAACTAGGAACTAGCAGTGCTGAGGCAACTCCATTTGATGTCCTCGTAGCAGATGAAGATATGCATATGAAAGAAACTATCCCAAGAAATCAACATATAATACATCAAAATGTGCAGTGTCTCAGTAATAAACTGTTAGAACTTGAATTATTCCTAAATGATATTAACTGTGATATTTTTTGTGCCTCGGAGCACTGGGCTAAACCTGAACAAGTGCAATCTCTAAAAATCCAAGATTATGAGGTTGCTAATATTTATTGCAGGTCAGAGCATAAAAATGGTGGTATTGGTATATATGTCAAATATAATTCAAAATATGAAAAGCTAGATTTCTTTAATAAAATCTCAGTAGAAAAGCATTTTGAATGTACGGCAATAAAATATTTTTTGGATGATATCAATTTTGTTATAATACTAGCTGTCTATAGAAGGTCATCAATAAGAACTTTAGATGTCTTTCTTCAGAAACTCTCCATCGCATTAGATAAAATAACTAGTCAATATAAAAACCGAAAAATCATTCTGTGTGGTGATTTTAATATAAATTTTTCAGTGGAGGGGAAAAATTTGTCTGATCTGATGGATATTTTAAATATGTACTGTTTTACACCTACTATTAGAGAGCCTACTACGCTTAAAAATTGCATTGACAATATCTGCGTCAACCTATATTGCAATAGCTACGAGGGCATAGTCATAAAAAATGCCATATCTGATCACAATGCTCAATTACTGTCTATACCAATTAAAAATAAAAATAAAATGAAAAATACAAGAAAAATCATTAGAGGAGTAAATAATGTAGATCAAATCAGGTATTTTTGCTCGTCATTAGAGAAGGAACATTGGGTTGAGACATATAATGACAACGCAATGATAGATGAGAAATTTAATAGTTTTCTTAGAATATTTCAATATTATTTTGATTTAGCTTTTCCCTAAAAAGTTATAACACAGCATAAAGTTCAGGATAAAAGTTGGCTGACTAGGGGCTTAAGAGTCTCCTCCCAAAAGCTAAAGGAATTATACTCTTTAACACTATCTGGATACAAAAACATTATCACATTTTACAGAAAATATAAAAGTATTTATAGAAAATGTATACATACCGCCAAAAAGATGCATAATAATATACGTATGGCAAATTCTACAAATAAATCTAAAACGGCATGGAACATTATTAATAAAAAAGATAATTATAATGACAATAATTTAAAATTAAATATCAATAATGTTTAAGTACAGATCCAGCTGAATTAAGTAATAAGTTTAATGAATACTTTGTTAATGTCCCTAAACTGCTAATAAGTGATATGATAGCAGATAAATCTAATCCAGTGCACAATGTGAACATAAACCCATATAGTTTTGCTTTTGTACCTGTAACTGAACTTGAAGTAACTGAAATTATTAACAGCCTGAAAAATTCCAATTCCTCTGGGCCAGACAATATCAGCTCAAATTTACTAAAGAAATGTGTGCCGTACTTTATAAAGCCTCTCACTTACCTGATCAATAGCTCTATAATGGAAGGAACTTTCCCAAAGCTTTAAAATCATCAAAAATAAAACCTCTCTTCAAATCAGGTAATAGATATGACATTAACAACTATGGGCCCATTGCCCTTGTTAGCACATTTTCAAAAATATTTGAAAAGGTTATTTCAAATAAAATAGTTTCTTTCTTTAATAAATATAAACTATTTAACTCTAATCAGTTTGGCTTCCGCAAAGGGTTATCTACTATAGATGGCATAAATCAGTTCTTAAGAAAGGGGTAAAAAAATTCCTACAAGATAAATGTTATTACTTCTTTAATGAGTATTTGGAGGATAGATTATGACCACCTACCATATCGTAGTTTTTTAAAATTTATTCATGTACTGTTTATATATTGTCTTTAATATTTGTATTGTATTCTTTTACAATTTTACTTTATTTTTTGTATTGTATTTTTATTTCTATTTTATTTTATTTTTGTATTGATTGACTGACCTATTCTATATTGTGTAACCACAATCTACAGAATTAATAAATTATTATTATTATTATTATTATATTACTTCTTCTATGAGGGTCCAAGCGCATACTTCTGCAGTAGCTTCCTTTAGGGGAAAAAGTTCCACCCAGCGAGAGGCGGTGTCTTCCACAATAAAGACCCATCGGTATCCCTTGTTGGCGACTGGTAGGGGACCAAAGAGATCGATGGCAATAATCTCAAAACGTTGCTGCGTTACTGGGGTCTAGATTAGTCCGGCAGGTCGAAGATTAGTTGCCTTATAATGTTGACAAGCGAGGCAGTTTTTCACATAGTTTGTTACGTCTCGTCTTATACCAGGCCAATAATATCTGGTGGTAATACTGCGTAGTGTTCTTTCAGATCCATAATGACCAGCGGTCGGGGCATCGTGATAAGCTTTGAGAATATCCTGCCTTTCGTGTACTGGTATAACTAACTGGGCTTTGTCTACATCATAATCTTGATCATGTCGGTATAGAACGCCCGGGTCATAATGTATCCTCGGCTGGTCCAACGGTTTGTTTCTTCTTCGTTATGGGGCTTGGAAAAGGCGCACAAAAATTTTTTGAAGTTCCGGATCCTTTCATTGTTCCTCTGGTTTTGGGGCTACGAACTGATAGGTCTAGGGAGATGACCCCGATGTCACATAATGGCGTGGTTTCATTCGGGCATGGAGGTCGAGACAATAGATCGGCGACAACATTGGATTTGCCTGGGGCGTACTCGATTCTTAACTGGTAGGGCCCATCGTGCGAGCCTTCCTGAAGGGGATTTCAGTGTCATGAGCCATTTGAGGGCCTGATGATCGCTGATGATTACTACGGAAGATTCTTTGATATATCCACGGAACCTATTCATAGAACAGACGATGGCAAGAGCCTCCCGTTCCGTGGTTGTATAATTCTGTTCCGTGGAGGTGAGTAATCGACTAGCAGCAAGAGACTAAAATGATATAATCTAATATGATTGCCTAAGATCTGTTATAAATAAAAAAAATATATTTAAATAAAAAAAATCTTATTTTCAAATGATCAAAAAAATTTAAAAGTTGACCAGACTAATGAAAATATTTAAATGATAAAGTTTATAAGCTAAATAAATAGGCTCATAGAAAAAAAAATACAAAGTCAAGATTTAAGCAGTTACCTAGAGGGGACAACTGGTATATGTTGTAATAATATATTTAACCTAGTGGATAGAAATAGTATAGTATATCGTATCAGTTTCTATAATATTGAAATATTTGCTTTTTATATTATTCACAAGAAACTAAAGAACAATAATAAAAAAAACAGCGTTTCTTTTTAATTCACCTAAATAGCAGAAATTAAGTAAAACTTATAAACCGTCGCAAAATAAATTACTGCAGTTTAAGTGTTGCTTAAGCTTAAGCGAATTCACATAAAACAACCAGCCCAAAAATAACACTACTTTGTGTAGATTTTTTATTTTTAAACAAATTAAATAAAATAGAAAAACAAATAGCATAGATTTGAAATGGATATCAATGAATTTAGAAAAAAAATCTATAATTTATTGAACACTATGAGTCACACCACCTTCCCATTTGAAAAAAAAAAAGTTTTCGATAAAAAAGTGATATGTTCAACTTTGGAGGCTTCGTAAATGGTTATTAATGAAATTAAATGAAAAATTATATTTTTCCCTTGGACTTTACATGCCGTAGAACAAATTTTGGTATTCCAAAGCACTCTAGGCGAATGTCTTAAAATGCTTTAAAAAACTGAATATCGACTCAAAAATTCGCGAAATTCTCATTATATACTGAGAATGTTGTCTTGAATCCAAATATGTAAAAATATACAGGGTGTTCCATTTAAAAATCGAAAGTTGCGGTCATTTCCGGGTAAACCGGAAATGGTTTCATATTATTTTTTATGTCAAAAAATCCATTTTTTCAAGTAGTTTATGCACCCCGAGTTTCAAATGAATAAGTTAAAAAATAAAGGAAATATAAGGTTGAGCCACTTACTTGTGGCATCCGGTATATATATATAATTTTTCAAATATTAAAAAAAATGATTGCTCTTTAGCTTAACTTATGTATCTTCCTATTTCAGGTGACTCCTCGCCTCAGGACTTCTACGAAGATAAGTTGTAGCCCAGGTACGTCGGAATGGACAGGAAAAAAATATATATTCCCCAAAATGAGACTTGGCTCCCAGACTATTATTTTTCTTTGAAAATAGAATCTGCAGCATTCAGAACTCCTCAACAGAAAAACGCCAAATAATAGCCGTAACAATAGCCCTCCATTAACACCCTTATAAATAAAATACAGAAAAATTAATTACCTAACTATTTACAAAAAAATTTGAACATATACCTTCCTTGAAGTCCACTTTATCCACTTTATTCCACAAAAATGGTTAGATGATGATGAAAAACGATGAGAGGGAACGATAGAGAGGGTGGAATAATCACTACACGTGAAGAGAAAAATAAATTACTATTTATAAAATTACATGGATGAGGGGGTACTTATAATAATTGCTGAAATAATCCCTAAATAGGTGCGATTTCACGAAAATATCGTCACAATCCAAAAATATAAACTGCCAAACTTCGAAATCACATTAAAACACTGCACAAAGAATAATCCCAGAGGATGGGGATGTCCACAGAACAAAACGTCTTCATGCAGTCACAACCAGCAATTAATTAAGAATGGCCCCTCTAATCACCGGAAATCGACGGATCTACATATCAATTAAAAATCCGATTTGAAAAAAAAAACGTATTTGAGCTATTACAGTTCCTAAATTATAGAACTTTTGTTGATACCTATTTGAGCAGTTCATCCACTGTCCACTAGATGTCAAGATAAGTACCTCTAAGGAGAATTTAGAGAACATTTTGAAAATCATAATTGGTACTATTTCAAAATCAACAGGGATCAAACAAATAATTATTTAGCCAAGGGATGAATAGTGCAGAATGTATTAGGGCTCCCACTGGACTAATGGGTAAGTATATAGACAAATACATAAATTAGCCCCAATAATAATAGTTTTCTATTTTGTAGGGATATGAGGGAATTGTAGAAGTACCAACAATAATAAACAATCTTAGTGACTCTATGTAATCCATTAAATAATCATTAACTTACCACTAATATGTACAATATATTTATAACTAAATAAAGAAAAATTACCTAAACCTATTTAATTTTTTACTAACCCAAGCAGCATTCAAAGTGATGAGAACTGGCATCTGAGGCATCGGAACTTTAATATAGTAGGAATAACATAACTGTTACTAATTTTGCGACTTCAGGGTAATATTCACTTTGTGGTATGCATTTGTAGTGACAATTAAGTAGATTCTACTGAATTTAGGCACTGTATAGTTATAACACTTTCAAGTAACTGCTGGAGAAACTGCAACGTCGCAGATACTACTCTGCATTACTTTGAAGCATCCTCAACTGCAAAGTGAAAATTGGTAGTAATGCCGACTGCACAGCTTTACCAAAGGACCACTTGAAAGTAGTCTAACTTATTAGTGACATCTCGAGTAAAAATGAGGTTATTTCTACGAACATAGGGGCTTTGAAGTTATCTTTAATACTCCCCACTAATTGAAAATGACTTAAAAGTTACATATACCTTGAAAATCTACTATAGAGTAATATTAACTTTTAAGACAATTTATATAATTATTGGCATTGAATAAAATGGCGGCATCTGAAATGCTCAGTGAAAGCGAAATAAAGTTTATCAGCACTCATCCACGTTTTATAGAAAACTGAAGAAACAGTTAAACAGTAGTAGAGAAATAGTGATTCTTCAGAATATGATGCAAACATGAAAGATTATTTCGCCACAGCAAAATCATCATCTTTGGCAACAAGTGCAAAAGTGCTCCCATCAACACAAGAAGAGTAATCGAAAACTATAACAGTTGTAGTGATTAATGATACTGTGTACTGCTCGAAAATTACAACTTGTCTTTAACACACAGATTGACCCATAGTTCAGTTAGTGATCCACTGAGCATATTAAATGAATTTGCCGATTAAACACTCCAAATTTAATAAATATTGTGTCGATGGGGAACGGACAATGTCGGTATAACGGCATAAGACATTATTTATGTACAATAAATTGAATTGAATGAAATTAAATGTAAACTGATCACTAAATAAATATGAAAACTGTTATGTATTTATTCCATTATTACACACCTTACGTTAATAAATATATTTATCCAACACTTTCATATAAAGTGATCTTTATTGATAAGACTTTGAAGGTATAAAGTGACCCATAAGTCACTAGTGAAATAAAGTAGTAAGCTAAATTGATTTAGTCACTAAAGAGTAATTTTAATATAAAATAAAGTCCAAGGAATTTATTTATTGTCTCCATTATATGGAAAATTAACAAAACAAAGAATCCATGCACTAACACTTATTTATATTTATGTTAACATTTATTGTCATCATATTCGATTTTTCACAAAGAAAACTGCTCTTCTGTACACAATTTTTCTCTATACTAGTAACGACGTCTGTATTTCCTGACTCGTTGTGCTGCTCTCCCTGAATTTTTTTAGCAATAACAATCTTGTTGAGACTGAATCTTCCAAATAATCCTCCGCCACGGTGGATGGTTTCCACACACCGTGACGTTTAAGGGTGGTAATGTCACCCCCAGCATTGGCCAAGAGTTGATGAGGAACGGCGCATGCTATGGCCAGTATACAAATCTGCATCAGGCAATTGCAAATAATCAGCTACAATTCTTGGAATTTTTGAGAGCTTATTGAATCCAACGCATTGGACAGTGCACTTTCCCTTTTGAAAATTTACGAAAAATCTTTTGTGAGACACATTTTGCGATCTTAAAGACATATTTCCTAATAGAATCAAGTGGGTTCACCGAAAATCCTTCATTTAAAACTGTGAAACTTCTTGATTTATTCGTCTTGGTATCTGGTATGGATATATATAGATATTAGTCTTTATCTCATATCTTCGACGCTTAAGAAGGTCAGTTCACCGCAACGGCAGGCACCGCAAACTCCGAATATCAATGCAACCTAAAAAACCCAAACATTTAAATAGGTATATAAAAGCAAGATCATAAAATCTAAAAAACACCTACCTCTGACATAAGATGCTCACCGTCAGGGGCATCCATTAAATATTGTTCGTTATGTGCTCTTTCCAAATAATATCAGATAATAAAAAGTACTTAAAAAGTATAATAATTGTTATTTTTAATAATCCACATATTCCCATTGCACACAGTGACAGTGACTCTTTAACAGTTATTACCGCGTTGCCTATTAAAAAAAAATATTACCTATATCGATTCTGCCAATTTTACCAACATGAAAATAAGTTGGTAGCAACAGTTACTAAGATCTTATAGCGTCATTGGTCCCATTTGCTACATCTAGGTAAATATAACTACACAGTGAAATTGTTGCAGTTGCCGTCACCACTTTTAAAGTAACAACAACTATAACGTTGGTGGCATCTGCTACCTTATAGTAAATGTAACTTGTAGGGAAATAATTTTGGTTTTTTCAACCTCTAAGTTACTGCAATTAAAATCGTCATTTTTCTGTTGTTGAATGAAGACGCCATATTGACACGGATAAAAATATAATTCAATAAAAAATTTCTTTTTATTATAGTCATTTACAAATATGTTTTCTAAATAGATTATTACTTTATAATATATAAAATTAAAAAAAAAAACGTTTTCCATCCAAAATTTTGCAGTTTTGCTTGTACACATAATTTTTGCAAACATTTTTTTTTCCGAAAAAACATTTTCTCGAGGGGGCGTCTTTTTTATCGAAGCATCATGATAACATTTTACAGAAAACAAGTGGTGGTTTTAATATCCACACCCAGGGTAAATGCAAAACATCATGATTTATAATATATGCTTATGCATGTTGTATATAATCACCTTAACTTGGACCTTGGACATATCATGTGCTTAAACTCAGTAAGTCATTAATTTGCTATTCGAATAACAGAGGGCCAAATATATAGTTTGCGCTCTCATTTCGGTCAGCTGAGCTGTTCCAAAAGTTAGTCATTTCTACCACTTGGTTACGTCCCGTTTACGTAATAACCTAGTTTTCAACACGGTAATGGTAGAAGTACCGGAATAGTAATTTGCTGCGTAATTATTATTCCCCATTTTGGTGAATACTTGGTAGAAGGATGGTTCCCACTACGTAACAGTCCTTAGTTGCGGAAACCTTTAAAGTTCCCCTAATGGTAACTATTACGTAGAAACTACTAAAATTGCTGCTTGGGAATTATCTTAGGAGCCAAATGAACCGTAACAGACTTTTCATCTCCGCACTAACTTCTTGACCAAAAGCTGTATAGGTGAGGTGCACGTGACGTCACGCTGGAGGTAAATTACTAGCACATTGTTGATAAGAACACAAAAAGAAGGCCTATTATTATCATTTATTGATTATATTTGACCCACAATATAAACTGTTCACTAGTTTTAAAATAGAAATGTTTTATACAGTTTGAACTTTAATAGTTAACCTTAAAATACCGCTTGTTTCCATGGAAACAATGTCAAAAGTGTCAAAAATAAGTTGTTGTACCCCCAGGGTGACGTCACGTGTACCTCACCTATATTAGGGAACCTCATACTCTACAAATCTTGGCGTTTTGGTTCATACCAGATTTCGAACGGTTCAGAACATTTCCTGAATTTGGTCTGATTCAGAATAATTCTATATTTGTACATTTTTCAAAACCAAAACAAGTTTTCAGTCACGAAACAATGCTTGTCTGTCCTGAATTGGGCAACCAAACAAGTGCTTATCGAGAGAACGAAAACCCGTGATCACGTCGCATCACGTAGCACCTTTAGGAGCAGTCGTTCCTAGGTATACATTATATTTTACTAATTTAATATCCGTGATCTGTGATTAATTGACAGTTCAAGAAGTAAGTGGATTGAGGTCGTCAGTCGTCATTGTTAGGTTAGGATCATGTATTTATATTATTCTAGGTAATTAGAAGCTAATTAATCTGAGTATCTGAGATTAAAACCAACAATCTTTATGTGCTATCCAAGTGGACTTTTGTTCTGATATACTGACTGGCTAATTAAGAAGCAGATTTTAAGGATATCAATATACTTACAAGTGAAAGTTCCATTGACTTTTAATTTTGTACATTAGTAAATCTAAACAAGGCTTAGCCAAAAATTAGAGAAGTGCTTTTACTGTGTTTACTGTGTTATGTGAATCCTCAACTCTCATTTGAGTTCTTTCTTTGATTAAAACGTTAAAATGAGAGAAAATGATGGTCGATTGTGCAGACTGTGTTTATGCGTTCTTTCTAATGAGAATTTCGACGAAAAGGGAAAGAATATAAAAGGAATGATAGAGGTGATTCAGTTGAAGCTAGTAAGTGTAATTATGCCATGTTTTTTCATTTTCGCCTCCATGATTGTGAAAATCTACAGTACATTGAAATGTTCTTAACGCTTATACTCTTATCTCTTTCAGAACTGTCATATTGGCGAAGAACATATTGTTTGTAGCAATTGCATGGAGAACATTAAGGAATGTTCGAATTTTAAATCGACTTATCTGAATACTGAGGATTTCATTGTTACATTACATAACTCTGAAAATAAGGCGAAACTGGATCTGAGAGAGGTGTATATACAGAAGAATAGGCATATGACAACAGCTGACATCGGTGAGGACCGTCAGATATGCAGATTTTGTATAAAATTAAGTGAGAGTTCTACTTGTAAGCCATTGATTGAAATAGGGGAACACATGATACAAAAGAGTATTCCAAAATTCGTAAGTACATATTTCATCTGTTTACTCATTAATAGTAATTTGTGCAAAAAGTGGTACTTTTTTCACAAATGAGAAGGTTGAAGCACAAGACGTAGGTAAATTCGGCAATCCCATGAGTGAAAAAAAGATTCTTTGTATGAGTTTCATACAGTATTTGTTGTATCATAACAACATTACTTCCAACTATTACAACCGAATTTTGCAGGCTTCTTTCTTGTCAAAAACTATACATATATGTTACCAAAAAAAAAAAAAAGGTGTTCCACAATATTGGAAAAACTGGAGGACAATTTGTATATTGCAGAAATATATTTGTGATACTCCTTATCAGTTTATGTTCTACAAATAAATTATTGGGAAGGTATTTTTCGCAAAAAATGTAAAGAAAGTTTCAGTGGCGGCTGGTGAAATTTCAATATTTTTTTTTTCTCGTCTGTGGCGCATGGACTGTAACATCATTTCTTCTCTGTTCAATAAAATTTAAGTTTCATCAAGTGTTTGAGAGTCTTACTGCACTTTATGTTATTTGAAGAAAAAATATTACTACCCCAGTAGCTCAGAGACTCGGCAGATGAGTCATGGGTAAGAGAATGCTTTACGAATGGTTTTACGTGTTAGATAGATAAAGATTAATAAATGATAGATGATTTTATAAAAATTTTTTTTTTAAGAGATGTTAATTTCACTTAGATAATGGTAAATTTTCCAGAAAAACGGGGCGCCAATCTTTCTATAATTATAATTTACACTGAAACTGAAGTTTGATTATAAGAAAGATAAACTAATCAAAATTTAGAGAAAGTACTAGTTGTATAAAAAAAAAAATGTAAATTAATAATTTAAATTTAGCACAAGTCAAGATTAGATTAATATCTCTGAATATTACTAAAGGATGTTCAACTTTATATCAAAGATTAAATAATTAATACAGTAAGTAATATCTAAATATTTAGTTTGTAAAGTTTGGTTTGTATCAAAATACCTGAAATAAGTGGACAATGTGATTATAAAATTGATTTTATTATAAATCAATCAAACTTGGCGTGTTTTTATTATAAAACAACTAAACTGAGGCCTTAATATTAAGTGAAGTTATATACAAAAAAATATATCGAGTGGACGATAAAATGTTATGCAGATATTATTTATAATATTGTCTAAAACATGAACCGACAATATGGTGTTTAATAGTCAAATTTTATTATATAACTATACCTAAATGTTTCGTAGAAATTGTGATCACAAAGTCTTTACAGAACTTTTTATATAATTTGTTTTTAATTAGACGTAACGTCGATAATTTATAACTTAATAAAAATAGTATATATTAACTGTTCATTGAAACATGTTAATAATAAAATTGAAAATAGAAATAGTTTTAAAAAAAATAGAACATGATACTTTAAAAACTCTAAAAATGTTAAAAGATAAAAATATGAAGTATTTATATAAAAAAACGTTAGATAAAAAAAAAACTCATTTGTGACACTTATCTGGAATTTTTCTGTGAATGAAAGTGGTGACTCTTAGTAGGGGATGATGTTGGTGAAATCCAACCCACAGTGATATAATTGTTGGTTTCTAGAAGAGCTCGGGATCAGGTTTAGAAGTTTCCAATACCATATTCGACGCTTCCAGAAATTCCATAAGGACAAATCCCAACTATCCTACCATACTATCGTCGCGATCTCCATACAAAATTTGTTTCCAACCCAAAATTTAATATGACGTTAATAAGCAATGCATAACTACGATGTGCATCCCACGATTGATAAAACTTGCTTCCAATTTTAGGAGATTTGCATTTTTATAATAAAACTTGCATCTAATACAAACATTTTTTGTTCAATACTAACATTTTTCGTCCAAAACTAAATTATTTGGATTCAATATGAAAATTGTTTATCCATTAATAAAATTGTTTATCCAATAGTGAAACCCTGGAAAGAAGTGAAGTGTAAGCGTGAGTTGTAAAATGGCCGCTGCCAAATCTAAGTTACAAAAAAAATTATTTCTTTATAAATTACTTACGGATTAAACCGGTGAAGATAATTAGGCCTGCTTCATAATTAAGAAGAGGGACTATCAACCCTTTTAATGCTGAAGTCTTCAAGGAAAAATTTAATGAAAATACATCACTATTTAAAAGTTCATCGAGCAATCGAAGTTCTAACCTTCTAGTAATGGAAAACTATTCGTTCTACTTTCTTTTTCGGTGCGTATAAATCGCATCGCTTCGTTACCCTCTCCACTCATAAAGATAAGCTGATTTTAGGCGTAACTCTGGTTGCATACCGTTGTGTTTATTTAAAAAGCAATTTTAAGAAATATATTTAAATCTACCGCGGACATTCACGCTTAAGTTAAAATATTTTATAATTTATGGGGCGGCAATATGCCTGCTACAGGACCCATACGAAATATAGAACTAACATCTAGAGAAGCACTCCTCTAACGACCCCTAAAAAAATTTGAAAAAGCAGTTTGCAAAAAATTTTTTCAAAATTCGGTTGTCTATGGACTCTGTTTAAATTTTTTTTTTGTCATACATTTTACTTTTCATAAAAATACAACAATAGGTTTTGGATTTTATGAAAATATTTTCATTATTAACTGAAATACAATGAACTGAAATTTTGTAACTTACAATTTAACAAATTATAAAATTTCAGTTCGTTGTAGGTATCTCAGTTAGTAATGAAAATATTTTCATAAACTCCAAAACCTATTGTTGCATTTTTATGAAAAGTAAATGTATATGACAAAAAAAAATAATTTTAAACAGATGAGAAATTAATTCAGAATGAATTTGGGCAATAGATATCTATTTTCTAGTCACGATTAGTTACCTCAAACCTAAGACTGCACTGTACTTATGTAGTTTAAACATTGTTTATTTTGTGGAATAAAGTAAAATAGTGTAGTCCCTGGGGGGGGGGCAACCAAATTTTGAAAAAATTTTTCGCAAACTGCTTTTTCAAAATTTTTTAGGGGTCTTTAGAGGAGTGCTTCTCTAGTTGTTATTTCCCATATTTTGTATGGGTCCCATGCACCACAGATAAGAAAAAAATTATTGAAATTTATACTCACTTTCGTCTGTTATGATTTGATTTGGAATCATCTCCTGAAGAATTTCAATAAGCGATTTGAGGCAGTATTTTACCTGCTGAATACCAAAGAGGATCTCCATTTTCTTTCGAAGCTCGTCCACGCTAGCACATTTCTTTGATCCATATATGGCACACATAAATTCCTTTAATGATGCAACTAATTTATTATCAATATCCAGCTGCTTCCCAAATCTTGAAATGTTCGGATATATTTGATATATTTTGGAGAAAGTAACATTTTTAAGGGTTTTTCTCTTTTCCCTTGAAGGTGCTGACTGAGTGGCATCCAGTAAATGAATGAAGGCCCAGTAATGCCAAACATTTTTGTGGTTCGAACTTTTCTGCTAATGCGGATATGTTAATAAGCCTTCTTTTATTTCCAAATTTGGTATCAAAGAGTAATTTATATTTAATTTTATTGGAATGGAATGGAAAGATGTCACTATCAACATTTTAACCTTAATCTGTTCTTAACCCGTTGTTACCGTTTTCGAGCTAAATGTCTGCAAAGTATAATATTATTATTAATTTTTTTTCAGTTTATTTTATTTTTTGTTCTGTTAATAATATAAAGTTATATTATATGCCTTAAAATAATTGTCAAAGTTATTTCCTCTAAATGATTTACTGGCATATGAATTTCCATGTTTTCTTAATTTTGGACTAATTTATCTGGAAAATGGTAACTCCTATCAAAATATTATTATTGTATAGGAACAAAATTGTAGAAAATTTTATGCACATTGTTTTTTTGGTAAAAAAGTTTTTGTCCATCTTTTTAAATTTTTGTGTTAAATGACAAAAACAACATGGGCAACAGTTTTTTTTTTAAATATGGCAGCCATTTTGGAGGTACAGCCAGCTTTTTTTTTTTGGGAACATGTTTAAAATTGTTCCTTAGGCTTTAATATTTATGAAAAACATTGTTCCCAAAGATCGGGAGGGGGGGGGGGGGGGGGGTTGCACGTACAGCTAGGGTGGGCTCCCAACTATTAGAGAAACTACATTTCACAAAGATTATTTTCTTTGGCAATATTTGCTCACTGTCTTAAATTATAAAGGTTTGATAATTTATTTGGTATAATCTAGTACAACTGCAAATGAATTATCTTCTCAATTTCTAAAGTATAACAATAACGAAGGACCACCTATTTGAGCTGAACAGGAGAGCATGTGTGACCTACCTTGTAATCCCTTACTTTTTACATGAAAGTGTTGTACACAGGTCGAGGAGCTCTAGAGCCGTGTTTTCGGTAATTGGCCGGATAATTGTCCCACACCATAGATTTAGTTATAGGGAACTAAATCTGAATCGATTGATTTAAGCTTGCTGAAGTAATAATAATAATAATAATAATGTATTTATTTCCATAAGACTATTACAGTGTTGGAATTGTCAACAATAATGTATAAAATTTTTTAAAAATAATTAACGTCATAATATGTACATAATATTACATACACAGAATACACATATATACCTATAGCTAGAGTAAATACAAATATATGCTATGACAAACAATCAAAACATTTACAACCACAAGGTAAAAGGATCTTAATCAGACAAGTAGTATTCCTCATAAGAATAAAAACAGTGCTCCACTAAATGTCTTTTAACAAGTCTCTTGAATGATGAAAAATTGCTAGCGTCTTTTATAGCTTGTGGGAGATGGTTATATAATTTAATTCCACTAATAAAGGGACCTTTTTTTTTTTTTCTGCTCTAATCTATGTGAAGGAACAAAGATGTTATTTGCGGAGCGAGTGTTGTATTTATTAATATCACCACATTTTAAGAGATTGTTAATATTTTTTCTCACAAAACATACAGACTGCAAAATGTATATAGAATAAATAGTGAGTATGCCATGTTGTCTAAAATAATTTCTACAGGATGTGTTGTATGTAAGTTTAAACATGCTTCTGACTATCCTTTTCTGCAAAATGAACACATTTTTTATTGCTGAGCTGTTTCCCCAGCATAATATGCAATATTGCAAGGCCGAGTAAACACAACCGTAGCAGTACACGCAATGTTGACTACATGACCACACACAATGAGTTTTCAAGACAAACTGAGCGGAGATTCACAAATCTCTCTGAAGGTCGCTGGTTATGGCGGCAAAGCATTCTATTGGTCGATGCTTGTCATGCCCAAATAAAGTGGCGCATTTTCATTTTTAAATATCTATTTCGCGAACACGAAACAGCAAATTAATTTCAGCTGGTGTACTCTAAACGAAATTTGTCCATTTTCTAGTTATCAATTTGTGATGGGCTAGTCCCCTGCCAAGAGTACAAAAATAGGCTCCCGTGGGCTCCTTGATGATGTAAGTGTGGTAGTAGTCTGAATCTCTTTGTTGGGCCTTGAAGAAACATAATTTCGATGTTGGCACTCTCAAAAATGGTGCGCATGAGTACTGCGCGCGAAAAACAAAATGGCCGCCATCGCAAACACTTTTTCCGATTTATCTAAGTAACCATTGAGATTACAAAAAAAGTTTTATACAAAAAATATTGCTAAATCAATTTTACGCAAAAAAGGTTATTATAAGTTTTTATGCAGGACTAACCACTTTCCCAGAAACTTAACTTTTAAAATTATTTCATTGTCTAGCTAAGTACAAACTTATGGATGCTCTTGAATCAATGCAAGGTATACCTGCCGAAGAAAATGATGATGATCATGCCTCCACCACACCTGCAGTTTTAGAAGAAAATGAGGAGCTACACGAAAAAGCTGTGATAATAGATGGCTTGGCGCTTCTTCACACCTACCACAAACCTAGCACAGTGAAGACATGCCTTGACCTCGGTTTCAGCTTCAGCAAATGGATCGGGCAAAAATTCAGCAATTACAGTGAGGTCCATGTTGTTTTCGACTCTTACAGAGAAATCTCGTTGAAGAAAGCCATGAGAGTGATTCGGCCAAAAGGCTCAGATCCAATCCAGTACAAAATCGGACCAGAAACGAAAATTGGAATTATAGCAATGAATAAATTCTTGTCCCACGATAAGACGAAGGATGAACTGACAGAGTTCCTTTCCGGTCAGATTCTTCAATTTGGCGTGACCAATAACAAAATGTTTGTAATCAGCTGCTGAAAGCAGCTTCATCACATAGCGATGATGTATCCAGTCTTTCAAGTATGCAGGAGGAGGCGGACACAAAGATCATATTACATGCAGTATATTTAGCACAGAAAGGAATTAAAACTACTCATGTATTCTCCCCCGATACTGATGTCCTAATTTTGACACTAAGATGATATCCCCAACTTTCGAAAGAGTTTGCATTTTTCCTTGGCCATGGCATGAAAAGGTTTGTTCAGCTAGGTTCAATTTACAGAGCACTTCCTGGATTACACGCACTTTCAGGAGCAGATGTAACAGGATCATTTGCTGGCAAAGGTAAAATAAAGTGGCAGAAAACTTTTAATTCTGCAAGTGATAAGCTGCTAGAAGCTTTGGTTACATTGGGGACTACACTGTCTCTCACAGAAGATGTCAGGGCTAACTTGGAATCGTCCATTTGTCAGTTTTATATCCCCAAAACAACATGACCGACATAGGAGCTGTGAGATGGTTGTTGTTCACCCTGAAACAATGTCAAGATGAGAACCTTCCTCCAACAAGATCTGCACTGGATCCAGCTTTGTTAAGGGCCCACCTTGAGTGTTTTGAGTGGAATCAGGACCTCATTCAGCATCCCAATAACCCACCACCCTCAGATTTTGGATGGAAGAAAGTAGGGAGCACATACGAGCCAGTTGCTTGTACCAAACCTTGTGCTCTAGAGCTTATCTTGGAACTTTGTTGCTGCTCATGCTTCCAAAGGCATTGCTCTCCTCCATGTATGTGTCAGTCAAATGGACTCCGGTGTATCAAAATGTGTAAGTTCGAAGGTAATCTCGACCGATATGATAATATGGGAGAGTGCGAGCAAGGCGATGATGAAGATTTGGGGCTAAGTGAGATTTGCATTGAAAGTGACGATGATTTTAATTAAAAATGTCATTGTAGAAGTGAAAAGTATTGCTTGTCTGTACTTTGTATATATAAATCTGTAACTACTGTATTTCTATAAGTTTCTTCATTAAACGTTAATTTTTTTTCCCTTTTCTGACCTTGGATGGGTTCCATCAGCCAGCTACACAGCTGGGGGAAAGAGAAGGAAGTAAAAAGGAAAACGTTAAAATTATATTTTTCTTTCAATTTCCTATGCCTACCTATACTGTAAAACATAGGGGAGATGAGGGTATTTGTTAATTTATTTATGTTTGTAATGTTTTAGTTATAATTATTGTTTCCAGTGGCCCGAGAAATAGTGTCAAATATGTTAATATGCACTGGCAAATCTCTCATCATTAGACATATTAATTTTTATTATTGGAAACTGTAAAATGAAACTTTGAGAGAACGGTTAATTCTACATAAAAAATTGCAATAACCTTTTCTCTGTATAATTGATTTAGCAATACTTTTTATATAAAACTTTTTCGTAATCCCAATGGTTACTTAGATAAATGGGAAGAAAGTGTTTGTGACGGCGGCCATTTTGTTTTTCGCGCGCAGCACTCAAACGCACCAATTCTGAGAGTGCCAACATCGAAAGTATGTTTCTCCCAGGTCAAACAAAGAGATTGGGACCACTACCATACTTGCATCATCAAAGATCTCACGGATGTACATTTGATAGGGGACTAAAGAGTGACAATTGTTTAATTGAAATAATCAACAAGTTTCATATCGGGTAACTTAATCTATCAAGAGTTAATATTAATTTAAAACTGCTTTTTGGAAGTCGAATTATATGGCAATGTCTACTTTAAAGTGTAATAGTATAAATAATAAAATATTAATATAACTATTTTTTCTCAGCCGATTTTGTGTTCAAAAAATGGTCTAAATAAAATTGAATTTTCCATAGGAATCATGAAAAGAAAGTTAATTTTCCATCTAACACGTTGAGTGCTGGTAGCACACACGTGTGCACCAATCATTGTCTTGCTTCCATTAAGGGGTCACCGTCACAGCATGTGTGCCAATGTTATGTGTTTTTTACGTTATTTTTTAAGTAGCGGTAAAAAATAATAATGGCTCACATGTCAATAATATATAACTCAAAAATGTCTGAAAATATGTTGTCATAATGACAAATATTAGTATATTAAAAAAAGCAGCAATTACGAAATATTTCAGAAAATCATATACTGGCCACTGACTTGCGCAAACTAAATTTTTTTATTATCTAATAACGTTTCGATATTTGATTCCTCCATCCCTTAATATAAATTTTCCTGGGAAACATAATTAAGGTGACATTTTATATTTCTATAGTCAATACACCTCACGGTGGAAAAAATATTTAAAACGCTTGGGTTGCATACCTACAACTGTACATTATGAGAGATATTAAGACAATCCCTTACCAACGGGGTGGATGATTAAAAGTAACTTTTACTGGTACTTATTTTCTTGCAAGATATGTTAAATAATTGCAACACCCAGAAAGGCAATTTTATTAACTTTTAAACGATTTTAGAATTTTTCTTCAAGAGTATTTGTTATAGGGTGTGAATTACTAACGAAACGTCTATAGGGATGGTCTGGCAACAGTGTTGGGACTGGTATCGTCTATTAAGTGTTTCATTATGATACACACCGGTTTGACAAGGTGGACATCGTAACCTCTTTGGTTGCTTTTAATTCAAGCAATAGGTATGAATATAATACATAATATATACTACCTTCACCCAATTATTTCTAGTTGGTCCGAGGTCGTCTGATGAACATGTTGGGACTGAGACTGTCGATATATACAACCCTACAACTTTTATACAGAACTTTTGGGGGTGGGAGTCAATATTTAATGAATAACCCTGTACAATATTTTATATATTAAGCTAGTGATTTTGTGACTCATATCACACTAGGGTGGGCCGAAAAACATGACAATTTGAATTTGTAAATGGTACAGTTTATAATTTGTTGCTATATGTATCTAATACTAATTCGGCAAAATTTTTAACCAAAAAAAAAAAATTTTATTCGGAAAACTCTTTCCAAACACTTTTAGACATTAATAAAGAGTCATAAAAAATTTCAAACGTCGATTTGGAAAATGTTAAAAATCGAAAAATTGGTCTTTTCCTTCATTTTCAAAGCCATGGGGGCATGGCTAAATATTGACCAATTTGACTAAAAATTTTGCCAAATTAGTTTTAGATTCATAGGAACAAATTATAAACTATACCATTTGCAAATTCAAATTTTCATGTTTTTCGGGCCACCCTATTCCACACCGTTTTGGGTATACGTAAAGAAGTAATAAAGACATCTATCTATAATTTATTTCTCCTACGCATTCTTTTTTTAGTCTAATTTGCATGCGTATACAATGAGATCAGGTTTTGCATGTAGAAATTGTTTTTTTTTTTTTTTGGTAATGTAATAAATGAAGTTTCGTCAGTATTCTTTAAAATGATTTTTTGTTTTGCAGAATTTTAACTTGACCAAAGACCCAGTGATATGTGATTCCTGCCTAAATTCTCTAAAGTTGTATTTTCAATTCATGCAGACCTGTGCCGATACAGAAGAAAAAATAAATAAATATCTCAAAAGTGAATCAACTGGCAGTCAAGACCCAGTAGATTTAAACAAGGTCGTGCAATTTGCAAAAAATATATCAGAATATGGTAGAGATGTTACCAAGTTAAATGTTGGTTCTTTAGATGAGTTATGTCGTGAGAATAACGAAAATAATATCATTAAAATTGAAGTAATAGTTAAAAAAGAGGATGCAGAATGTTATAGAGAAAATGTTGAAAATGATATTAAAATCGATGTTGAAGAAATTGTTATGAAGAGAGAAATAAAAGAAGAATCTTTGGAGTCACAGAATGGGGAATGGGAAATGATGTTTGAACAAAATGAGTTACAGACCTGTGCCGATACAGATGATATTAATGTTAACGAAAATATTATGAAGATGGAAATAAAAGGGGAATTTTTAGAACTACAAAATGGTAAACTGGAAATTATTAATGAAGAAAATGAGCTGCAAATCGAACAGAGCAATTTTGAAAGGTAAATCCTTAATATCACATACAAAGTTTAAATCGATGAATAACACCAAATAATAGAGTTGTTACTGTACTGTAAGTTACTAGTGTTTATCTTAGCGAATTAAAAAATTAAAAAATTATTGGCTTACTTAAATTAAAAAAATCACTATGTATTTGATTTTTTTGAACTAAAATACGAGAATTTTCTCATTTACATTTTTACCCAGCTATTTTGTTGGTTTTTCTACTTAGTGATGAACTTATTGCATTAAAGTAATAAATTTCTATTTTCTTCATCATAAGCATAGCAAATGATTTATGGAAACGCACTATATCTCATATGTTCTAACTTTTAATTTACCATAATCTTTTTTACTTGTACTGTTGAAATTTAAAAGATTAGTTTCCTTTTATATTCGGTTCATTTTTTTGCTCCGGTAATGGTAAAGAAAAAGTTTTTTTTGTTCAAATCAGCTTAGAATGTTATGAAACGTCGAGATTTTAAGTTTGCGCAAAAGAAATTTTCTGTCTGTTGATCTATCTGTAACTTTTTCTGTGTGCACGATTACTCTAGAACGGTTTATAGTATAGTAACTAGAGGTTTTAATTTCGGAATGTCATATTGAACGGATTTCGTTCATTTTTGGCAGTATAATAGTAAATGCTTAACAGAAGAATTTCTATATTATGCGGGGGCTTGCTAATATATAGGGGGTGGATGCCACCCCCTCTCAGGGGGTGGCACTTAAAAAATATACATATTTATTGGAGCTGAAGTAGAATCAAATTTTAAGAAGAAAAGGTTCTATGCAATTTTTTACATACATTGATAGTTTTTAAGTTATAACGACTTCAAAATTGCGATTTTAGCTTAAAAGAAAAAGGTATTTCCAAACGGCTTTCGTCAAGTATCTTGAAAAGTATTATTTTATCGAAAAAATGTTACAGACCAATTACAGAAGTACAAACTGGGAATTATATATTTTTTGTTTATTGATGTAGGATTAATAATTTCGAAGATATTTAAGTTTATATTTGGTATCCAAGTGTTTCGAAATTACTATTATTAAAAAAAAATTATTAATTATTAAAGTTTAAAATGCATTTTTTTCTAAAGCAAGTGCTTTAAATGAACAAAAATATTTGAGCATCTAGGTAATGCAACATCTTAACGAAAAACTATTTGAGATAATTTTTTTAAATTAATGGCTAATTACAGTAACAAAATGGCGACCTTTTCATGTAAAAAAATATAAATATGGTCTGGTAAACTCTAAGGTGGCGTATGTATGAGTCGGTAACACGAAGTACGATTTGATTTGCGATGCGCATAAAGCTATGGCAGTGACATAGAGATGAACTAGTTGCGTATGTCTTATTCTGTTAGTTTATATGATGAATCGACCTTTGGACGCGCCAGCTTAGAGTTTACCCGATTATACGCACATTTTTCCGTCATAACTTCTTTATTTCTTATGCTACAGGAATGAGTAAAAAATAATTTGAAAGCGCAATTAATTGTCTTTAATTTAATTTCTTAGCATGCGTGACATCGTCTTATAAACGTTCGAATGCCATTTGTAAACTTTCATATCTCCGAAACTATTAAATCTATGTAAATAAATAAACAAGCGAAATTCATTATCAGTTTATGAGCTTTATTTTTGGTCTCCCATTTTTCAATAAAACTAATATTTATTGAGATATTGGAAAAGGAAAAAAAAATTACGTTTTATCGAAATTATCTTTATTTTCTTTAAACTGTATTTTTTTCTAAAGCATGTGCTGTATACAAACCAAAAAATTTGAGCATCTACGTCATGCTATATATTAATGAGAAACAGTGTTTGAAATTTCTTTTTCTTAATTACTGGCTAATTACAGTAACAAAATGGCGACGCGACGTTGTTATTAAAAAAATATGTAGACGCACATTGCTTCGGTCATAACTTCTTTGTTTTTTATGCTACAGAAACAAATAAAAAAAAAACAGTTGAAAGCTTAATTGACTTGTGTAAATACTGTTGTATATTAAACACCAATAAATTATCTTATCTTAATAACCTATTATTCTACCTATTAGCATCCTTGACTGCTTGACATCAGTGTCACAGTTTCTGAGATATTTAACTCTCATTCTAAATAATTATCTTATGAACACTTGGATGCCAAATGTAAACTTAAATATCTCCGAAATTATTAATCCGACATCAATAAATAAAAAATATAATTAATTCCCAGTTTGTGTTTTCTGTAATTGGTCTAACATTTTTTCTATAAAGTAATACTTTTCGAGATTTTCGGTTGGAAATACCTTTTTTTTTTTTAAAGCTAATATCGCAATTTTGAAGTTGATATAACTTAAAAACTATCAATTCACGTGAAAAATTGCATAGACCTTTTCTTCTTAAAATTTGATTCTACTTCAGCTCCAATAAATATATATATTTTTTAAGTGCCACACCCTGAGAGGGGGTGGCATCTACCCCCTATAAATTAACAAGCCCCCGCACAATATAGAAACTTTTCTGTGAAGCATTTACTATTAGACTGCCAAAAATGAACGAAATCCGTTCAATATGACATTATTCCGAAGTTTTGCATATTTTTTACCTCGAGGTACTGTACTATTATATTATTGACTTCAAATTTGGTAAACCTAACCCAAGGAGCAAAATGTGTCTGAACCACAGCACAATACATGGTGAGTACGCACCAATTCGGCACATTTAATAAAATTTGAGGATGAATGTAAATTGTGTCCAAGTAGTAATATTTTTTGGGTTATTCGTTGGCAAAGGAAAAAAACAGACTAATGAAAAATAATAATTTTAAAATTTGAGAATATATGCATTTTGATACGCAAATATTCATAAAATATATAAATTTTTATGATTTGCGGCGCCAAAAATACATTAGGAATAACGTTTTCTTTGAAAATTACACTGAAGTTATTTATTAATTATGGTGAGTAAATATTTAAAACAAATTTCATTATTTTTGCAAGGGGTTTATTTTCTGTAAGTATCTTATTATTCTTGACGCAGAAAATAACTTTGTTTTATATTTTTGGGCCATGCACTTATTCACACATGAAAACATATTATTTATATCACATTAACTGTGTATATTATTTATTAAACATATTTGGTAAGACACATACTGTGTCAGCTTTTGGTCTGTTTCTACCTATTTCGGGCTACAAAAGGTGTTTCTTTTATCATATTAATTAAAACCAAATAATCCTTTAATTTTATCTTTAATAAAAGGTACACTTTTCGTATAATAGACGACTTTATTACAAATAATAAGCATCATATAATCTCTTTTTGAAAGTTTTACAGATTGCTCCAATTCAATATTAATAATTTTATACTTATAATTTTGCTTTAACTGCAGAAAGTTTAGCCAGTATTATACTATTTATACTAGTGAATAGGATGACTCAAATCAAAGGCTAGTAATTTACTTAAATGGCTAATGTCAATTTAGGTTATGGGCAGACTTTATGGCAAATTGAAGCAACTAAAATATATCATATGTAATTCATTTACTTTTTGCTAGTTCCCAAATGAACACTTTTTTACTTAACACTTATAGTCACAAAACTACTAATAATGAGGCTTTTCTAAATCCCACATCTTTAATAAACAAAAGACAAGCCCTGCACCCATCACAAAACAGTAAATAGGTCACGTAGGTGCCAACATTGGAATACAAACTTAATTACCTTGAATAAATTAATTTCTTATAAAAGTATATGTCTTTAATCCAACATATAACTGGCATCTAAAATGCATTGGCCCAAAAGTTCCCTGCCTTTCGACCGACGCATGTTTGCTGAGTTTTTCACATTATCTTGTACTCAAATTTATCTCCTTAGATAATATGTGATATTACAAAAAATAGTAATAATAATAAATATAATATTTTTCAGTTTTCGAGATACTTCTTCACAGATGACTATAAACAACATAAATACAGAAGGGTACAAGTGTGAAAGCTGTTCTCACATAGCAAAACGTAAGAGTCGTCTCAAACATCACATGTTGACACATCGAGAACTCTCAGAAGTAACAACATACGATTGTGACCAATGTTCGTTTAAGTCAAAATATAAAACGTCTCTAAGGGAACATAAGTTGACCCATCAAGAACTCTCAGAAGTAAGAACAGTGCACAAGTGTAAAAGCTGTTCATTTGTAACGAAACATAAGGGTAGTCTTAGGACTCACACTCTTATTCATCATTCTTCAAACAGAACGGAGTACAAGTGTCAAAGTTGTTCATATGTTGCAAAACTTAAAGGTTGTTTAAAAAAACACATGTTGACCCATCAAGAACTCTCAGAAGTTAAAGTGTACAACTGTCATATTTGTTCGTATGTGACAAAACGTAAAGACAACTTGAAGTCACACTTATTGACCCATCGAGAGCATTCAAAAGTAACAGAAAACATGTGTGAACAAATGTTTAAATGTGACAGCTGTTCATATGAAACAAAACATAAATCTGTTCTAAAAATGCACGTACTAAATCATCGAGAGCCTTCAGAAATAACAGTATATAATTGTGAAATCTGTTCATTTGTAACAAAGTATAAGTACTATCTGAACAAGCATAAGAGGCTGGTACATCAGCCTTCAGATGTAACGCTCTTCAGCTGTGCCCAATGCTCATTTAAGACAAAATATAAACAATGTTTAGTGAATCACATATTGAAACATCAGAAACTTCCAGAAGTGACAGTGTATACGTGCGAAATCTGTTCATATGTCACAAAACGTAAGTGGAATCTTGATGTACATGTGTTGAAACATCGACAAACGACAACACCTTCAAAAGTAATGTTATACAGTTGCCAGCTATGTTCATTTAAGACTAAATATAAACACTATCTGCAAAAGCATGTTTTTACCCATCGAGGGAGACTTCCAAAAGTGACAGTTTATATATGTGAAATCTGCCCGTATGTAACGAAATTCGAGAGTAATTATCAGAGTCATGTTCTGCTCCATCAGTCTTCACAAGTAACAGTACAAATATGAGATCTTGTCATATGCAATAAGTAGGAAATGGGAGGTAGCAATAAATTCCAGCGACAGCTAAAATCTCTGAAATTCTAGATCAGTTATGTAAATTCTACATATGTAATTGTATGTATTTAATAATAATAATAATAATAATAGTTTATTGGTGCTATTACAGGTGCTTACACAAGTCAAATACAAAGAACAGTTTAAAACAGTTAAAAACATGTATGAGAAAGAAAAAAAGAAACATGTAAAATAGATTACTAAAGACATGCCCAAACCGTGTCGGTTGGACATATCTATTAGTCTATCTAAAACACTTTAAAATAGAAAAAGTTTATAAGCAAAAAAATCGAAAGCAGAACAGGTGAAAGTATGCCTTAGTAGAGAATAATAATACGTCTCGTCTTGAAATTAACATTTTCTAGGGTTATGTAAAATGGGCTGATACATTATCAGGTCCAAAATTAAAAATTTTTGCCCTACAATCTCACTAGAGTGTCAAACTACAATATATATATATATGTACAGTAAACGGACAAAAGGAAACTTATTACATCCATTCTTTGAGAGACGTTGAGAATTAAAACACGGCGGGGTGAAAGTCTAATGAAGAAAACCCAGCATGTCAATGAAGTCGTTTTTAAAATATTCATTAATGTTATAAAAACACTTGCTAAGTAAATAGTTTTTAACTAAAATTTTGAATTTGGGTCTGTCGAGGGACCTCACTGTGAGTGGCAATCTATTAAACATTTTTGGCCCTAGAAATCTAATTCCCGTTTGTGTTTTCTTTACCCGATTAAAGGAAACGTAGATATTGTTTTTGTTTCTTGTCTCGTAGTCTATATAACATCATGTTATCTTTAACGAACAGCAAACATTGAAAAATATATAGACAGGGGAAAGTTAAAATTTTTAGTTCTATAAAAGCTGGTCTACAGTCGTCCCTGTAATCTAGACCGGCAATTATTCTGACAGCTCTTCTTTGAAGAGAGAATACTCTACATGTTGATGATGCATGACCCCATACTACAATTGCATATGATAAATGTGATTGTATTAGTGCAAAATATGCCGTAATTAATGCTGATTTAGGGGCCGCCCGGGTGAGGTTCCTTAGCAAGTAAACAGATGAAACTAACTTCTTACATACAGCTTCAGTGTGATATTGCCAAGTTAGTTTCGGGTCCAAATGGACGCCCAAGAATTTCACAGGCCGATCATTATTTAAAAGCTCATCGTTGTTTAAAAAATTTATTGAGAGGGTAAAATACATTGCAATGGTTTTTTCTTCATTGAGAGAGAGTTGGTTTTTTGAGAACCAATCCGTCACCCTTGACTGGGCCTCCTTTAATTTCTCGTCCACAATACCTTTTTGGTGGTGTTTATAGATGATATTTGTATCATCTGCGTATAGTATAAACTCCATGCTGGGATTACAGTCAGTGATATCATTGATATAAATCAAAAACAACACCGGCCCCAGCACGGAACCTTGTGGCACCCCATGAGTGGTATTCAGGAGTGATGAGTTCTGTCCATTAAGTGCCACAAACTGCCTTCTACCTACTAAGTAGGAGTGCATAAACTCAAGACAGTTTTGAGAGAAGTTGTAATAAGCCAGTTTATCAACTAGAATATCAAAGGAGACGCAGTCAAACGCTTTTGTCAAGTCACACATTAGACTTCCAGTACTTTCCCCATTGTGATAGCCGTCCTCAACAGTGGAGATCAATTTATTTATTGCGTCAATTGTTGTGTATGATTTCCTAAAACCAAATTGTGATTTATTGAATAGATCATGCGATTCAAAATGTGTTATAATTCTTTGTTTTAATGCAATTTCTAATATTTTGCCTAGAATAGGTACAATAGTAATGGGCCTAAAATTACTGCATTCATTTAGGGAGCCTTTTTATGTATAGGTAAGACCTTGGATTGCTTGAAAGCATCAGGAAATATATTATTTTTTAAACATAAGTTAAGAAGCTTAGTAAGTGGTACGGCTATTTAATTTCCAATACATTTCAATATTTGCGTATTTAGCCCGTATATATCCCTTGAGTGTGTATTTTTTAGGCTATAGATAATATCCCTTGTTTCGATAATCGAAAGCTCCTCAAAATCGAGGGCGGATATTGAAACGCGTGACTTATCCGAAATGTTTGCATTGTTCTCAGTATTATCGGTATGAGGCAAATCGTTAATGATATTTTGAGCAATATTTACAAAAAACAAATTGAGATCATTGGCAGTTAAATCAGTTTTAACAGTATTGTGTTTCACTGTACCTCCGTTGATGACACTCCACATAGCTTTCTGTTTATTGGCAGAATTTTTAATAAAGTTATTGTTGGCATTAATTTTAGCATTTTTGAGTGCTTGTTTATATTGAAGTCGATACCTATTGTGTATGGTGTTATATTCCGGCATTATTTTTGAAATGTCATAGAGAAAGTTTAACTTATCTCTCATAGCTCCTAATTCCGCATTAAACCACACAATTTTACTTTTACTGTTTGGACTATTATTATTCTTAATTATTTTTGTGGGAAAAGCCATGTCCATTCCTATTTGTAAAACATTGATAAAATTATTACATTTCTCATTAACATCTGTATCCATATCATCCAAAAAATCCCAATTTACGCACTTAACATAGCTATTCAAGGTAAATAAACCAGATTGTGTGATGGGCATAGAAATTCTTGGGGTCTCATCTGTCTCAGGTTTTTTTACATTGTCTGCAAAAAATAAACCAACACCCCGGTGGTCCGATAAATCTACATTAGATATAAAAGGTATATACTCATTACTATTAATATTCGTTATAACATTATCTAAGCAAGAGTTTCCTCTTGTGTTGTCCAATATGACAGGATAGAGATTGAAGGTAGCTAACAAATCTGTGAATCGTATATTATTTTTATCAAGAGTATTAAATTTAATGTTAAAGTCTCCATTTATTATCACTTTACGTGTTGATTTAGATATTAATTCGAGGACAGTATTCATGATATTCATAAAAGTTTTAAAATCACCGAGAGGTGACCTATAGATGGTTATGATTATTAGATTAAGTTCTATTGCCTCAATAGCACAAAGTTCACAATGAAGCTCCTGAGAAAGGTTTACAATATCTACTCGTTGTTTGCAAAGGTTGGCTAGGTTTTTTTTTGCCATAGATTGCCACCCCACCGTGTATGTGGTTCGATCTTGCAAAAAAGCTAAGCAAAACATAGTTTTCAATAGTAGCGTTACGTATTTCATCAGTCAACATCCAGGGTTCACTGAAACATAGATAGTCATGTTGAAAGTCCATGGCTTCTATCTCATCTATCTTATTCCGCAAGCACCGGATATTAAAATGTAATAAGACACGACTCAAACAGGATTCAGTAATGTCAACCACATCACAATCTTTAGAACGTACACTAGTGTAAAAAGTTTCAGTTTTTGCCTGGAATTCTCTGTCATTCTGACAATAAACACTAAAATCTGATTCTTTTTGTAGACTATGATTTAGACTGAAGCCTGAGGATCCACCTGATACTGCTCTTGTGGTGGTATCCTCCTCTTTACAAAAAACCTAGATACAAAAGCACCACTAGGCCAAATCTCCCGTTTCCAGGCATTCTTGAAATTATCTTCTCGAATGGTTACTTTCATTGAACCATACAGTTCAGGATATTTAGATGGGTGTGCTTCACAAGTGACTTCAGGGAAGTTTGTGTTGAGTATATTTTTTAAGTCGTCCGGTTTCGTACGTGGATCAAGCCTTGTTACATGTAGAGATACGAGTTTGGGAACTGTCGTTATCTCCGTGCTATTCTCATTGCCTCCCACAACAAATCTTCGATTTTTTCTTCGTTTTACTTTTTCCCAGCCTCCATCAGTCTCAACTGAAATTGGTTGACCTAGTTGACATATTTCACGCATTTTACTTTCTGTTTGAGCTTGCAGAATTGCCGATCGCACTTCCTTGGAACTAATAATGTTTACATTTCCATTTTGCTGTTTGACATTTGGTTGGGAGTTCATCGACGTTATGTTGGCACCATTGGTTGTCACTGTTGAATATTTGGCTGCCTGTACGGCAGGCGCATTTTTATTGCTAAGTGAACGTTGACCTTGAGAGACTTGGTTGATATTTGCGTTTTTTTCTACGGCGATAGGTTTTTTTTCATATTTTTTAAGTTTATCACTGAGAAATCCAATTTTCTCCTTCAATAAATCGCAATTGTCACTTAGAATATTGCACTTAGATTCCATCTCTCTGACCAGCTGTCTCAGCAGTTTATTTTCTGCCACATAAATATTAATATCAGCTTCATAATGCATACTAACATTAACCTCACTCTGCGATTCATTTTTAGGCAATTCATGCCGGCAAATCGGGTTTTTCGCTTGTGCTGCTTGTATCATACAACGAGGATGAAATATTTCCTCACACTTATTACACTTAACATAATTTATAACAGGTTTCTTACATTATTTACATATATTTTTACACTCGGCATTCGATCGCAACACGTCCGCCTCCATCTTGGACTTGGACACAATGTTAATTTTGAAACAATTACTACCGAAGCTAATATGATACCTTAGGGTACTGTCTAAATTCACATGTCATCGGCACAACTAGACTTAATAACACAATTGATAATATGTTTAGTAATATTCCAGAAGATATTATAGTCCACAGTACAGCCCCTTTTTTTGATGATTAGTAACAGGCTGAATTTTCATGAGTATCTTCGTTTTAACGAGACGTCCAACTTTTCTCTCTGCAAAAGTTCTCGGTAGTGGTAGCTAATAACTGCACTTGGGTGTATATATGTCGATTGGGTGATTGTTCAAATTTTATTAGTAACAGTTAATTTTTTTGTTAAATCTTGAGATAATTTGATAAAAAACACGAAAAAAGTTTGTCCTACAAAATCGATGGTTTGACCGAAGCATCCCAACATGTCCAAATAACGATGTCACAAAAATGATTAGTAACCAGCTGATTTTTTTACTATTGCTTAATAAATGTTTTTAAAATTATATGGCCACATTGTCCTACAAATTGAATGGTATGTTTTTACAGTCCTACGCTCGGAAATTTTTAGTTCCACGGTAACACTTTTCTCATTAGTAACAACCTAATTTTCATTTTTTTCTCTTGGGAATAAAGTGTGGAACACAATTTTACTAATGTCCTATAAAAAAAAGTGGATATATTGATAAAAATTTAAAAACACTTATTTTGAAATTTCATTCCATAGGTAAAGTTTCATATTATTTTTTAAATATTTTAATTGAGTTAATGAAAATAGGTTGTACAAAATTAATAATAGAGGTGCTCCGAAATCGAATATTTGAATAATTTATTAGTGCTTGTTAATGGCCAGCCCGTGTCATTTTTTAAATTATATTTTTTTTAAACACGTAAAAAAAACATACAAAAAGCAGATCATTACAAATTTTCTCCAATAATTTTAAAACGGTTGAATATACAGTGTGACTTACTTAAGATGAAGAACTTTTTTATTTTTTTTTCCGATTTGAATCAAATTACTTCCACATCCAGTGGAAGTATAGTAACGACAAAAAATGTTTTAAAAATTTGTATTGTTCAAATAGGCTTAAAATGTCATGAAACGTCGAGATTTTAAGTTTGAGCAAAAAAAAAAATTTCTGTCTGTCGGTCTGTCTGTCTGTAACTTTTTTTGTGCGCACGTTTACTCTGGAACCGTTTAAGATATTGACTTGAAATTTGGTACATATATGTACTTTAACGAGATCTAGAACTAAATTATATTTTCATCTTGTTCCGTTGAATGGTTGGGGGGTGAATTGGGGTAAATTTGGTGTAAATGGGTAAATTAAGCAAGTAAGAGTCCATCAAATTGGTATATAGTATATACAAGAGAAGCTAAGGCCTCAAAAAAATTTTTGGCATTAGCCACCCCCATTACCACCCCCACCCCATTATTAAAGGGGATGAAAAAAAAAATTGCGATTTAGTGTATGTACAAGAACCAGAAGCCTGAAAATATTTTTTTACTTCATCCACCCCCACTACCAACCCCCTATCAGCACCCCCACCCCACTAATAATGTAGGGTATCGTTTTATGGGTTTTTGGGGTAGAGGATGTCAAATATTATATTATTAAAGTTCTATAAACAATTATTTCCACATAGTTTTTTCGATGTGAGTGACTTGGATAGAGAATCTGGATGTGGAAGTAGTGATTCCTTGGGCAGCAGTTTTTACTCAAATGTAGAACAAATTAGGATCTAATTAAGATCAGAAAAACATTCGCCTCTTACAAATGCAAAACATTCGCCTCTTACAAATGCAAAGCCACCTGCGGTACCAAAATATGTGGAAATAATAAAAAAATCATATTAGGCATTCCTTTATCGGAAAATTTTGTCAATGAAACTTATTCAGAATTGTCCAAAAACAGTAAATCTAAAATTGGATCGAAATACGATATTGAAATTTTGATTAAAATAATGTCCAAGTCGAAAAATGTCATTTTAATGGGTTTGTTTAGAAAACTGTATGACAATTTTGTTTTGAAATTTAACCCAAGCTGCCAGGTAGTTGTCAAGCAATTTGCAGTTTTTTTTTTGTTAAATAATTGTTTTCTAAATTAAAATTCTAATTTTTCAATTTTTATGTTTTGATTAAATTTTGGACATGAGGTTTTTGGATCATTCTGAACAACTTTCATTAACGAAATTTTCCGATAAAGAAATGCCTAATATGATTTTATTTTCTTCGAATATTTTGGTACCACTGATAGGTGGCTTTGCATTTATAGGAGGCGAATGTTTTTCTGGTTTTTGGCTATTCAAAAAAAGATTTTTTTTTTTAGTAATTTCCCCAATTTTTTCATAAACTTTTCATATAAATTATGTTATTTTCGAATTAAACAAACACTTAACCCTTTCGCGGCAGAAACCAGATATCTATGAACGACAAGAGGTGCACTTAATTACTGGAAACATACGTATCCGCCTATTACATATTGTTGGTTTAACCCTTTTCTTACTCCTCCCACCGTTAGTTCATTTTTTTTTTTTTTTTTTTTAATTGCTAGTGTACATATTTATATTTTATGTGTGGTAAATAAAAGTCTTATTTCTATTATTAGCATGTTTTATTGATATTTCCCCTAAATTCATAGAAATGTTGAGTTTGTTAAGCCTTACGTTGAAAAAGCTACAGTTCACAGCTGCAAACGGACAAATCCGCAAGCGCAGTTCGCTGCCGTCCCGAAAGGGTTAAACATTAAAAATAATATTACATTAGAATTATAAAGAAAATTTTTCGGTCTTGTAGTCGAACATTTAATAAAACATAAAAGTGCATGAAAAATTCAAATATTCGCAACAAATGTAAATATGTAAATTAGGGTTTAAAATCAAGGGAAATGTTTTTTGATAATCTGAATGTATGTGCTAAATTTGGTAGATATCAGAATTCTGCTTAAGTAATGAAAGTATATTAATTTACCAAAATCGCAATGATAAAATAATTCGTTATTTAAAATAATTTTTGTTGGACTAGCGACACATACCAATTTATTTGTAGGACACTATTTTATTTGGGCAGAGAATACACTAACCTATCATGTGTTATCATTGTCCTACAGTTACTAATGAATTTGATAATTTAAATCTTATACGATTACTTTGTTTTATTACTATTTTATTAATGCTTCTGATATGCTAATTGATTATATTAGAGTTGCAGAAAACACTATTTGGTTGCCTGCAGCTGAACTGTTTTATAAATTTATCATCAAAATGTTTTTACAGCAAAATTATAAAATATTTTATAAACCAGTTAATAAATTATTATAGGAACGTTTCTGTGATTAAGTTACAAAACATTTCAGCTTATATAGCTAAATAATTTTATAGCTCTTTTTTAGTAACATTCGGCAGTATTTTCAGCATCGTTATAAATATACGTTAAAATTATTTTATAATTGTTTCTTATTATCTTATAAAACAGTTATATTAAAGCACTGTTTGGGACAGTTTTGCTATTAAAAATAAATTGTTGTTCCAGAGTCTGCTAGATAATTATGATATAGTGTTGCAATCTACTGCAATATGGGAACGGCAATAAAGTAGTTAGTTACAAAATAAAATTTTATTAGAGTTTTTTGATCGGAGACACAAATTTTACATAAAAAAAAGTTTTAGATAATTTGACCAAATATTTTTTCACTTGTTATTTTTAGGTCCGGCACCTACGCCAAAATTTTTCAAACTTTATTTTTTTTTACCCTATTTTTATTATAACAAAAAATCTTTTTAGTGCAAATATTCTAAAGGACTATTGGAAAGCATCACAATATAAGACGTATGAAAAAAATCATGAATTCGGAATTTTTTTAACTTGACCACTTGTACATTTTTTTAGCTGTATCTCGGAAACTAGACGTGGGATCAAGTTGGGCCCATGAGAACTCTTAATCACAAAGTCGAAATCTACAACGGTTATCAATTTTAGTAGCTTAAACTGTTTTAAGCTATTTTTAACCTCTCGTTAATAATTCATAAGTTACGTTGATAAATACGTTGATAAATAGTAAATTGAAAACATAAACTCTAAGCTGGCGCGTCCAAAAGTCGCTTCATCATAAAAACTAAGAGAATAAGACATACGCAACTAGTTCATCTCTATGTCACTACGATAGGTTTATGCGCATCGTATATCAAATCATACGTCGTGTTACCAACTCATACATACGCCACCTTAGAGTTTACCGGACTATATTAAATTAATAGTGTATCAGCATTCAGAATGTAATTAAAAAGGTGCACATATTTATTAAAAAAATGAAAGTTTTCCCACTTTTAGTAGCTTGAACCTACTTATGAAGAAACTCTTAAGTTATTTTTAATCTCTACTAATTTTAAGCTGCAAATGTAAATAATAATTATAGACTTTCCTATAACCTGTCAACAAACAAGACTAATAGATCAACCCAATCGTTCTATGTAGTACACAGCCTACTAACTAACCTAACCTAACCTAATCTAGCTGACATTATAATATTTATATTTTTAATTTAATTTGGGAGTGAAAGGACAAGGGTAGATAAGCTATATAATTTTCACCCACCAATTTCATAAAAAACAAAAGTTCTCCTTAAAGTCATTAAGCATTATTTATTTATAGTTGAACATATGATCTTTATGTTTCTATATGTTTTAGATTTGAAAAACAACAGTAGGTCACATAGTAATATCATTTCAAAGTGGGCATGTTTGCAATTTTTTAGTAATTTTTGACCTTTTTCTGAACTTTTAATGTATATTTCAGTTAGATGCGTTCGATGAAACAATATAAACTATACCTCATTTCATTGTTGAGCATTTAAGCTTTTAAATAATGGTTAATTTATATTGTTTCATCGAGAGCTTCAATGTATAAAAAACAAAATCGTTTCCGCAGGAGTCGTAGTAGTGTCGACGTTACGTGCGAATTTAAACGTGTCGGTGCTCAAAACCACATATTGTGGTATGTATTGAATAAAAATATGTTTATCCACGACCATCGTATAATCATTGCATACTACATTTAACAATTGTCAAATAATGATAGTCATTATTCCAACCAAACATATAATGAACATAATCTGATTCTAACACATATTTAACCAACCAGGAACTAGTTGTTTTCATTCTAACGCACCTTTGACCAATCAGGAATTAGCAATTTTCATAAGGAAATGGCGAATCCATTTTTCCATGTTTTCGTGCATATTTTCGTGTTTGACGTTTAACACGTCAACGTTTTACTGTAAATGAACTTTTTTTTTTTCAGTTTTAAATGATTAAAACGGTTAAAATATGCGATAGTCGTGGATAAATTATAGTATTCAGTTCGCGTAACATTGGCTATTACACACTCGGATGATTTACGACACGCCTTCGTCTCGTGCCGCAAACATCACCCCCGCGAGTATTAGCCATCATTATACGCTCACTGAATAATCTACTATTCCAATGAACAGTTTTTTATTACTCGTCAAGTCATATACTACTCGGAAAATATAATGACATACAACAAGGCCGATGGGCGGAAAAAGGCCCTTATCTACCCTTGTCCTTTTCTTACCGAATCCCCCACGTGGTTTAATTAATTACCAGAAATTTTTTAAGCACTAGGGAGATTACTAGTGAAAATGTTCATAAAAAAAGGAAGGGTGTTAAAACGAAAACTTAACATGCAATTTAACAGTAATCTTTACAATAAATGAATAAATTATAGTTTTTATCAAAATGTTTGTGATTCTGGCTACAGTTATTTTCTTCTCTTATAAGTTATAACAAAAATACCACCCTTTAAAAAAAAAAAAAAAAATTATTACATTGTTGATTTAAGATAGGGCCACCTCCAAGACACATTATTTTATAGATGTTTTGTAGGAATCGCCTATTGTTTAATTATCTTAAAACGCTTGTTATTAACACAAAAGTATTTTATAGAGAAAAGCCATTTCATGACACCAGCGTTTGAGTTCGTAAATTTGACAAGACATAAAAGTTTAAAAACCACATTTTTATTAATATTTATGGCAGTGCTAATTTTAAAGGTGGTTAAAACAAATTGGTGTTAAATTTTATTATAAAAACATTTTAAAACGTGAAATCGATTTTTATAAAATTCCAAAAATTATTAGAAACCTTCAGTAAACATGAAGGGCACTTAAATATAAACAAATGTTTTAGTATAAGTTTTACAAAATCAAGAGACATATTAGTATATGAATATAATATAAACAGTGTTGTCCTAACAAATGTTACTGAAATCAAAGACCTTGGTGTCATATTTGATAGACACGTGACATTCAGTAGTCATATTAACACTTTAACACAAAAAGGATTTAAAAATTTGGGCTTTATAAGTAGATATAGTAAAGACTTCTCATATGACACATTTAAGATACTGTACTGTTCCCTTGTCCGGTCTGGATTAGAGTATGCCTCTGCTGTTTGGTCGCCTTATTACTATTCACATAAAAATGACATTGAAAAGGTACAAAATAAATTTTTGCGAAACTGTGCATTTAAGTTAGGCTTACCTAACGACCACTTTACATATACTGATATTTCTAATATGTTAAACCTTAAATCCTTGGAGATACGTAGGTTTCACCAAGACCTGCTATTTTTGTTTAAGTTATTAACCAATAATATCGATTGCGACAATCTTCTTGGTTTGATAAATTTTAATACTTGTCATCGTACTCGTAACTCTTCTATGTTTCATTTAAATCACCACCCTACCAACTATGGCTTATATAGCCCTTTGACCCGAATGCAACGTAACTTTGACTTTTTTAAACTAGATGCATCGGTCAGTCTTACAGTCTTTAAAAATCAGGTTAGATCACTGGAAGTTCCTAGGTAGTCTCAATGTATTATACCATTGTGTAAATTCGTGATGTTATACTATAATTATTTAAATTCTATTCATACCTGTACATGTGTGTGTAAATTGATTTTATATAAGTGTTTGTATTTGTTATTCATTTTTTATATTGTATCTATTGACAACAAATTTAATGTAAAATGGAGTTTTCCGTATATTCAATAAATAAATAAATAAATAAATAAAATTCATCAAAAATATGGCATAATTCACAGTAAAATTTCCTTCGCATCAAAAATTGCAGGCTGTATGGGTTAACATGTCTCTAAAATAATTATTAAGTAAGTTCTTATCCACTATCCAGTAAAATCACTCAAAGTTTGGTATACATAGAGATCAATATATTATATATTTTTAAGTATATGTATGCGACTTTTTGAATACATTTAAGAAATCGTTTTATTGTATTGATCTTTTACAGCAATAATAACAAACAGTGAAGTATGTGCTTTATAACGCAATTAAAAGAAGCTTCAATAAAACTGTTAGAGCCTGTGAAAATGTTTATACAGTTATTTTGTAATGGTTGCAATAGGCGTTACAAAATATCAACAGTGACTGAATTATTTTATAAGATGGTGCCAATTTTACATTTGTAGGTGTCATAATAACGTTTTTAAAGCATTTCTGAGAGTAACGTTGTTTTATAAAAGTTGTGTCGGCAAAATTTCTGCAGCTTTTATAAAATACCAAAGTGCTAGTTGGGAAATAATTATAAACTGATATCAATATTACCACATCTGTCAAAGGTCTTTGAAAAGATAATATACAATCGTTTAGTGTCATATCTGAAACATAAGAATACATTAGCAAAACAGCAATCTGGTTTTAGAAAAGGAACGTCTACTGAACTAGCTATTTTCAATGCAATGTTGTACGTTATGAAAACAGAGAAAAGAGAAATAATAGCTGATTTGTATTTTGACCTTTCAAAGACCCTTGATATTATTAACCATCAATTACTTTTTGGAGAGTTACGGACTCCGAAAAGTTTGCTTTGAATTTATTGAGTCATATGTCTGGATTGTTGCAAATTCTACATATTAATTGAAAATGGCAGGCGAGCTTGACGGTGCCTCATCTGATGTGATAAAACTAAACCAGTGGCTGTAGCACTTCTATAAACTGTGGGGACATATTCCATAATAGTTGTGTTGATCAGAAAGAATACCATATATATCAAAGACATTTGTAAAATGCCGTGAAAAACAAAACAATGACATATGACGGAAATTATTTATCTTAAAGAGCAAATCAGACTTTTAAACAACATAAAGGATAAAGACAATTATAAAAGACAAAGAATATATAATTAATAATTTCGAAGAGAAAATAAGATTTATAACTGAAAAACTTATAAATAAAAAAAAACGACAATAAATGATGCCAAATGGAAAGAGACGGAAAAATTGAGTATTGAGTACGAAATTATCCATTATGTTATGCATTTAAAACAGCTTAAAAAATGTGTGGTCAAAACTTGTTACCATGCAAATTTTGAATTGCTTATGACTTATGGTATAATTTTATGGGGGATATCATCAGAGGCAGAAAGGATTTTTAAGTTACAAAAATGGGCTATTAGATACATGTCAGGCATGAATTTAAGAGACGATTGTAGAGAAAAATTTAAAACATTAAAGCCTCGTTCAGATAGTTGCGAAATGCGAATGTTTCGTGTGGAATTCCGGTAAATTTGATTTAAAAATATTCGTGGTGGGAAATCTCAACTTTATTTCTGGATCCGAAAAACATTTCTACGGATATTTTGCAGGGCGTGTCTGTCAAAATAGTATAATGGTGGTATAACCAAGTATTATTTTTTTCTGTTCCTGTGTTGTTTTATTGCTTTGCATTGTGTTTTACTGAAAGCATAAATAAACAATATTAAAATAGTATATTTACATTTCTTCAAGAGGTTAACAAGAGATTAACAGTATTTATTATCAGAAACAACTTCCGTAAATTCGCATGTGTGTGTGTGTGTATGGAACAAGCGGAACAAAATGAACGAAGTGCAAAATTATGGAAATCCACACTAAAAAATTCGCATTTCGCAATTATGTGAACTAAGCTTAAGAATACTTACCTTGTGTGTACATTTATAGCATAATAACATTTGTAATAGTATATTACGTAATGAGTGTTGTAAGAAGCATATTACGCACAAATGGAAAAGTTACGAGTGTATAGCGGCGAGTGCGTATTTCCATGAGTGCGTAATTGCTTTACAACTCGAATTGTGTATTATACTTTACCTACGATCATATTTATTTATTTATTTAGTAAAATCTGGATTTAGTTTACTTGTCAACAATATTTAGTACAGTACCTAGAGGTAAAAAATATGCAAAACTTCGGAATAATGTCATATTGAACAGATTTCGTGCATTTTTGGCAATATAATAGTAAATGCTTCACAGAAAAGTTTCTATATTGTGCGGGGGCTTGCTAATTTATAGGGGTGGATGCCACCCCCTCTCAGGGGGTGGTACTTAAAAAAATATATATCTATTGGAGCTGAAGTAGAATCTAATTTTAAGAAGAAAAATTTCTATGCAATTTTTCATATAAATTCATAGTTTTTAAGTTATGACGACTTCAAATTTTCGATTTTAGCTTAAAAAAAAGGTATTTCCAAACGGCTTTCGTCAAGTATCTCGAAAAGTATTACTTTATCGAAAAAATGTTACAGACTAGTTACAGAAAGTATAAACTGGGAATTAATTATATTTTTTGTTTATTGATGTAGGATTAATAATTTCAGAGATATTTAAGTTTACATTTGTTCATAAGATAATTATTTAGAGTGAGAGTTAAATATCTCAGAAACTGTGACACCTACGTCCAGGATGCCAATAGGTAGAACAATAGGTTATTAATTAAGCTTTCAACTCTTTTTTTATTTGTTTCTCTAGCATAAAAAACAAAGAAGTTATGACCGAAGCAATGTGCGTCTACACATTTTTTTATTAACAACGTCGCAATTTTGTTACTGTAATTAGCCAGTAATTAAAAAAAAGGAATTTCAAACACTGTTTCTCATTAATATATAGCATGACGTAGATGCTCAAATTTTTTGGTTTGTATACAGCACTTGCTTTAGAAAAAAAATACAGTTTAAACTATAGATATTTTCAATAAAGCGTAATTTTTGTTCATCTTCCAAATATCTCTATAAATATTAGTTTTATTGAAAAATGGGTAGAGACCAAAAATAAAGCTCATAAACTGATAATAAATTTCGCTTGTTTATTTATTTACATAGATTTAATAGTTTCGGAAATATGAAAGTTTACAAATGGCGTCCGAACGTTTATAAGACGAAACATGCAGTTTAAATGTTAAATATCTCAGAAATTGTGACACATAACGCGTGCTAAGAAATGAAATTAAAGACAATTAATTGCGCTTTCAAATTATTTGTATGTAGGATTACCTAGATGCTCAATTTTTTCTTCTCATTTGAAGCACTTGCTTTAGAAAAAAATGCATTTTAAACTTTAAAGGTAATTTCGAAACACTTGGATACCAAATATAAACTTAAATATCTCCGAAATTATTAATCCTACATCAATAAACAAAAAATATAATGAATTCCCAGTTTATACTTTCTGTAATTGGTCTTTAACATTTTTTCAATAAAGTAATACTTTTCGAGATACTTGACGAAAGCTGTTTGGAAGTACCTTTTTTTTAAGCTAAAATCGCAATTTTGAAGTCGCTATAACTTAAAAACTATCAATTTATGTGAAAATTGCATAGAACCTTTTCTTCTTAAAATTCGATTCTATTTCAGCTCCAATAAATATATATTTTTTAAGTGCCACCCCCTGAGAGGGGGTGGCATTCACCTCCTATAAATTAGCAAACCCCCGCACAATATAGAAACTTTTCTGTGAAGTATTTACTATTATACTGCCAAAAATGAACGAAATCTGTTCAATATGACATTATTCCGAAGTTAAAACCTCTAGTTACTGTACTAATTATTCAACAAATGTTATGTCAGTTTTGACAGCTTTTGAAAATTACGTAAGCGCATTTGTTTTTTTAAACCCCGCATCAGCGATATAAGCCACCTATAATTGCGTGTCCCGTGCGTTTTGTTTACTATGCGATTTGTTTACAATATGTAAAGTTCAACTTACATAGATGGCAGGTAGTGTTTTTTCCTATTTACGTAGTGATCGTAGGTAAAATCGAATTACAACAGTCGAACTTCCATAACTCGAAATCTTCTATACCTCGAAGCCATTCAAAGCAATAAATATCTATTATCATTACTAAAAAGTTCCCATAACAAGTTTCTCTAACTCGAACTGATTTTTAATCCCCTTGGGGATTCGAGTTATGGAGGTTCGACTGTATATAATCTTCACACAACATAACCCAAATCACCATTATGCTACAAGAGGTAATAACGATTTGACATTCATAGACTCGAGTTATACAAGAGGAGCCCATACTATTAGCCAGGGAGGTAGCGACAGTTTTCGTGAAATCATTTCTATAAAACTAAATTTTTTTCCCAAGGAAGTTTAGACAGTATCAATGATGAAGGTGCAATTCTGCCAAACTCTAAGTTCTGCTAAAATGAATAAAGAATTAAATAACATGTTGCAAAAAGAGATATCGATTTTCTGAAATGTCACAAAATGTTACTTTTGATTCGTTCGTGCCGAGCCGAATTTCCGAATTTCGCCAAGCAATTTACGATCAGGTTTATCTGGAAGACTTCCTCTTTACGTCGTGACATAGTACGTCCCAATGGTGGTTTTCGAAAAATATGAACGTGTCAATATTGCAAGTTTTTGCAATTTTTGATAGACGTAAAAGTTAAACAATCTGTAGCGTTGTGAATTTCTTTCCCGAATGCATACAAATTTTACAGTTCCCATCATTTTAATTCCTTCTTTTTATTCAATTTTCAATAGTAAAAAGCATGTATAAAAATTTCAGATGGTATAGAAACGCTCTGGATAGAAATGTGGGAGGTAAAGCAAGCTCATTTTCAGTGAATATCTTCGTCTGTAGCTCAATCACTAGCAATATTAAAAAGTAAATATTTATCTAATGTATTATCAAAAGGATTAACACTTTCTAATGGAGTAAATAAAAGTGATTATTAACACATCTATAAGAAAACTGTCTGTTCGTTAATATTAATGAAGAATATAATTATCATGATTTGACTCTATTGCCATTTTGGCAACGTCTACCAAAGATTTAGCCACCTTTCAGCAGAGGTAGAATGTGATTTTTAATCGAAATAGTGCATAAACTGCTTGTAGACAAAAAATCAGCTTTGTAGATTAATATTCTGCGGCAGAAAATGCAAAACTTATCCGCGAACTGCAATAGCACAGAGCACATATTCGATCATAAGTCTTTTGTCTTTATGTTAGAGAAAAAGTAAAAAAAGTCTCAGAAAGCTCAGTCAATTCTCTTTACATAAGCTGTCTATAAATTTTTCGAACAAAACCATAATTATCGAGATATTCGAGGAAATGTATATGTTTTCCTATAGAGTGTATGTAAATCTTAAAAAAATAATTTTTCTCAGAAACCTTCGTTTCGAAGGACCAAGATTAACGGAGCGTCAAAGTAGTACATGATATTAAGTGAACATCGTATATGAGATCAATTTCAGTTAATTACCGATTAATTACAGTGACAAAATGAAGAAATTTTACCGAAAAAAAAATAAGTCCCAAATCCCGCCCCCTCCAATTCCTTCATTTTTGTCGGAATTCAAAAATAAAAAAAAGAGTTTTAGCAAACTTAATTTTATTTAAATTAGCTAGCTCAAAATTTGCGATTTTTTGTCATACATGGCTGATATTTCAGTAGTTATCTCTGAAACGAAAAAAAATCAAAATTCTGATGGTAGTAAAAAGATTCGTAGTGGAAAATACTCGTTTGACCTTATTTTTTATTTCGAGCTAACTCCGACCGTTTTGAAGATATCTTCGAAAAATAGCAAAACACAGTTTGCTAAGCTGAAAAAATTGTAAAAACATATGATCTTGACACGTTCATGATGTTATATAACACGCATGGCTACGAGACAAGAAACAAAAACAATATCTACGTTTCCTTTAATCGGGTAAAGAAAACACAAATGGGAATTAGATTTCTAGGGCCAAAAATGTTTAATAGATTGCCACTCACAGTGAGGTCCCTCGACCGACCCAATTCAAAATTTTAGTTAAAAACTATTTACTTAGCAAGTGTTTTTATAACATTAATGAATATTTTAAAAACGACTTCATTGACATGCTGGGTTTTCTTCATTAGACTTTCACCCCGCCGTGTTTTAATTCTCAACGTCTCTTAAAGAATGGATGTAATAAGTTTCCTTTTGTCCGTTTACTGTACATATATATATATTGTAGTTTGACACTCTAGTGAGATTGTAGGGCAAAAATTTTTAATTTTGGACCTGATAATGTATCAGCCCATTTTACATAACCTTAGAAAACGTTAATTTCAAGACAAGACGTATTATTATTCTCTACTAAGGCATACTTTCACTTGTTCTGCTTTCGATTTTTTTGCTTATGAACTTTTTCTATTTTAAAGTGTTTTAGATAGACTAATAGATATGTCCAACCGACACTGTTTGGGCATGTCTTTAGTAATCTATTTTACATGTTTCTTTTTTTCTTTCTCATACATGTTTTTAACTGTTTTAAACTGTTCTTTGTATTTGACTTGTATAAGCACCTGTAATAGCACCAATAAACTATTATTATTATTATTATTATTATTATTAAACCTGATCGTAAATTGCACGGCGAAACAAACTGCCTAAGGATATAAAACAATGCTGCTCCATTGTTTAATTCAAAAATCATTTAAAAAATTATGTTTTTAAATATTGTCTTTACAGCATAGAGGAATTTTAAGTAATTTTATTGTAATTTAATTGTATTTTATTGTAATTTAATTGTATTTTATTGTAATTTTATTGTATTTTATTGTAATTTTATTGTATTGTTATTAGTTTTAAGTACACTAGTATCTGATATTTTACTGTGTAAGTTTGTCCCCCTATTCTCAGTTGTAGTTTATAGTTATTAGTTGTATGACATTTTGACAAATCCAATCAATGTCTTATACTAGATCCAAGTGGGAAAATAAATTTCTTAAATTACCTTATCTTATGTTATTAATAACGAGGGTTCACGTTATTGCTCTGAAGCAACGAAGACTACAAGGGGGTTCAACTTGAACCAATTCTTTTTTACTATATGCAAACGAACTGGGTTTAGTCTTGAAACGGTCTATCATTACTGATCACAATACGCCGATGCTATTATTAGAACCGTCCAGAATCGACCTAAGTCGAAGACAGAATCAAAATTCGACTTAGGCAAAAATTTCATTTAAGGACATTTTTAAGAGTCTGAGGGACTACAGAGCCACAGACCAGTCCATAAGGACGTTATGAGTTCTATAAAGCGTTAGAAATGACCAGGTGAAAATTCGGAGAAACACCGAATTTTCACTTAGGAAAATATGTTTTGGTTCAAGATATGAGAGCGAAAGTATATAATGGCAAGGATTTAAGAATAATATACTTTTTCAGAAATGTAACAAAGTTGGAAAAACAATATTTTTTAAAAGTACGCCAAAGTTTGACTTGCAGATTATTATATCAAAACTACGTCGAAATTTGGCTTGAAAATTAATTTATCAAAAGTATGCCAAAATTTGACTTAAAAATTACTTTTTCAAAAGTACCCAGTTTAAAAGGTACTCCAAAAATGTACTTTAGAAAATATTGAAATATTTTCCATTTTTATTCTTCCACCAAAGACATTGACCATTGAGGCACGGTCATTGAATGTCCTGTTCAAAAGTATGAGCATGAAATTTTAACGATGCAATGCATCTAAAAGGCGAAACCCACGATTTTGTCAAAGACGACGTAGCGCCGATAAGCAAAAATTGATAAAAATCAATGAATATGCACAAGGCCAGTTTCTTGCATAGAAAGAGTTTGGATTAACTCGGCGGCTCGCAATTAGATCGAGTGCGTTGAGTAGTCCATACAAAGCGATGGTAGTAAAGCCAATAGCAGGGCTTTCCAAATAATAAAGTTATAGAGGAAAACGCCTTGTGCATAAAAAAAAAACAAAAATTTAGTTTTGCCTAAAAGTCGCTAGGAGGTGGGTTGCTGCCATTTCTATAATATTGAACAACTGCATAGGGGCAAGTAAGTTGTGGACTAATCGAACGCCATCAAACTTATGCAGTCATAAGTCCTCAGGAATGTGTTTGAGTACGTGAACCGCCACGATACGAGAATTTTAAAGCTAAGTAGTCTCTAGCGAAACTAAATTTATTTAGTAAAACTTTTTTAAGTTATAATCAGTCAGCCGTAATTATGAAATTACAAAGAGTCTAAGACTTCTCTAAAAAGCTCGCATTTTGATTCTGAGAAGGTGTGCATGAATCTTTTCTACCTAATCGATCGTTAGCGTAAGCGGTCTCGCTTGTATGGTCTGAAAGCCATTGCCTTAATTGGGGAAGGCACGATTCTTACAATAAAAATTTTGTATAACCATTTCTGTTAAATAAACGGATTCCTTGAACTATTGCATCTTAATTGATCTTGAAACTTGTTGCTGGTCTATAATCCCTGAAACTTTCGTATCGAAAACCGGATGTGTCGAGTTAACTCACATTAACACTTGATCTTCTGGTTGCCTTACGGAGGTTTGATAGGGATTTTTTTATGCGTTTTTCTCAGAAATCCTAAGGTGTAGAGTCCGTTATTAGCAGATAAAAACGTGCCTAAATCAAGGAATTCACGTCCAGATAGAGCGCCATTACCAATCTGAAGTAGTGCAGCCTTGGTCCATTATTCGGCTATCGAAGTGCATCTTATCTCAAACCCGCCTGGGAGGTAGAAGCCCCTGAGAAATAAATTGGTGTCGCGTCACTTTGACGCCCGGTAGTGCGTTCTTCTACACTATCACAAAGGGTTTTCATATGTTGCACAAAAATACCATTTGCACAAAAATCTTCTTAAATTGGACACTGCAAAAACAGGCCTAATAGTGTTCAATAAATCGAGAAATCAAAATCTAATTGAATCCCTACAGGTGCCTACAAAATAGATCAGTAGAAAATATAAATAGTGTCAAATTCTTGGGCGTTTCTACAGACACTGGTCTAAATTGGGAAGTCCAAATTGAAAAATTTTATTCAAAATTAAGCTAAAGGACACCGCACGTTTTGTAGGTAAATTGGTGGCCTGTCAAATTTGATGAATTTTTGATACGTTATAGTTCAACTAATTCTGAACAATAAGTTCCTTTGACAAAACTTCAAATTATGGACAGTTTCTCCGATAGATGGCTCCGAAGACTGGACCTTCCCCTCGATACTAACCACGATTTCTCAAAATTACCGCAGTTATTGAAATGATAACTGCTGGAAATGAATATGAGAGATGACTATAAATCCAAATTTATTGAATTAAAAATATTAACAGTTCCTTGCACATACATTTAACAATATAACATAAACATAAACACACCACAGATAGTAGACAACCCCCAAATTCATAGCCAAGGCTATGCAGAAGAGGGTTACACATTTGGAAAAACGCAGACATACATCCACACCCACTGGTGTTGTCAATACCGGAGCTGGGGGTCGAACCCAGAGCGCGGTAGGCAATTGATCAGCATATTCGCCACTCAATACGCCTTAACCGATTGAGCTACCGCGCCAGTAAATGTCTACTGCATATCAAAATGAATCTGGAATCATACACGAAATGTAACGAAATCCATACTTACCACACACATAACAGGAATGATCTGGATAATACCTACTTACGATTATCAAAAACCAGAGTTGGTACGACATTTTGGGGCATTCATCTCTACAATGCCTTACCACTTGAAATAAAACTCCTGTCGCTAACTTCTTTTAAACGTAGAATAAAGCAGTATCTATTAGAAAATGCTTTCTATAAGACAGAAGAATTTTTAAACAGCGAATTAATAATAATAATACTTTATTGCACTTAAAAACATACATTACAGTTGTATAAGCCAGTCAACAGAATGAATAAAAAATCACGTACTTATATAAAACAAGTTAAAATATCGTAAAAATCTTTAAAAAATACTATACTGTTATTACAATTAAATGTTATTATTTGTAGTTTAAAATGTAACAAAATAATAAAAATAAGGAGACTATACCAATATTACTATCTAATCCTATTATCTAAAAACTCATTCACAGTGTAAGGTTCCAATTCATAAAGTAGTGATAAAAGCCGTTTTTTAATTTTATTAAATGGTTCATTGACTTTTAAATAATTTGGAAGATGGTTATAAAGTTTTATACAGGCATATAATGGGCTAGTTTCGGTAAGTGTGAGCCTATGGTTAGGGTAAGTATACCACTCCCCATGTCTAGTGTTATGCATCGGGTTCATTAAGTGTATTTGAAAATTATCTCTATTATTATATAAAAATTTAATACATTCATATATGTATAAACCACTAAGGGTCAAAAAACCTACATCCCTAAAATGTCCTCGGCATGACTCTCTAGTTGCCAATTTTCTTAGAATACGTATTGCTCTTTTTTGAATTTTAAATGTGTACTATCACCCCATATAATTATCCCATAACGAATATGTGAATAAAAATTCGAATAATAAAATGTTCTGGCTATATTATCATTAGCATATTTAGCAAGTATTCTCAAGCCATAGCAGGTTCGACTTAATTTTGCATTTATATATTGGATATGTTCATTATAGCGTAATGTTTCGTCTAAATATATACCTAGGCACTTCATATGCTTTGAGAAAATAATTTTATGAGAATTAAGAATAATATCAGAAAGCGTATCAAGCCTTTGATTAGTTTTGAAAAATATTGCATTAGTCTTATTCTGATTTAATATCTGTTCATTTTCATTGCACCAGGTTTCCATATCCTGCATAATGCGTGTACCATCAATAACTAAGTCAATAAATGATTCATGATTTTTTATGATTATATTCGTATCATCTGCATAGTTAATTAGGGAGATTTTTTCGCTGCTAAGTGTGTGAATATCATTAATGAATATCAAGAAGAGTAATGGTCCTAATGTGCTGCCCTGTGGAACTCCCCTGGTTACATTCAGTGCTTCTGAACTCACATAATTACCATTATTAATATTGAGCATTTTAACTGCATGTTTCCTATCTGATAGATAAGATTTAAACCAGTTTAGAGCTGAACCTTTTATACCATAATGGAATAGTTTGGTAATATAGTGTGATTGATGAGGTCAAAAGCCCTGGACAAGTCCAGGAAAATTCCACAAGTAATGCAGTCCTCCTCTAATGCCGAATATATATAATTTGTAAATTCAAAAAGAGCAATTAGTTACAACATAATTACGAAAGTTTCGAAATAAGTCTGTAATTGAGAATGTTTCATGTCCACCTTCTACTCATACTTATTTTAAAATTGTTTTACATACTTAATCTGCACATACTTTTATTCAAAATTATAATTTTTAAATTTGTATCCATTTTAATGTTTTACTATATTGTATCTACCATTTATTTCTTATATGTTGTATTGCTTTTATCTATTTTAGTATGTTTTACTGTATTGTATCTACCATTTGTTTCTTACATGTATTGTTTTATCATTTTATATTTTCCCCTTTTGACCTGTGTAAATACTATTTTGTATAATGAGCACCAATAAAGAATCTTATCTTACCTTATCTAATAACCAGATAATTTACCATTATTTCGTCTTAAAATGATGTCCCTGAACTTCCGGTTTTGCCGGAAGTAACGTCAAATTACGTTTTTCGAATGCACAACAACCGTTTATTTCAATTTAATACATCATATAAAAGTACCTTTATTAAAATTCACTATCTTAATAAATAAGTAAGTACGTGCATCGACTGATCGAACATTGATGCTAGATTGACACCCGGGTCAAGGGCGGATCTAGAAATTTCAATAATTTTTTTTCTCGTCTGTGGCGCATGGGACCCATACGAAATACGGGAAATAACATCTCGAGAAGCACTTCTCTAACGACCTCTAAAAAATTTTGAAAAAGCATTTTGCGAAAAATTTTTTCAAAATTCGGTTACCAGGTCTAGGGACTTGTTTAAAATTATTTTTTTTTGTCATATGCATTTTACTTTTCATAAAAATAGAGCAATAGGTTTTGAAGTTTATGAAAATATTTTCATTACTAACTGAGATAGGTACAACGAATTGAAATTTTGCGATTTGTTAAATTGTAAATCACAAAATTTCAATTCGTTGTATCTCAGTTACCACATATAGCCGCTGAATCGCTCGCATGAATTTTTACGTGCCATTACTGTATTGTTTCTATTACAGGTACACATATCCATATTTCAGCTATATCCAATGGATTCCTTATACATTTGTTAATGTATTGGAAAAGTTCCAGAATTTATATTCAAAACAATCAAAGATATTTTCATATAAAGAATATAGATATTTTCATCATAAGGATAAGATCGTGAAAATTGCAATTTCTTATCATGATCTGATTAATCATATTTTCGAAAAAATGCATACAAATTAACGAATTTGTGTTTGAACATTCGAAAAGTATACTTTTTTTCCGAAATAGTGATATTTTATTTTCTCCAATGGGTCTATTTCTCGGCAAGTTACAGCCTCCAATGTATAAATTTATCAAGAAAGTCATCAAGCATGGAAATTAAAATGATTTGAGATGTACTTTTTTTGAATCCACGTTACTACAACTTAATAAACCATAATAACCATGAAATGTACACACTTTTTAATAGTTCTCAATGAAGAAAGCCAGATTAGTGCAACAATTTACAGAAAGCAGGTAATTTGAAAATAAACAAAAAAGTGTATAAGTTGTGATTTGGCTAATACCTAAATAATATTCTCTAATCATGATAAAAGCAAATAAATAGAAAAATAATTAATTGTAAAAATAAATCAAGAATAGGCTCGTACAGTTCGAAAAAACTTATACAACTTTTATATAGTTGAAATAGAATGTAAGATTCAATAATTGTTGTGAATGATTGAATTTCAATAAATGATTTAAGTATTTTCAATATTTTTTTTGCCTTAAAATGCTAGGAATCCTATCATGTAATTCAATACTTCATCAGTGTTAGCTAGAATAGTAGTTGTTTTGATTGGTTCTCCAATGATGAGCATTTTTAATTATTTTCTTTAGTAGTATATTAGCGTGGCCAGATTAAGGTACCAATATACAGAAAGTAGATAATTTCATATTTAATTTAAAAAAAGTGACTGAATGTGAATAAATGATTTAAGTATTCTCAATATATTTTTGCTTTAAAATGCTAAGAATCCTATCATGTAATCCAATTCTTTGTCAGTATTAGCCAGAAGAGTAGTTGTTTTGATTAGTTCTCCAATAATAAAAGTGTTTTCAAGTATTTGCCTGACTAGTATATCAGCGTGCCCAGATTAGGGCAGAAATATACAGAAAGCAGATAATTTCAAAATAAATAAAAAAGTGGGTAAGTTGTGATTTGCTTAATACCTAAATAATCTTCTCTAATCATGATAAAAGAAAATAAACAAAAAATAATTAATTGTAAAAATAATTTGATTCATTCAACATTTCCTTATTTGTCACACATTGATGTGAGCTATATGCTAGTTGCACACAATGCTGAATAATTTCTGGTTACTACTTTTGCGTTTCGATGTTATAAGTAATTATGTATAATATTGCGGATTATATATGCCTACATACGATGCAGTTTGAACTCTTGCATCTAATATTGGTATACATTGTTCCTAAAATATTACTAATATCAGAAGAGTGTTAGATTAGACATAATTCAGTTCCAAAATGTATCTGCTTAGGACATTGACATATGAGTATCTTGAGTACATTATAACCAATAGTTTATTTAACTCGAGTATACACTCATGTCAAAAATTATCCACAGTTAGCTGTAAGTACACAAATACACACACTTTAGCCATAAAACAGAAGAAATGTGTTGAATATTCAGCCTTGTGGAACCATTTGTACATCTCGGCACATTTAAGGTAGGAAAGGAAAATCTGTGCATAAAATGGAAACATGAAAACCTGAATATTCTTTTGATAAAATTTCAGTAACAAGGTATACACCTTTTAGAAACATTCTAGGTACACTGTGTCTAAGCAGTGTCGACATGATGTATCTAAATTGTGTATGTTCCAGAATGGATTCAGTATGTGCATTATGTGCCCAAAAACTAACATGTTGCAATTTGAGGGCAGCATTTATTGTCACACAATATTTTGTTCCTGTATAAATAAATGGTCCACAAAATATTACTACTTCGACACAGTTTTCATCTTAACTCAAATTGTATGTGTCACCACAATGCATTCTCTTCATATACTGTGCACTGGTTCAGACACTTTTGCTCCTTGGGCCTCTATCTAGATATATATCTGCATTTGCTAGTTCTTCAGGTAGGTTATTATCTTCAACCGCTTATAGATACCGTTACTCCGGAAAGTTCTTGATGCCTCAACAGGTGCGTTTTTAGAACATATTTATCTTTTGTCTTATATGCACACTGGTCACAATGGTACAATGTTACTTCTGAGAGTTCTTGGTGGACCATCACATGACTTTTTAGATCACTTTGCTGTTCTGTTACAAATGAACACTTTTGGCACTTGTACAATTCTGAGTGTTCTTGGTGAGTCAACTTGTGCACTTTTAAACTACATTTATATTTTGTTACAAAGGAACAAACTTCACAATTGTATACTGTCACTTCTGCAAATTCTCCATGGGTCAGCATATTATGCCTCTTAAGACCACCCTTGTACTTCGTTACATATGAACAGATTTCACAATTGTATACTGTTACTTCCGAAAGTTCTCGATGGGTCAACATGTGTGCTTTTAGACAACTTTTACGTCTTGTTACGTATGAACAGCTTTCACACTTGTACACTTTTACTTCTGGAAGTTCTCGATGCTTCGACAAGTGCGTTTTTAGAATATATTTATATTTTGTCTTATAAGAACACTGATCACAGTTGAGTACATTTACTTTTACTGTACGTCTTTTGGGCTCATAAATGGTCCACTCAGTAGGTTCTGTATGCTTCAGATTTTTTATTTTATGATTGGTTAATTTTCTTTCTGTGTTCGACACATTCCATTTGTAGTTTTCTGTAAATTCTGTCTTCTCGAGGCTCTCTAAATTATGTACTACTGCTTCTGATATGGCTGGATGGGCCACTACATAGTCATTAGAATTATTATTTATATTTGTCATGATCGACCGCGATGATAAGGTAGGAGCATCTCGAAAACTGGAAAAAAAAATATCTATTACTATTTAATTAATACATGTTACTTAGGATCTATTAGTAGAATTCCATCCCAACTGGCATGATTAGTTGCTGTAATGTAGGGTCGACTATTGTAAGGTACTTTAAAGTGTTTTGCCACTAGTCACATGCATTATGATATACTGGTGCAATGTCAACAAATTACTATTAAATAGAGATAAATGCTATCGTATCAATCAGCCTTTTCAAAGTCTACCAAAAATAAATCACTTGATGTAGTATATTAAAGGTGATATTATCGAATCAGTGTCATTTATAAGAGATCTTGGCCTTAGTTTTGATTAGTAAATGAACTTTGTTGAACATATCACCACTTTATTTATATAATTGTAACGAATTATATAACTGTTTGTTCCATAAGAATTGTTAATAATGTGCTATTATTAAAGCAATTTACCTTTCCCAATCCAGTTGCTGCATCTTAATCAGTTCTTTGTTCTCCATAAGTAATTCTAGATTATCTCTTTCAGTAAGATCTTCATTTCCAACTGACTCCACCTTTAATTCGTTTTTCACTGTGATATCTTCTTGTTTGTCTCCTCTTTCCATTTTATCTATATCAACATCATCGGACATCACTTGGTACTTTAATGAAAAGTTTTCTATATCAGTTAGTATCTGTTGGCTCCCCATATTTGTTCCACTAGCTATGACCATGTTATTTCTTTCCTCTGTATCCAAACAGATCCTTATAAAACCTGAAAGATCTTGTAGTGAAGCAAGGCAGGATTTACAAGTGATGAGTTCCTCATCGCTGTTAACCTGTTAACAAAAAAAAATGTTGATATTAGACAACATGCTATTGTTATTTTTTTTTTCTGTATTGTTATAATGGCCAGTGTTAAAATACATCTGATCACTCAACAATTTCAGTAATTTTTTTTCAATAGGTACCAATATTGATAATGTTGGCAATAATATTAAGAAACAATTTCAAAACCACAATGAAAAAAACTTGTTTAAAATAAATATCACTTCAATTGACTGTAATTTTGAACTTGATTCTGATAATGTAAGTCTCATTTATAATGATGCAATAAATAATTGTTTGTTAACTTCGTCCAAACCAGAATGCGCCTAGCAAACCTATAAATTGTTCTACAAATAACCTTGGTATTGTACGATAGTGAAATCAGAAAGAAGATAAGAAGAGATAGCACATACAAAATATTTAAAATTAACGGCACTAATGACAATTGACAAAATTATAGAAAAATAAGGAATGAAGTAAATCGTCGCTGCAGATAGAACATTTAGTAACTTATTACTTATTTTTGAGAAAGACTGCATTTGAAAGAGGATAACTGGTTTTGCAGATATTATGTATTAACAAACACATTGAAATTATGTTCAGGGAAATATGTTCTATAACTAACAGGTCATTATAACAGAGCGGCCATATTTAAGATGTATTACTGGCGTCATCTCATTCCCCATTTCCCTATGTTTTACTTACATTTTAAGTAAACAGGTACTATTATTTATTAGGTTAGGTTAAACGTGCAAATGAGGCCTACATTACACAATTTTGACATAAGGTCACACATTTGGAAGGACAGATATGACACTTCCGTCGGCACCTTTCGTCTTTTCTATCCACTTCTGGTAACCACGTCCCAGAGCAACTTAGATGTTGTCACATTTAATCTAAATACGCCAAATATAAATATATATATGTTGTTGCCATTTCACATAATAGAAAATTGTTTACCTCTGATCGTAAGGAGCAATTGGGCCGAAGTCAACTTTTTTTTAGACAGTTTAAATTAATTTTCAGCTTAAATGAATATTTTAAATTGAAAATTAATTTAATAATAGGGCACTTTAGTTTAACTACCCAAGCAGCAATTTTAGTAGTTTCTACGTAATAGTTGCCATTAGCGGAACTTTAAAGGTTTCCGCAACTAAGGACTGTTACGTAATGGGAACCATCCTTCTACCAAGTATTCACCAAAATGGGGAATAATAATTACGTGGAAAATTACTATTCTGGTACTTCTACCGTTACCGTGTCGGGGATTAGGTTACTACGTAAACGGGATGTAACCAAGTAGTAGAAATGACTAACTTTTGGAACAGCTCAGCTGACCGAAATGAGAGCGCAAACTATATATTTGGCTCTCTGTTATTCGAATAACAAATTAATGACTCACTGAGTTTGAGCACATGATATGTCCAAGGTCCAAGTTAAGGTGATTATATACAACATGCCTAAGCATATATTATAAATCATGATGTTTTGCATTTACCCTGGGTGTGGATATTAAAACCACCACTTGTTTTCTGTAAAATGTTATCATGATGCTTCGATGAAAAAGACGCCCCCTCGAGAAAATGGTTTTTTCGGAAAAAATTTTTTTTTCAAAAATTATGTGTACAAGCAAAACTGCAAAATTTTTTATGGAAAACGTTTTTTTTTTTAATTTTATATATTAATAATATATTTAGAAAAAATATTTGTAAATGACCATAATAAAAAGAAATTTTTTATTGAATTATATTTTTATCTGTGTCAATATGGCGTCTTCATTCAACAACAGAAAAATGGCGATTTTAATTGTAGTAACTTAGAGGTTGCAAAAATCAAAATTATTTCCCATAAATTAGCAAATGCCACCAACGTTATAGTTGTTGCTACTTTAAAAGTGGTGACGGGAACTACAACAATTTCACTGTGTAGCTATATTTACCTAGATGTAGCAAATGGGACCAATGACGGTATAAGATCTTGGTAACTGTTGCTATCAACTTATTTTCATGTTGGTACAATTGGCAGATACGAGATAGGTAATTTCTTTTTTTTAATTGGCAACACGGTAATAACTGTTAAGTGTCACTGTGTGTGATGTGGACAAGGAATGTGGATTAAAAATAACAATTATTATATCTTTACCAAGTACTTTTTATTATCTGATATTAATAAAGTTGTTAATAAATTTGTGCAAATAAAATATTTATTTTTTTACTGAAAACGATGTACAATGTACGATGTATAATGGAAAAAATACATGAGTGTTTCATATTTTAGTGATCAGTTTACATTTAATTTCATTCAAAAAATAGTAAGTATTTATTTGAATAGGAAAATCCTAATATACAAATTCACTTTTCTAATGTAATTATAAAGAATCATAATTTATACATAAATAAATAATACAGGCACTTACACACTCAGACTAATACATATACAAATAAATTAAAAAATAATGAGGAAAGAATACCTATATAAAACAAGTGGAGTTAATCAATCGACTGTATGTAGCTTACAATTTTACGTTTGAATACAGGTAGAGAGAGATTCCTTTCATCCTCTGGCAACTTGTTATATTGATCGAGGCCTTTGTATAACATAATTTTCCTAGTTTGACTTAGATTTTGCTTTGGTATATAAAATTTGTTGTTATTTCTTGTGTGGTGTTGATGTATTTGGTTTGCATAAAATGTAAACTTATTTAAATACTTGGGTATTAAGTTATTTAAAATTTTGAAAATAAATACCATAGCCATGGAAAGCAATCTATCTTTTACAGACAGCCACTGAAGAGAAGAAAGCATATGTTGGATTGAGGTATATCGGCTGCATTTCAAAATCACTCTCATTCCTCTATTCTGTAGTTTTTGAAGGGAAGTTATTTTATTTAAATCGAAGGAATATAATAGACTGGCACAGTAATCGAAATGAGGTTGGATAATGGTGTTGTAAACTGTTATTTTTGTCGTTGCTGATAACTTTTGAGATATTCTAGAAAAGAAATATAGTTTTTTTGCTATTTTTTTTTTTTTTTTGCATATATACCTATATTCAGTTCAATTTATTGTACACAAACAATGTCTTATGCCGTTTATACCGAAATTGTCCGTTCCCCATCGACACAATATTTATTAAATTTGGAGTTTTTAATCGGCAAATTCATTTAATATGCTCAGAGGATCACTAACTGAACTATGGGTCAATCTGTGTTTTAAAGACAAATTGTAACTTTCGTGCAGTACACAGTATCACTAATATCACTCCAGACTGTTATAGTTTTCGATTACTTTTCTCCGTGTGTTGATGGGAACACTTTTGCACTTGTTGCCAAAGATGATGGTTTTGCTGTGGCGAAATAATTTTTCATGTTTGCATATCATATTCTGAAGAATCACTATTGCTACTACTGTTTAACTGTTTCTTCAGTTTTCTATAAAATGTGGATGAGTGCCGATAAACTTTATTTCGCTTTTACTGAGCATTTCAGATACCGTCATTTTATTCAATGCCAATAATTATATAAATTGTCTTACAAGTTAATATTACTTTATAGTAGATTTTCAAGGTATATGTAACTTTTAAGTCATTTTCAGTTAGTGGGGAGTAGTAAAAATTACTTCAAAGCCCCTGTGTTCGTAGAAATAACCTCATTTTTACTCGAGATGTCACTAATAAGTTAGACAACTTTGAAGTTCCAAAAAATTTCCCAACAACGTACTGGGGACTTAAAATTGCACACTTGAAGTTATCGTTACTTTGAAGTGGTCCTTTGGTAAAGCTGTGCAGTCGGCATTACTACCAATTTCGACTTTGCAGTTGAGGATGCTTCAAAGTAATGCAGAGTAGTATCCGTGACGTTGCAGATTCTCCAGCAGTTACTTGAAAGTGTTATAACTATACAATGCCTAAATTCAGTAGAATCTACATAATTGTCACTACAAATGCATACCACAAAGTGAATTTTACCCTGAAGTAGTAACAGTTATGTCACTCCTACTATATTAAAGTTCTGATGCCTCAGATGCCAGTTCCCATCACTTTGAATGCTGCTTGGGTACTTCTGACATACCGATTTTTAAAATCAAATAACTTTTCATATTTTTAATATCAAGACATATTATATTTTTAAAACTGTATTCTTTCCTAAAAAAAATAAAATACACAACTGGTACACCTCCCCTTTTACAGAAAAATAGACTGGGGACAAATGCTTCTGTATAGTCGAGTCAATGAAGGTTTTCACTTCTTAATTCTCAGCAACAGCTCAGATTTTTATCATTTTTTTTTAAATGTGTGTTTTTTAATATTATTGAAAATCAGAAACATCCCAAGTGGCGCAAATAATTATTTATATTGTTTAAACAGTAATAACAATATTTAAAGGAAAAAATATTTAAGAAATTTTTTTTCGCGATATTTATAAAACAATAATAATTATTAGCTTCGAAATATTTCAAAATATTTATTATACTACATTTTCAATAAAAACAATTCACTTTTTCATGAATATCGCGAAAAAACAAAAAAAATAGATTTTTTCTGTAAAAGTTGTTATTATTATTTAAACAATATAAATAATTATCAACCCCAACTGTGACAAACATTTTTGAACTTAAATATTCAATAAAAACAACTCAATATATTATAAATATAGTGAAAAAAAATTTTAAAAATATTTTTCCTGGCCATTACCATCACTAAAAATATATATTTTCTTCGACAGTTATCCCAAACTGTCTCAATACAAGTTCTTAGGACAGCATATTTTGCACTATGCCAATCTCGTATGTCATATGCTATTATCGCATGGGGTCATTCCGCTTGCAGACACAGAGTTTTTAGTTTACAAAGAAGAGCTGTCAGAGTTATGGCTGGGGTAGATTATAGAAGCGAAACGCAGAATCTTTTTATAAATTTCAAAATTTTAACATTTCCCTGTATATATGCCGTGGAATGTTTATCATACATTAAAAAACATATTAACGAATACATATCAAATAAAGAAGTCCATAATTATGAGACCAGGACCAAGGATCATTTAAGAACGATCTTCACATGGTTAACAAAAGGACAAACAGGCATAAATCATTTCGGAGTTAAACTTTTTAATAGTCTTCCCCCCAAAATCAGAGAGCTACCCATGGACAGATTCAGAACTACAATTAAAATGTTTTTCATCAGTAAGGCTTTCTTCACAGTTGAGGACATTTGTGAGGAAATTAAACAATGTACCTAACTATGTTTAGAAATATGTTCTGTAACACAATAGCTGTTTTAATGTTTTATATTGAAACTTAATTGCTTTTATCTATTTATTAATAATATATGTTGTACCGTAATAATTTTATTCTTTTCATCCATATTTTGACTTATGTAAATACTTGTATTGTATTGTATTGTAATGTTATTAGGTATTATTTAAACAATATAAATAATTATTTGCGCCACTTGGAATGTTTCTGATTTTGAATAATATTAAAAATAAAAATGATCAAAATCGGAGCTGTTGCTGAGAATTAAGAAGTTTTGACGATTTTTAGGCTTCATTGACTCAACTATTAACTCAATAAATGATATTGAAGGAAATATATTTTTCGTGTAGCTGTGGTTACAGAAAAGTAATACAAAATTGGCAAATCACGGTTTTACAACAAAAAGCACAAATATTATTTGATACACAGATAATATTTAGAGTGTCAATGAATTTAATGGTTATAGGGCATCTGCATGTGACCACGGTGGTCTACAACCAAGTTTAAATCAAAGTTGTTGCCACTCGGATTCTTTTTTTTTAGCACAGACCATTTCTTTGGGGTTAGGGGTGAAAAACGAGCCAATCTGACAATTCTGACTTCGGATTTGGTTTCAACGGGTCCAAATACATAAAGACACACTAGCCTGGTCCGCAGGCTGGACCACTTTTTTTTTGTGTGGCTATGTCATTAAACAAAAAAAGTAAAATTCCGAGTGGCAACAACTTTGATTTAAATTTGGTTGTAGGCCACCGTGTGACGTGACAGCTAACGTCAAAAATATATTTTTCTTAAGATTTACAGGTATGACATTGCTATTATTAAAATTTCTGAATGGTTCCCGTACTTTCAACCAAAATCTAGTTCAATGTAATATTTATGAAGTTTTAAATAGTTTGGACCAATAAAATAAAACGCTTTATACAGGTTAGAAATCTAACATATAATTAGCAGTCTATTTTTATTAATCAACAATATTGAAAAATTATTTGCGTGAATTTTTAAATATATGCTTGGAGCAAATAAAAAATCCAGATACAAATATTAAAAATGAGAATAAACTTAAAAAACTTAAAATTTTATGTAACGTTAGTTACATAATGGCAGTGACGTAGCCAGGATTTTTATTCGTGGGGGGTCCTAACATTTTTTGTAAGTATATTATCTATTGTTATGTAGCTTTCATACAAAGGACTCCGCACAATTATGTAAATTGGCGTACAGTCAAATTGGCTGAATTTTTAATATATTGTTGATTTCGACTTTCTGATCAAAAGCTCTCATGAGCCCAACTCGATCCTATGACTAGTTTCCGAGATACTGCTCAAGAAATGTACAACATGACCTTTTGTACAATTTAAATAATTTCGAATTCATGATTTTTTCATACATTTTATATTGTGATTCTCTCTAATTGTCCTTTATAATATTTCGCACTAAAAACATTTGTTGTTTTAATAAAAATAGCGCAGAAAAAAATCAAAGTTTGAAAAATATTGGCGAAAGCGCCGGGAAATCTGCATAAAAATAACAAGTGAAAATAATATTCGGTCAAATTGGCTATAACATTTTTTACATAAAGTATGTGTCTTCCTGATCAAAAAACTTTAATTGAAAAACTTTCAGAAATTGCTTCTTTGACCTCTAACACCCCATCAATAAATTAAAAGTTCGACAAGATACAGAATTTTACAAGAATTTATAGTTGTATTTCGAATACTAGACATTCGATCGAGTTGGGGCTGAGAGCTTTTGATCAGAAAATCGAAATCTACAACATTAAAAATTTATCAGTCAATTTGACTGTACGCCAATTTATATAAGAAATGTGCGAGGTCCTTTAGGTAAACTATTAAAAAACTTATATTTCCAGTAACTGGCAACTATGCAATTTAACGTGGATTTCGCTTGGCTAGTAATCAAAATAAAAATTGAATTTACTTATGATTCAACAAGGTTTTATTCATTTGGCTGGAATAAAGCTCCGCCCTGTCAATATTGCTACAATAAATTGCAAGAAACTGCGATTTGCAACGAGGCTGATTAGAATCAAGATTCGTAATCGGCTAAAAAAATTTTTGACTAAAACAGAAAATAAAATCAATATAATAATTTTAAATGTCATGTCTATCAATTATATAAATGTCAATAAATTTCGGGGGGGGTCCGGACCCCCAGGACCCCCCCCCCCCCCCCCGGCTACGTCACTGATAATGGGCATTCCCTATGCATACTAAGTAGATAATTTAAAGCATCAAACATATTATTATCATTTATACAATAATTAGGAGAATAAAAAGAGCCATAAAAATAATAAAAAACAACATACCTAGGTACCTTTCTGCATCTTTGGGAAACTTAAATATTTTTAACGTGTCTCTATCACTATAAAAACAGCCATTATATCCTTCGTAGGAACAATATACAGTGTGTCCCCGGGTGGGGTATCGCATTCTTTTAAAGGGCATAGCAGGATAAGCATGTGTTAAGTGCCCCCGCACCAATCTGGTCGAAATTTTTAGCACAAGTTGATAGTAGTGTTAGATGAAATTTCCCAAAATATTATTTTTGGAAAACCATTTTTACGAGAGTTATGGGGGTAAAAAGAAAAATGGAAAAAAAATTTTTTCTCGAGAACGGATAAACCGATTTTCATGAAAAAATATGTTATTGCTTTTGATGGTGCAAATGTGGGAAAAAATTATTGAGTCTATTTGTCGAAAAAAAGTGGTGAAAATATTTTTTCAAAATAAAAAAGGGATGTTCCGGAGGCACACCCACCATTTTCTTCCAAATAAATGCTTATATGCCCCTTTAAAACATATCCAATTTTCATAGCGATCGGAAGGGTACAACATACTCAAAATTGATAATCATTGGCAGAATGCGGGTGGCGCGTAGTCTATGTAATGAAGCATTACAAGACGACTTTTTTGTAAATATTTCGGGCAAAGACAGGATTATCTTCTCCCCCTCGTTTTCGAGGGTGCTGAACACGATGCAAGTGGTGGGAGAAGTTTTTGACCGCCGCAACCCCCTGCAACTTTTTTGAAAAATTTTTTCAAAATAATTTTTTTTTTATGGGATGTTCTCAAAGAATGAAGACTAAGAGAAGTCTCATCAATATAGAGTAACCTGATTCGTGAGAGGCAAGAGGACTCACGCAAAAAAGTCAGCCCGAATTGTGAGAGGCAAGGGGACTCATAATAACCAAGCACCTCGACTAATGAGAGGCAAGGGAACTTAACATAAACAAGTGCCCCGACTAGTTAGAGGCAAGGAGACTCACGATAAATAAACACCCCGACTCATGAGAGGCAAGAGGACTCACAATAAACAGGCACCTTCACTAGTGAAAGGCACTGTAACATCCTCGTAGTGGACTTTGAAAACTAGTTCTTTCGTAGGCTGACTGCAGATGTCACCATTGCAAAATCTTCAGATTTTCAAACCAGATTTTGTTTGACCCCACAGCTGACGTCAGAGAATTTTTGCGCCACACTTCTTGAAGTTTGATACTGATTTAAATGCTAGGGTTGTAATGGCCGCCAGTGACTGTGGTAGTAAGATGTAGTAATGAACCGCTAGTCTATGTAATAAAGGCAGAAATAGTGTAAATATTTCTTGCAAAGACGAGAATACCTCCTCCGTCCGTTTTCGAGGGTGTTGAACACGATGCAAGTAGAGGGAGAAATTTTTGACCGCTGCAACCTCCTAAAACGGCCACCCCTCTTATGGATCCCTTTATGTTTTCTATACGAGTCTGGGGAGTGATTTATCAACGGGTTATACTTGAAATAACATGGAAGATGGTTATAGAGTAAGTTGAGTCCAGACAGCAGGCCAGGGGGTTAATTAAACCTTTCCGAGGAGCGGAAAATAATTTTTTATCAAATAATTCGGGTTCAAACGCGTTTCCCCCGTTTTTGGGGTCGCTGATCATGGGAAAAATATTCATTTTTAGCTCCAACCCCTCTTCATCTCTTAAACGGTGAGTGAGGGGTGATTTCTGCCCGTTTGAGGGGGTTGGAGCTAAAAATGAATATTTTTCTCATGACCAGCGACCCCGAAAATGGTATACGCATTTCAACCAAACCATTTGAAAAAAAAAACTACACCTCTCGGGAAGGTTTAATCAACCCCCTAGGCCTGCTGTCTGGACTCCACTTACTCTATAACCCCCTTCCATATTATTTCAAGCATAACCTGTCGATAAATCACTCCCCAAACCCGTTTATATATGAAAACATAAAGGGATCCATACGAGGGATGACCATTTCAGGAGGTTGCGGGGGTCAAAAACTTCTCCCACCACCTGCATCGTGTTCAGCACTCTCGAACACGAGGGGGGGAAGGTAATCTCGTCTTTGCACGAAATATTTACAAAGAAATCGTCTTATAACGCATTACATAGACTACGCGCCGCCCGCAGTCTGCCAATGATTATCAATTTTGAGTATGTTGTACCCTTCCGATCGCTTTGAAAATTGGATATGTTTTAAAGGGGTATATAAGCATTTATTTTGAAGAAAATGGTGGGTGTGCCTCTAGAACATCCCCTAAAAAAAAATTTTTTTTTATTTTGAAAAAATTTTTTCACCACTTTTTCGACAAATGGACTCAATAATTTTTTCCCACATTTGCACCATCAGAAGCCATATCATATATTTTTTTCATGAAAATCGGTTTATCCGTTCTCGAGAAAATTTTTTTTTACCATTTTTCTTTTTACCCCCATAACTCCCGTAAAAATGGTTTTCCAAAAATAATATTTTGGGAAATTTGTGTGAACAATCAAGTATTTTTATTTTTTACCAATTTGTATTCTTCATTTAACTTGTGCATGTACTGTGTTAAATAAAGACAAATAAATAAACGTGTTACAGTCCGCTACAAGTGCTTTATAACCTATCCTGAAAGAATCAGCCAAAAGAACTATTTTTCAAAAAATCAACAAAAAAACATGTTTTTTATGTTTTTTTTTTAATTTACATTTTTTTTTTTAATAATCAGTAATTAATATTTCTATAGAAAATAAAAATACGAATAAATATCTATTCTACTGACAATGACATTAATCCATGGCATTACTAGAAGTAGTCTCATCTGTCTATGAAGAATTTAGAAAAAGATTAGTTGATTACTTAGGATTCTCAACGTAGATGATAGGCTAATGTCTGATTTAGATTTACATGGTTTTAACAGTCTTAAGTTTTTTAAAAAATGAACTAGTTTATATTTTATATTATATTTATATATTTCCTATTTCCAATTTCCAATAAAATCATTATTATTTTTTTTTTTTTGTTAAAAACCAGTCATCCTTCTCTGTGGCTCCAACCCTCACAGAGGGGAGCTGATAGTACCAGTAGCCACTCCCCACGCCCGTGGGGTGAGTGACAACTGGGTCCAAGAATCGTGTGCCCTAAGCAGACATAATGAACCGAGGATGATGGCCTTCTGCCGGCTAAAACTTCTGCCGAATCTGGGCATGCCGGTATGATCTTAAGTTCTGAAAGCAGTGGGTGCCTCGTTCCACTGAGGGCTCCTCTAATCAGTACTACTATCTTAACGGTATGGTCTGGATAGAGTCTGCGAAGTTCGAAGAGCAAATCTCGATATTTTGTCCGTTTTTCCTCCTGCTTCAAGACAATGTCGTTCTCCGCGGGGGCCGAGAACTCCACGAAAAACATTGTCTTGAGTTGGTGGTCGAGGAGTACTACGTCAGGATTATATCCCCCGGAGTATAAGGCAGCACTGGTGTCTCGTCTATCCCATACGAATGCCATAAATGGTAATAAAGCACTCGTAATACTCCGTCGTGCCTTTAGATATAGGATGAGACTGCATATGTCGAGCAAGCCAACAGCAAGTGCATAAGAGTCTCTGGCGCCCTGCAGCTGACATTAGGGACCTCTATACCTATGACACGACTACGATAGAAGAGGGTGTTGAATACACCATCCTGGCAAGCCATTATGAATCCCTTGGTCTCAGACTTCAGCCTGGTTGACCTTAAGAGGCAAAGGTCTGCTTTTCGAATAAGCCAAGGTTTTGTATATTTTTATAGAAAACTCCATGCATTGGCTTATCCATGTGAAGCTGCAGAAAGATGTTGTGTTCTGCAGCTTTAATTTGGGCTTTTCGTCGAGCATGTTCTAACTCGATGACAGAGTTGCGAAACCTTCTACAAACTAGAAGAATATTTTAATGTGTAAAGTGCTCTGCGATTTATTTCTTTTTTTCTTCTCTCTCTTAGATATTAAGACTGACTATTTCTATACAATATTGTCATATTTCTATACCATATGGTCATAAAAGGAAAATAAAGTTTATTATTATTATTATTATTATTATTATCTCCTCTCAAAATCGTTTCTTTTTTTAACTGTCCTTTCTAATCTGACATAAGAAGCTACTTGGGATAGTAGTAGAAAAACATTTTTTATATGTAAAGCAGCTACTCACCAATTCTGGAATATGTTTTTTTACCATATCGACTAGAAAGATATGTTCCTTCTTGTCATCTAAGTAAGTATAGCAATCATTTTCTGTTAACCTCCTACAAAAATGGCATATCAGCTTCTCACCAGAAGTGACAGAAACCAATTCTATATTTCTATCAGAATTTAGGAAAGGTTGTATTTTTCGTTCTGAGCTAAGACAATGTGTTTTAAATACAGCAGCATTTTGAAGTCTTTTGGCACATTCATTGCATATTAAAATCTGGTTTCCTACATCGAAGTTCTAAAACAGTAATAAAGTGTGCTATAGGTATACCTACAGAAATAAAAGTTAATGCTGGGACAGGTTTACAATTTTCAGTATACAGTGTGTCCCATATTTCATAACTTCCATGACATGGCATAGTTATCAAACATGAAATTTATATAAAACTTTAAAAAATAGGCAATAATTTAATAATATTAATAATAAATCCCAAGTAGCACAAGAATATTACTATTAGACAGAAGTGTTATTTATATATCTGATTTATTAGAATTTTGAAGACGCTGATTTATTAATTAATACTTATGATAAACACAAATTTGCTGTAAAAACAAGTCTATTTTATTATATTGTTATATAGATGTTTTTAAAACTAATTATGTACTGTAATCGCCACGGATCTTGGCAAGTGGAAGGAACTGTAGAACAGTAGGAACTAACGCAGTTATAATCAGATTTTATGCAACACCAGTCATGATAACAGTGTGTGCTCTGCACCTATACCACTCTCTACATAGATTCCCTTTGTTCGTCAAGATCCGTGGTGAGTACAATAATAAACTCGTTTAGGAATGTTTATCTAACAAAACTTATCAACTGTTTTTGTTTAAGCTAAATACTTTTTATAGATTACTAGCATAATATTTTGCTCTATATATTTCCTTAAATATATAAGGAACAACTAGCCGCTTGTAGTAAACAGTATTAGATATGATGTTATTGTAAATATACATGGATGCTTCCAAAATCTGTATTCTTTATTCACAATGAATCTTTACATAATCTTGATTTAAAAGATACACAAACATTCCCACGGTGATAATAAAATTTTACTTAACCTATTCTATGCCGTTTAATCAGGTATATACTGTAAATCGCATTGTTGCTGTATCCACATGACAAAGTTAACACCTATATCGAAGTAAAGATACAACTATAGACTCTTTATATAATCTGTACAGTGTGGCTATATGGGAATGATGGTCAAAATGGGGAATAATATCTTTTTTGACCATCAAAACATAACTAGAAACTAGAGTAAAATGGTCGCATAAGTACATATTTGCTTCTGACAGGAGATGGATATCTGATTAATCTGTGGGTATGGCAACTCGTGATTCGGCAAATTTAATCAGACTCAGTAAATTGTTACGGCACTGAGCAGCAGTGAGATACCATCGGCAAGGGCATATTCAGAGAGCTATCCATACAAAACGTTATCAACAGCATAAATAATTATTAGAATCATACCAATATTAAGTACTAATATAAAACCATTGCCGTGTGAAACTTACTAGCTTAAAAAGAAGGGCATCCAACATTTGTCTTGTAATATCTCCTGCCAAGTTCAATTCATATTCAGGAACAGTTTTCTTACAAAATCTACAGCATATTTTTCTATTTACACCGCTCATTTTGATCTCTGTTAATTTTTCTATACACAATACGCTGAAAAACAATAAAATTATAAACGAAAAACCAGAAAGATAAACATTCTTCGGAAAATATCCTCTACATAATAGTGTTGGGCGAATTCGAATTAAAATACTCGGTTAATCCGAGTATCAAAATACTCGCTTGATTCCGAGTATTAAAATTTCATCCGAATAAAATATACTCGGATTAATTTTAAGTACAAAACAGAAAACAACTGTCAATCGTGCACTTGGATAAAAAAATGTTTTTTAGATTTCTCCCCCCCGCTCATCGATTGTGAGATCTGGGAAGAAAAATTACTAACATCAATGCCACTTGCATTCGCTTTAACCACGATCGCAATATTCGCAATTACTGTTGACAGAGTGATTGAAAAATCGCCCATATCACATCACTAATACCTATAGTAAAAATTTAATTCGACATCGGATGATTAATCCGAATATTTTTGTCATCCGATTCCGTGTAATCCGAGTACCGAAATCATCCGAATATCTGCATCACTACTACATAACCACAATCATAGATTAAAGACTTATGGGGCTCGTGCACCGTTTGACCACAGTAGAGAACAGACCAGTAGTTTCACTCGCAGCGGTCCCTTTGATATTTGTTGTACTCGATTTTATTTTTTTTAATCCACTGCGCATCTACTGTTTGTATCCCACGCGCATTTCGTCGATAGTGGGGACTGTTCAGAAACGTAAACGTAAACAAAAATAAACATCCGCCCCACCCTATATCATCACTGCCGTCCACTGCGCATCGAATAGTTTAAGCCCACGCGCATCGCATGCGCACTGAAAATCTTATACAACTGTTCCTGCTGAGTCGGACTACCAAGGTTGGTATACTTTAAGGTTCCCTAATATACAACTTTTAGGCGAAGAAGTCAGTGCGGGGGTGAAAGGTCAGACTATCTTTGTTCTTCGAACGCGCAGTAGCGGCGCAGTTATCTCACTCTAGAAGAATCGTCCGTACGGGCCCGAAATATGGTCTGACGTTACTATGATCTGTAGTGTTACATTCTACAACTTATCCTCTTTACCAGCATGCAGAACAGTGACTCAAAATGCGAGGATAATTACCACCGACCTCAAAAGCGGGTTATTGCGAGCCCGTTCCAGTTAGGAGTTCTTTACTTAATTAACATTACACAAATTCTTACAATATTTTGAATAAGGCTCTGCATCTGGTGTGATCTCACACCAGCTGTTCATTGGCTAATGCCATTTTTTGGTGGGGATTGTGAGTTATTAGGCCACCTTAAAGTATACCAACCTTGTCGTACTGGTCTTTTCTCTACTGTGGTTTGACAGCTTAGAGGTCACACTCCAGATAAACAAATTTCTTTGCTTATCTGAGAGGTCACACAACACTTAACCTCAATCATTCTTCTTATAGTGCTGTCCCCTTAACAGAGGTTAGCGATCATTAATAAATGCAAAATTCCCAGATGTATTTTTTATTGGACCACAATAGTGTGACGTTTCACTCCCACTCTAACTATTCCAACCTATTTCTCACATCGACCTTATCGCCACTGTACATAAGACCATGGTTAAAATTGAATTTAAAATTTCAGAAAATCTGTGAATATTTAACTATTGAATAATCATCCTCATGTTTTAACTTTAAAAGCTGCGCCTTCTTGTAATAATACTGTAATTTTTAAGTCTCTTGAAATTTTTTCAGAAATTAATTGTTTATTGCGCACGCGTAATACGTATGTCGGGCATAACTCCGTCTTCTTATTTTTATTTGTTTTCCTGGTTGAAGTTTAAGGTTATGTATAGTGGATTATTTCTTTTATTATAATTTTCAAGGATTTTACAGTATTTAAAGTATTACATTTTTCTGCAATTGCTCAATTTTTTAAGGATAAAGAAACACTCATGGTCAAGGTAGAAAGTTCTGTTGAAGCGCGAAGCGGGCCGCATGAAAGGAATTATTATGATCCTGAAGTGCTGACTGTTAAGGGAGAAGTTCATGCTAGCATGAGAGATAGAATCTATAAAGTAGAGGTGTGTGCTTTTTTAAAAAAATAAATATATTTTACTTTAAATGTAATTAATTGTTTTCAGATATTTTTGAATAACGGTAAAAATATAACCGATGCAGAATGTGCTTGTCCAAGGGGATTATGGTTATGCCATCATATGGCTGCTCTGGCTCTCTTTGCACACTATAATATTTCTGTAAGAGTACGAACATGCCAAAGGTGCTATGCAGCTATAGAAGTTCAGGCCGCAGTTTTAGTCGATGCATTGAAGCCATGAATTTGTACTAGGAGCAGTTCACCCTTCTAACATCGACGGTATGTGCGGTTATATTTAAATGTATAGATTTGTTTTACACATTGATGGCTTCGATGCATCTACTGAATTTGCGATCTGAACTTCTAGCTGCGTAGCAACTTCGGCATGTTCGTACTGTACTGTAACAAATGAAGCGTGCTCATGGAATATGTCGTATTTACTAGACAGTTCAATTTTAAACTATTTTAATCAAATAGAAGTAAGTTGTGAATAAACGATACAATACGTAATTTCTTTATTTATTTGCGTTTCTAAGTGAAAATACTTACAAATAAACATTAGAACACGAGGTTAGAGGCAAGGCCCCCACAAGGGAGGGTCAGTAGGTACGGTGGTACCCTGGGCCCGGTTAGGCTAGTGAATACAATTCTCGCTCGTTTAAGAGACCTGGACAAATTTCTCCTAGGCGCGGGGGCCTGCCAGTGAATTTCGTACAGGGGCCTGGTTAGAGGACGAAAATTTATGATAACAGTATAAAATAATGGAAAGCAATTCAAATAAAAATAAATAAAACAGGCTTTCAGGTTAGAGCACAAAGAAATAATCAAAGAACTACGTTCTCAATAATTTTCCAGGCACTTGTAGATCGCATGCGCATAAACAACAATTTAGAAAACATTTTTTTATTTATTCTCCCTAGAGAAAATTGATTACCACATGTAAAAAACTTATAATCCAGATCTATTTTTATACTAGTAGTTAGGTTTCAATAGTTAAATATGAAAAATAACGTATCAATCCTCAGATACATTTTTAAGTAATTTATTTTGACCCTTAAAGCACATGTACATAAGGCATGCTTCAAAGAGTAGATGGAAAGGAATTCAAATTAACCTCCTCGTCAATGACGTCACGACTATTGTGGTCCATTAGTAAAGTATGGGGCTCGTGCACCGTTTGACAGCCGACATTTTTGGAGGGAGGAGACACAACCTCAAATTTTCCTATTTCTCTATGTGCAGTTCGTAGTTTTCTTGTGATTGTATCGTTGTGTCTCGTTCTCCTCCCTCCAAAAATGTCGGGTGTCAAACGGTGTACGAGCCCTTTAAGGGGGGACAGCACTAGAAGAAGAAGAATGAATGAGGTTAACGAGGTCGCGTGACCTCCAAGCTGTCAAGCCTTGCACGAGCCCCATGCGACTTTGTTATTGTTTTTTTGGCGTTGTTATAAACATTTTTACTTGAAATTTGGTGTGATGATTTAATGGGCTTATTTAGCACATTTTTTTATTACATTTTGCAAAAAAAATCTCTTAATTTTAGAGCGAAATTCAAAGATTCAAGATCTCTAGAGGCTTTAAAATTAATCAAGAATATAGGACGCTGCGTGAAGTCATCACTCCTAGTTGCATTTTCATTCCCCTTTTTTTCGGCAGTTATATGCTGCATACTCTTATGTTGAAATACTCCAAGTCCCCAAATCACCATCTCTGGCAGATTAGACAAATCTGATTTTAAATAGCTGAGTTTTAACAGTGTAAACTCAACTTTGAGGCAGACTTTCGGATTGAATGACAACACTTTGAGCACATCGGTTCATGTTTAAAGCAGTATACTTCTGAAACTTGTCAGATCGACCTCAAATTTTCCATTCCATTGGAAGCATGTTTTCGTAAAGTTTTGTTAAAATATATACATTATTATTTAAGCTATCATAAATTGTTTAATAACTTAACAAATTGATCAAAATAGTTTGCATCTAGTTTTCTTCACAATTTAGTAAAGGGATACAAGCTATATAACCAGATTTACTACACTATACAGGGTGCGCCGCTTAAAACTCCCCAGACTTGTAACTTTTTTATTTTCGAAGCGATGACCATGTTGGGCACATCAACTTGTAGACATTTTTAAAGCCTTTAAATATCCATACAGTGATTTTTTGAATGGTTAAGAAAGGAAACTTAATTTCTTTGAATATTTTTTTACCTTACCCTGTAGATGGACTGTGTTATTGTTTTCTTATAAATGTTTTAATTAGCTTCAATTTATGTTATTAAAATAAAAAAACTTAAAAAATACAAAATTTGCAATTTCCTACTTAGTACATTTTAATATACTTAAATTAGTTTTAAAATTTTTTTTTTTTTTATTTTTTGTTACTGTTTTATTACGCTGAATATTGCTTGTGATATGTCTTTTACAGATAAAGCATAAAATTATTATTTACATTCCTTTCAAAGTAATTTAAAAAAAAAATCAGTTTGGAGTGTTTTTAATTCTTTTCTCTAAAACCAAAAAGAATTTCGAATATGACGTAATAATATAAATTGAAGCTAATTAAAACCTTTATAGGAAAACATTAACGCAGTTCATGTACAGGGTGACGTAAAAAACTATTCAAGGAAATTAAGATTTCTTTTTTAACAATTTTTTCAAAAAATTTTTTTTTTTAAATGCTTTAAAAATATCTACAATTTGATGTGCCTTAAAAAATAAGAAAATTACAAGCCTGGGGAGTTTTAAATGGTGCACCCCATATATGAAATAGACTAATATTTCACTTATTTTCACAGGTTGTGTAACTGATGTTCAAGTAGCAAATGTCAGACTGACGAAGGCTGACCAAAGAACGAGTACAATCAGAAACGACACTTATTGCAAATACTTAGTTAACTTGAATATAGATTAGTTACACAAAAGACACTAGTATTAATCCCTCCTAAATCAACAGTTAATAAAATAAATTAAATGAAATTTGAGCTTTACTAGGAATGCAAGGCAAGGTGGTAGGTAGGTAGGTAGGTAGGTAGGTAGGTAGGTATACATCATAGGAAAAGAAAAAATATCGTATAGCTGCTTTCTAAAGAACATATAGATGACATCGAGGACAACGCCTAATGCCTGGTTTACCTACTGGGATATGCAGAGATTAAGATGGAATTGAAACTTTGTTGATACTAATTAACTTAGTTTAAACTGTCATTCAGTTCGAGAATCTTTCCTAAGCTAATATATGTTGACAAATCAGACAACCATATCTTGAATTATATACTTTTTATCTCTTTTTGAGGTAGCATGTATTTGTTTTATATACCTACCATAATGTTCAAAATAGCATCCTATTGTACTTCTTAAATATTTATACTAGAGAACTGGATTCTTGAAGTTAAATATATGAATATAAATTCCTCATGAATTGTCCAGAAAAATTGATATTCTTTAGGAAATAACTGGAGGAGACATCAACTTTTATTTTTAAGTAGAATACCTCTGAACATTTTTAGAAAGTTAGATAGTTTTATATTTTAAATATAACCATTTTTTACAAAAAAATGTTCATTCAAAATATAAAACTACTTGGCTCTCTAAATAAGGTATCCGAGTTAAAAATAAAACTTGGTGTTAACTTCGGTAATTTTCTAAAGAAATATATTTTTCTGTATAACTTATAAGGAACTTTATTCATATATCCAACTTTAAAAATCCAATTATGTAGTATCAATATTTAAAAAGTGCTGGGATATGCTATTTTGAACATACGGTAGGTAGATAAAATATACATTATAAAGAGATAAAAAGTATATAAGTTACGTAGCGTAAGGTCACTATCAAGTGGTTGATTATACATATATGCTACATCATAAAGAGATAAAATTAGTTACGTATGCTTTACATAGCATGTGGTTGAATATACACATACGCTACGTCATTTGTTCCATACCGTGAGGTCACAGTGTTACCTCTTCACTATGTAAAAATCATATGCACATGTTGCTGACATTTCGCAGAGTATGCACACATGATTATGCGTCACATTTTACATAGCACGTTACTTCTGCGAAACTTAGTTCACGTAGCATTTACGCATATGCTATATATTTATGTTTGCTGGGTAGTTTTATGTTTTTATGCTAGTATCTTATCTGGTGGTAGTCATTGAAGGGGTATTTTTGGGGTTGAAAGTGTTGTTTTTTTTATTTTTTTTTTTAAATATTTTTCTACCTTGTAAACATTGGTTAAAAAGTATGTTTTTTAAGGACTTCATAATATCTGTCAATATTATGTCGTGTTTGATACCTACGTGGCTTAATATATCTTGCCAATAAAGCCTCAAATTTTATAGACGACCCACGGGGGTATATTTTCGATCACCGCACATATTCAGCCCTTCCCACTCATGCCAAGTGGTAATTCGGAGGTGGAAGGAGTAAATTTTTTTAACATTTTTCAAAAAAGTCGTATTTTTCAACGAGTCTTTTTACATATGACCCTATAGGGTTTCAAGAATTTTTATTAAACTGATTTTTCGAATTTATAGACTATGTAAATAACAAAAATCGAGAAATTTGACTCGGAGATCTAGGCCATAACTTGCTTAAAAAATATAGAAAAAATCAGGTGGGCATTTTTAGACGTAATATTAAATAATAGTTGTTCCATCTTTTGTGGGTCGATATGTACATATTTTCCAAAATATAATTTTGAACAGTTCTCTGTTATTTATAAATAATAGTGATATTTATTTCATGTATCAAAATTCATATATATGTCATGTCATACTTCATTGTCACTTTGACGTTGGATAAAGTTTACAACTTGACATATGAATAAGACTTAACTTTTAATTACCACATTAACCAGTGTGTTCCTACAAATATCAGGCAACTTTTGCTTTCGTTGGCATACCTAACCAACAGATGCTAATTAGTCTAAAAAAGATCTATAATTACATTTTTGTGTTGAATTACAATTGTGTTGTCTAGGTACCTAATGGTTAGGTTAGGATATAACAGCATGGTCTCTTAGACATGACAGATCAAAATTTTATTTCTTAGCTGATCTAACGAGTCAAATACATGCTATTTTTTCAAAATTCAAGCGTCATAGCAGATATTTTATCGCACATAAATGATTTTTCCTTTCTTGAACAATATGTTGCTTTGTCATCTATCTGTCAAATTGACTTTTTTAAAACTTATCTTTAATATTGATACTTTGGTAAGTTGATTTCTCTTTTTATGGGAGGGGGGGAGGTATACGTAGCATATTTACTTACATATCGACATAGATATTAAAAATAACAATAACAAAAAATTAATTTTTAATTATATACACAAAAATGTTAACATTTAAAATCCTAAATAAATCTTTTAAATTTGAATTTACATTTTAATTACCCTTACATTGTATTACATGTGAACTGCTATTTTACCTGTACAATGTTACTTTTGGAAGTTCTTGATGAATCAACATGTGCCTGTTTAGGTTGCTTTTATATTTTGTCTTAAACGAACATTGGTCACACACATGTTCTTTAAATTCTTGATGGGTTAATACATGTATCTTTAAAGTGCCTTTATGTTTTGCCATATATGAACAGCTATCGCACTTGTATAATGTTATTTCTGAAAGTTCTCGATGGGTTAACATGTGTTTCTTTAAATAACTTTTCTGATTTGCTACATATGAACAGCTATCACACTTGTATACTGTTACTTCTGAAAGTTCTCGATGGGTTAACATGTGCTTCCTTAAATAGTTCTTTTGTTTTCCTACATATGAACAGTTATCGCACCTGTATACTGTTACTTCCGAAAGTTCTCGATGTGTTAACATGTGTATCTTTAAACTGCCTTTATGCTTTGCTACATATGGACAGCTATCACACTTGTATACTGTTACTTCTGAAAGTTCTCGATGGGTTAACATGTGTGACCTTAACTGATCTTTCCGCTTTGTTACATATGAACAGCTATCACACCTGTATACTGTTACTTCTGAAAGTTTTCGATGCATTAACATGTGTTTCTTTAAATAGCTCTTTTGTTTTGCTACATATGAACAGCTACCACACCTGTATACTGTTACTTCAGAAAGTTCTCGATGGGTTAATATGTGTATCTTTAAACGTCTTTTGTATTTTGCTACATATGAACAGCTATCACACTTGTATACTGTTACTTCTGAAAGTTCTCGATGGGTTAACATGTGGATCTTTAAATGGCCTTTTTGCTTTGCTACATATGAACAGCTATAACACTTGTATACTGTTAATTCTGAAAGTTCTCGATGGGTTAACATGTGGTTCTTTAAATTGCTTTTTAGTTTTGTTACATATGAACAGCTATCACACTTGTATACTGTTACTTCTGAAAGTTTTCGATGGGTTAACATGTGCTTCTTTAAATAGCTCTTTTGTTTTGCTACATATGAACAGTTTTCGCACCTGTATGCTGTTACTTCTGTAAGTTCTCGATGAGCTAACATGTGTACCTTTAAACTGCCTTTTTGCTTTGCTACGTATGAACAACTATCACACTTGTATACTGTTACTTCTGAAAATTCTCGATGGGTTAACATGTGTTTCTTTAAATAGTTCTTTTGTTTTGCTACATATGAACAGCTATCACACCTGTATACTGTTACTTCTGAAAGTTCTCGATGGGTTAACATGTGTTTCTTTAAATAGTTCTTTTGTTTTGCTACATATGAACAGCTACCACACCTGTATACTGTTACTTCTGAAAGTTCTCGATGGGTTAATATGTGTAACTTTAAACTTCTTTTGTGTTTTGCTACATATGAACAGCTATCACACTTGTATATTGTTACTTCTGAAAGATCTCGATGGGTTAACATGTGCATCTTTAAACTGCCTTTTTGTTTTGTTACATATGAACAGTTATCACATTTATATACTGTTACTTCTGAAAGTTCTTGATGGGTTAACATGTGTTTCTTTAAATTGCTTTTTCGTTTTGTTACATATGAACAGCTATCACACTTGTATACTGTTACTTCTGATAGTTCTCGGTGGGTTAACATGTGCTTTGTTAAATAGTTCTTTTGGTTTGCTACATATGAACAGCTAACACACTTGTATACTGCTATTTCTGAAAGTTCTCGATGGGTTAACATGTGTTTCTTTAAATAGCTTTTTTGTTTTGCTACATATGAACAGCTATCACACTTGTATACTGTTACTTCTGAAAGTTCTCGATGGGTTAACATGTGCTTTCTTAAATAGTTCTTTTGTTTTGCTACATATGAACAGTTATCACACCTGTATGCTGTTACTTCTGAAAGTTCTCGATGGGTTAACATGTGCATTTTTAAAGTGCCTTTTTGCTTTGCTACATATGTGCAACTATCACACTTGTATACTGTTACTTCTGGAAATTCTCGATGGGTTAACATATGGATCTTTAAATTGCCTTTTTGCTTTGCTATATATGAACAGCTATCACACTTGTATACTGTTAATTCTGAAAGTTCTCGATGGGTTAACATGTGGATCTTTAAATTGCTTTTTTGTTTTGCTACATATGAACAGCTATCACACATGTATACCGTTCCTTCTGAAAGTTCTTGATGGGTTAACATGTGTGCTTTTAAATTATTTTTTCGTTTTGCTACATATGAACAGCTATCACACCTGTATACTGTCGCTTCTAAATGTGCTTGCTGGATTAAGATGTGCTGTTTGTGTGGACTCTTATATTTTGCTATGTGAGAACAGCTTCCACACTTGTACATAGCTTTCATAATCATCTGGGATGAGGTAGGAGCATCTGGAAAACTGAAAAATCGTATTATATTTATTACTATTTAATTCTTCGCAATGTTACACGGTATCTACTGGAACAGACATAAATATAAAACAATCTGGACAAAAATGTTTGTGTTCATAATGAATTTTGCTCGTCAATACTACCAAAATTGAAATATTTCAAATGTGCAAGATGTTGAAAAATTACACTTTTACGATTTACACGGTGGTCGAAAATCATCTCCCAACTTGGCTTTGCAAAAATTATAATTGTTTATACCTGGTTTTGGCAATAAATAAAAACCATTCAAACAGAACAGAAATACGGCGGCGAAGGACTAGCTGATTTTATGCGGGACTGGGTTCGTGAATCCAGTTCTTTATATGAGCTAGAGAGAGAACCAATAATTTCACAGGTAATCGCTCAGCTAGCTTGTTTCGTGATTAAAAAGGGAGTAATAACAAATATGTTAATAAAAAGGGCGTAATCCACAGAAAAATTGATACTCCACTACCCTCCTTAATCACAAAACCGACTGCTGTGGAAAAACATGATAGTGAGACAGACAAACATAAAAATAAAAAAAATTAAATTTTAAGATTAAATGTAACATTTATTAATCATCTTTAAATAGCAAAATTCAATGAAATACAAACTAAATTAAATTAGCAAATATATGAACACTTGACCACACGGTCTAAAACATTATGCTAAATAGTATTTATTTAATAAAACACGATCATCAATGATATATTTGGTAAACACACTGTAAATATTATAACGCTTGGAGATAAACCCGGGACGTTATTTAAATAAAAAAGAAGAAATAAAAATACTTAATTAATAATAAACTGATTTATTAACAATTAAATAGAAAGGTGTCGGTAGAGTCATGAGACAAAACAAGGTGTGAGCGAATAAATTTGTGCTATCGAGTAATAAAATGACAAACAAATATTCTAACAATGTATGCACAGAGAGACAGACAACTGTACAAAATACAAAGATAAATCGTCTAAAGTAATTAAGGGAGATTGGCAAATTCCGCAAATAGTAAGATAAACAGTACTAAATAACTAATTGTTCATTTACATTAGCACAATAGTACTAAAAACAAATGGTTTATAAATGGATAGTTAAATATTTAATTAATTTAAACTCAAAAATAGTATACGAAAACTTAACTAAAAGACAGAAAAAGTGATTTTTATACACCAACTATCATTTACATAATTTCTTTGAAAAAGATAAATGCTTATGTTTAACACTGAATAGGTACCCTAATGGCACACGATGTCCGTCGGACGTCCGTTTTATATCCATTTAATGTACTGACGTCCATGGACATAAATTGGATAACCACCGGACGTCTATCATCGGATTTCTTTTGAAATTGTAAGGAGTGGACGTCGTCTGAATGTCCATTTTATGTACGGGATGTATGTACATTTTATGCCCATATAGGGACAGGAGATGGACGTCCATTTCGTGTCTGTTAATTTAAGATGTCATAATTACGATGTCAATGTTAGTATTACCCAACAAAAACAAAAACATAACTATTTTTTCAATTTTACAATGAAATTGTTTAATTTTAAACTTTTTTGTAAATTATTAATGATATTATTTGATACTAAACATTTATTAAACATCCAAATACTTTCTACATTTTAAAATAAATAACTATATTGGTCTAAGACCCGGCAGCTTATTTCTGCAGGTATAGAGTTCTTTAATAAAATTAGATTAAAATAAAAGATTAATGATAATAAATTAGAGCCGCAAGCAAAATCTAGCCATTGCCTACTTCTAAATACGCAGTCTTTAAGTAAGTAGTAGCAAAAAAGTTCAATGGCCGAGTGAGTTAAAACGTTGACTTTCAAATCAGGTGGTCGGCAGTTCGATCCCTACTCATTCCGTTTTTTTTATCCCTCAGGGATGTACAAATATTGTTCAAGGACGTGACATTTGGATCTCTCTCGGCTGCCTACTTTGAACCAAAAACGAACCTCCATCTGATGTCCTGTATGTCCGTCGAGGACGTCCTCCAGATATCCATAGGACGATGTTGTGCTCTTAGGGTATCATTCGCGAAAATAATTTCAAGTGTTTAGTTACACGGAAAAATAGTAAGATCAAGGAGAAAACTTGCATAATCTTAAATACTCCTACAAAAAATTTGTAGAGAGCTTTATGGCAGATAGCAATATTATCTACAACTTTGTTATTAACTTTTTGTTGTAACTTCAATAATTAAGAAGTTATAAGCAAAAATTTATGAAAATTTAGGGAATGAAAAATTATTATTGTTAATAACTTTTTTTCTATTAATTTTATGAAAAAAATGCATGAGTGCTTTTTTATAGAGAATTTTATAACAAATAATTTGACTACACTATTTCTTTATATTCTGATTACTTTTAAAGGTGTTTTAATGCTGCAAAGGGAGGAAGGTCAAAGGTAGGTGAGATATGCGCCACTTAAAACTCCTCAGGTTTGTAACTTTGTTATTTTCTAAGCGACAGAAAACTTAATTTCCTTGAATATATTTTTACCGCACCCTGTACATGAACTGCATTAACGTTTTCTTATAAAGGTTTTAATTAGCTTCAATTTATGTCATTACGTCATATTCGAAACTCTTTTTGGTTTTAGAGAAAGAAATTAAAACATTCTTTCCGATTCCAAACTGATTTTTTTAAAAATAACTTTGAAAAGAATGCAAATAATTTTATGCTTTATTTGTAAAAGATGTACCACAAACAATATTCAACATAACAAAACAGCAACAAGAAACAAAAGAAATAAATATTTTTAAAAACAAACATTAAAATGTAGTAAATAGGAAATTGCAAAATTTTTATTTTTTTAAATTTTTTATTTCAATAACATAACTTGAGGGTAATTAAAACCTTTATAAGAAAACATTAACATAGTTCATGTACAGTGTGGAGTAAAAAAAATACTCAAAGAAATTAAGTTTCCTTTCTTAACAATTTTTTTAAAAAAAATTTTTTTTGAATCACTCTGTATGTATATTTAAAGGCTTTAAAAATGTCTACAATTCGATGTGTCCAACATGGTCATCACTTCAAAAATAAAAAAGTTACAAGTCTGGGGAGTTTTAAGTGGCGCACCCAGTATAGGTAGACGAAAATTATTGGTACTTTATTTCTACCTGCATAGCAATTATGTTAGTATATTTTATGTTTTTATAATAACTTATTAATATATTTTTTCATTAATAATATAATCTTATTTAAAATTAATACACTGTGTCCCCCGATAGAATACCGGACCATTGTAAACTTTCTTATTTTTGATTTGCCAAGAAAAAGTCATTCTTTATAAAAAGTTTTGCTTATTTTAGGAAGTCATAAACAGTTGTCAAACTTAAGATAAATTATACAGAGTATTCTAAAAATTAGAAAATATGAAATCGACTTTAAGCAACTTACCTTCTTTTATATTTTCAGTGAAAATTTTGTTTAATAAAATTTTTTCAATTATGAAGAAAAGCTTAAATACTGAGTTTAGTTGCGAGATAAGGAAATAATAATTTGTGTCCCCGGATGGAGTACTGCAAAGTGCACTTCCTTCTTTTTGATTTGTTGAGAAAAAGTCATTGTTTATAAAAAGTTTTGCTTGTTTTAGGAAGTCATAAACAGTTGTCAAACTTAAGATAAATTATACAGGATATTTCAAAAATTAGAAAATATGAAATCAGTTTTAACTTTTGTTACATTTTTATTGAAAATTTAACAAATTTTTTCAATTATCCAATGACTTTTCTCGGCAAATTAAAAATAAGAAAGTTTACAAGAGTGTGGCACGCCATTCGGTGACACACTCTATATTAATTATAAATAAGATTATTAATGAAAAATATATTAATAGTACTTATGTAGGTAGAAATAAAGTACCTAACATACCTCACTTACCTTTGACCTTCCTCCCTTCACAGAGCTAAAAAACCTTCAAAAATAGTTGAAATATAAGAAAATAGTAGGTCAAATTATTTATTATAAAGTGTTCTATAAGAAAACCCTGAAGCACTATTTTCATAAAATTAATAGAAAAAAATTATTAACCATAATAGTTCTTCATCCCCTAAAGGCCATGGCAGGTTAAGGATAAGTGTCTATGCCTTTGCAACCTTTTTGCATGTGGTTCCTTCCAGTGATGTATCTTTGCATAAGATAGTACCACAAAAAGTTTTGTCATCGAAAACTTCATAATATCGGAATTTTTTTTTTCGAAAATCAGATAAAAAATGTTTTTTCTTAATCAAGTGAACCAATTTGTTTGTATTTCACATATATTGTAAATCTACGTAAGACAATTTATTAATGATATTTTCAGGAAATCTTTTCATGAAGAAAACAAAAATTGGTGCTTTTGAATTTTTTGAAAAATTTAAATAAGTATTTACACGTTAGCAACCACCACCATTTTACTTCCACATCCAGTGGAAGTATAGTAACGACAAAAAAAATTTTATTGTTCAAATAGGCTTAGAATGTCATGAAACGTCGAGATTTTAAGTTTAAGCGAAAAAAATTTTCTGTCTGTCGGTCTGTCTGTAACTTTTTTTTGTGTGCACGTTTACTCTGGAACCGTTTAAGATATTGACTTGAAATTTGGTACACGTATGTACTTTAACGAGATCTGGAACTAGATTATATTTTCATGTTGTTCCGACGAAGGGTTGGGGGGTAAATTGGGGTAAATTTGGGGTAAATGGGTAAATCAAGCAGGTAAGAGTCGATAAAATTGGTATTTAGTATATACAAGAGAAGCTAGGGTCTCAAGAAAATTTTTGGCATTAGCCACCCCCATGTGGGGTATTGTTTTATGAGTTTTTGGATTTCAAATATTATAGTATTAAAGTTCCATAAACAATTATTTCCACATGCAAAGTTTTTTCATTGTGAGTGACTTGGATAGAGAATTTGGATGTGGAAGTAGTGATTCCTTGGGCAGCGGTTTTTTTTTACTAATTATATACCATACAATATATTTTTCACAAAACTCTATCGAAGGAGTAACATAGTCAAACTGGCAAAGATAATGTTATGTGCTTACACCCCCCCCCCCCCCCCTTAGTAAACACCCTGTATCGTGGGTTTAGAAAATGTAACATCAGGGTAACATTAAACAATAATGTATTTACTTACATACTAATTACAACGAATAAAGAAAACGAATATAGAATAACAACTACTTGGATTACACAAATTGAAAATTTTTTGGAGCAGCCTACGTATTTTTTTTAAATAATGAGATGTATTTTTCACAATACATATTTATATTTTCTACAAAACTCCATCAAAACGGTAATACATAAAAAAATTATGTGTTTATTAATAAGAATACGACATAAAAAAACATGTTATGCTAATGATATATGACAATATTAGTCATCTTCATCACTGTCCTCATTCATTGTAAAACTGATATCTTCTGCGAATAATTCAAACAGTTTTACTGGTGGTTTCGGAATATCGTCGAGAAACCTTGGATATGATAAATCCATGTATAAGTAACAGAAAATTAACTAACTTAGTTAGTAACATTATCTTTGCCAATTTGACTACCTTAGATAGAATTTTGTGAAAAATAACATTTAAAAAAAGTCTTAACAACTTTCATAGAGCTGGGTCCTTTTAGTCCTAGAAGCTGCTTTATGATGCTGTTTAGGAGTTTGTTATAGCAATATAGATGACAAAGCATTTTATTGTAATTATTTAAGAAATCAAAAATTGTTCCTTGGGTAGCCTTCGTCACCCTGCCTCATATCAAGATGGATCACCCTGTGCCTATTTACAGTTATTTGTTTCGCCTCAAAACAACACTGTTCATATCTGTAATTTTAATTCCTGCCTTTCATGACTCCCCATATGATACTTAAGACTTTCTTTATGCCTAGCCACATAAGGACATTTTTGACACTTGTACAGTGTCACATCCGAAATACTCTTGTGGAGCAATCCATGCCTTTTAAGAGTACGTTTATGTATTGTATTGTACGGACACAACTCGCACTGGTACAGGGTTACTTCCGAAATATCTTGGTGGATTACCGCATGTCTTCCAAGAGCACCTCTGTGCTTTGTTTCAAAGGAACACAGTTCACATTTGTGTATTTTTACATCGGACCAATTTTGATGTATTACCATATGCCGTTTAAGATTTCTTTTCTGTATTGCCTTATAAGAACACATAGTACAGTTGTATGTTGTTACGTCCGAGATATCTTGATGGATCAGCATATGCTGTTTGAGGGTACCTTTACGCACTGTTTCATAAGAACATATTTCACAGTGGTAAGTTGTTAAGTCGGAGATGTCTTGATGTATCAAATCGTGTCTTTTAAGGGAATGTTTAAACTTAGTTACATATGAACACTTTTTGCATTTGTATACTGTTAATTCTGAAATGTCTTGATGGGTGAGCTCGTGGTATTTAAGGCCAGTTCTATGTTTTGTCTTAAAAGAACACTTTCCACAATTGTAAGTTTTCGGGCATTGTAACGTTTGTGTGTTTTCTTTAAGATTGCTAATTATTTCAATATGATTTGAAGTTAACTCGGACGAAGTTGTGGTATATTGTGATCTAAAAAAAAAAAAAACAACAAAAATTGTAGTATAGGACTAGGGTTGATAAGCATATTGAACTGGCTTGTCATGGAAGTGAAAAAAAAAAGATTTGTCTAAAATTTTTTTTCTCCTTCACTATAACAATTTTAATATTTCATAACATTGACAGATGCAATTATAGTTCTACAGGTGTTTCCTTATTCTCAAAGTAGGCCAGTTTTTACATTTTTGCTGTTTAACGTTTTTCATATTTTACAAATTCATTTTATATAGAGTGAATATAGGTACCATTTTACTTCCACGTCCCACGTCCAGTGGAAGTACAGTAACGACAAAAAAAATTTAAAAATTTTTATTGTTCAGATAGGCTCAGAATGTCATAAAACGTCGAGATTTTAAGTTTGAGGGAAAAAAAAATTCTGTCTGTCTAACTTTTTTTGTGCGCACGTTTACTCTGGAACCGTTTAAGATATTGACTTGAAATTTGGTACACGTATGTATTTTAACAAGATCTGGAACGAGATTATATTTTCCTCTTGTTCCGTCAAAGGGGGGTTGGGGGTAAATAGGTAAATGAAGCAGGTAAGAGTCCATAAAATTGGTATTTAGTATATACAAGAGAAGCTAAGGTCTCAAAAAATTTTTTGGAATTAGCCACCCCCCATCACCACCCCCACCTCATCATTAAAGGGGATGAGAAAAGATTATGATTTAGTGTGTGTATTGTGTACAAAATAATTTTTTATTTCATCCACCTCCCACTACCGCCTATCACCACCCCCGCCCCACTACCGATGTGGGGTCTCATTTTATGGGTTTTTGGGGTAGAGGATTTCAAATATTATATTATTAAAGTTCCATAAACAATTATTTCCACATACAAAATTTTTCTTGTGAGAGACTTGGATAGAAAATCTGGATGTGGAAGTAGTGATTCCTTGGGCAGCGGTTTTTAATTCAACATGTGTCTATTGTATGGGTATTAACCCAAGAAACAATTTAAATATCTTTTAGATTTACTTAGGTTTTAGCAGTGTTTTATAATGGCCACCTTATAAGCCAGTGATTTATCAAAAATCACAGCACAAGCACTGAAAGCGTTAGGTTACATCAATAAGGACTCTACCTTTTTTTCTATTAAAAAATACAAACTGCTCTACTCTTCTCTGGTAAGGAGTCTACTTGAATATGGCAGTGTGATATGGAATCCAGCACATAACGTCGATAAAGAATCCATTAAGAATGTCCAATCAAAATTCCTTAGACAATGTGCATTCTTTATGGGTCATCCGATAGGTGAATATTCCTATAGAGATAACTTACGTGAACTCTACCTTCTATCACTTGAGTGGAGAAGAGTGCAACTCGATTTATGTTTTATGCATAAATTAATTAATTGTGATATGAACTGTCCAGAGATACTTCAATTGATTAGCTTTAATTTAAACTATCGTAGAACAGGAAATTTAGAACTCTTTAAAATACCTTTTCATCTTATAAATTATGGTCAAAATGAGCCCATCAGCAGATTATTCCGAACAGCAAACTCATTCCATAAAGATATAGAACTCTTTGGCATGCCACTATATTCATTTAAAAACCAAGTTAAATCTTGTATAAGTAATTAAATTAGGTCTAAAATATCGTGTAGCTGAGTTTTGTTGTATTTGTAAAAATTTTCATTTCTCTTGTTTTATAGTACAGTAACTAGCGGTTTGGGTACAACAAGCTTAAGCTTCAGTACAGCAGGGCTTCGGCACCGCAACCCATAAGGAAAAAAAAAACTAGAGGTTTTAACGTCGGAATAATGTCATATTGAACGGATTTCGTTAATTTTTGGCAGTATTATAGTAAATGCTTCACAGAAAAGTTTCTATACTGTAGGGGGGCTTGCTAATTTATAGGGGGTAGATGCCACCCCTTCTCAGGGGGTGGAACTTAAAAAATATATATATTTATTGGAGCTGAAAGAGAAACAAATCTTAAGAAGAAAAGGTTCTATGCAATTTTTCACACAAATTGATAGATTTTAAGTTATAACGGCTTCAAAATTGGGATTTTTAGCTTAAAAAAAAAAGTTATTTCCAAACGGCTTTAGTCAAGTATCTCGAAAAGTATTACTTTATCGAAAAAATGTTATAGACCAATGACAGAAAGTACAAACTGGGAATTAATTATATTTTTTGTTTATTGATGTAGGATTAATAATTTCGAAGATATTTAAGTTTATATTTTGCATCCAAGTGTTTCGAAATTACCTTTAAAGTTTAAAATGCATTTTTTTTTAAAGCAAGTGCTTTAAATGAGCAAAAAAATTTTAGCATCTAGGTAATGCCACATTTTAACGAAAAACTGTATTTGAGATTATTTTTTTTAAATTACTAGCTAATTATTGTTACTCTAATTAGCTAGTGACGACCTTTTTGTATAAAAAAATATAAATATGCATATTTTTCCGTCATAACTTCTTTATCTTTTATGCTACAGAAACGAGTAAAAAATAATTTGAAAGCGCAATTAATTGACTTTAATTCCATTTCTTAGCACCCATGACGTAGGTGTCACAATTTCTGAGATATTTAACATTTAAACTGCATTTTTCGTCTGATAAACGTTCGGACGCCATTTGTGAACTTTCATTTTTCCGAAACTATTAAATCTATGTAAATAAATGAAAAATCGAAATTCATTATCACTTTATGAGCTTTATTTTTGGTCTCTACCCATTTTTCAATAAAACTAATACCTATTTATTGAGATATTTGGAAAAGAAAAAAAAAAATTACATTGTATTGAAAATACCTTTATAGTTTAAACTGTAATTTTTTCTAAAGCAGGTGCTGTATACAAACAAAAAAATTTGGGCATCTACGTCATACTATATATTAATGAGACACAGTGTTTGAAATTCCTTTTACTTCCACATCCAGTGGAAGTATAGTTACGACAAAAAAATTTTTTAAAAACTTTTATTGTTCAAATAGGCTTAGAATGTCACGAAATGTCGAGATTTTAAGTTTGGGCAAAAAAAAATTTCTGTCTGTCGGTCTGTCTGCAACTTTTTTGTGCGCACGTTTACTCTGCAACCGTTTGAGATATTGACTTGAAATTTGGTACACATATGTACTTTCATGAGATCTAGAACTAGATTATATTTTCATCTTGTTCCGTCGAAGGGTTGGGGGGTAAATTTGGGGAAAATAGGTAAATCAAGGAGGTAAGAGTTCATAAAATTGGTATTTAGTATATACAAGAGAAGCTAAGGTCTCAAAAAAAATTTTGGCATTAGCCACCCCCACCCCTGAGAAGGGGTGGCATCCACTCCTTATAAATTAGCACGCCCCCGCAAGATATAGAAACTTTTTTGTGAAACATTTACTATTATACTGCCAAAAATGAACGAAATCCGTTCAATATGATATTATTCCGAAGTTTTGCATATTTTTTACCTCTAGATACTGTACTATTATTTATTATTCCAAAACTATTTTTATGTAAATATATTCTCATTTATTGAATTGTAAAACGCAAAATGGCTCAGCCGCATAATTAATAAATCAATAAATTTATTAAATGTCAAATGCACTTAAAGATAATTTTGTTTTAAAGAAAGTTTTAAAAAAGCATTCAATAATTTACAATAAAACTAAATTATCTTCCAGTCTTTACTGGTTTATGACTACCTTATTAAGGTATTTGTCAAGCCTTCAATAAGACTACGACTATTAAGTCCAGCTTAGGAGAATCGAGTTTTATTGGAGAATTTAGGAAATGTTGTGGTTTTACAATCGTATGAAAATATCTTGGAGCGATTGTTAATGCTGGCCTATAAATCTAAGATGCTTTGAGATTCGAACTTTCATAAATACAACTACTTGTTAGTTTTAATGAAGCGGGTGAAAACCTCTAATCAACCACTTTTAAGTATAAAAGGATTTGGTTTTGATTTGTCCAGACTATTGAGCTTTAAAATAGACAGATTTAAAGCTGTGGTAAGAAATATTTATTGGCATTTCATGTGTTTGTGTGTGTACGTGAATGAACAAACAGAAACACAAAACACAGTAGGCAACACCCACAAAACCAAGGCTGTCCGAAAGAGTGTATAGAATATCCATTATCCACCGACATTGCTGGTATCGGAGATGGGCATCAAACCTAGTACACGATAGACGGTGTGACCAAGTGTGCTCTCCATTGAAATGTTTTAGCCCTCTTTACCGTCATGCCAGCTCTAAGTAATTTAGACTAATAGCAAATGGTACTATCAATAACTTTTTCTAAAAATGACAAAATCGCCAGTAGTTTTAAAAGGCAGCATGTCTTCCTCTAGCTGAGCTCCTGTACTCCTATAAAAGTTCTAATTCAGTTTCATAGATTCCTTCCAGTTCATTTAAGTTTATAAGTAGTTTTAGAAAAAAGTTTTTACAATATTTTAACCCTTTCACTGCGCACTACTGTTTCAAAGCTGCCCATCATATTAAGCATTTTTTTACCGCTTGTGTACATATTCGCCAAGAGCAGCGTGATCCATTCTATGTAATGGAAAAGTACCCATCGTTCTGCATGTTTGTAGTATTTTTTTTTTATCATAATGTAATATCTCAAAATATCATGCGAGCGAGTGAACCATTCTATCTAACGGAAAAGTACCCATCGTTTTGCGTTTTTTTTGTATGGTCTTTATCATTGTGTAATATCTCGAAATATCAAGTGAATTTGTGAGGATAGAGCAGCCTGATCTTTTTTTTATTAAGAATGCGAGTATACTCGTCTGCACAGTTAACCGGCCGGCGAATATATGCGTCAAGAGCAGTGTGAAAGGGTTCAAAATAAAATTATTAACGGGCTATGTAACATCTCACTGTCTTAACTTTCTGAACAAAATCCCTTTGCTTGGCTATTTTCAATTTAAGACTCTTTAATTTTCTTCTCCACATTGAGAATTCGTGGACAATTTGACGTAAATTTTGCTATCACTAAATTAGTAAAATAAATATTCTCGTCAGTAATTGAAGTAACTTTGACTATAAATGTTAGTTGTGCACTTCAATGAACACACGATATGCAGTGAAAATATTTTTTGTAGATAACTTACCTATCCGAGTAATCTGTTTCCATAACATTATCATATCTCATTTCATCTTTTACGATAATATTTGCTTCATATTCATTACATTTTTCTAAAGTGACATGTTCTGTTGTCATAGCATTCTCACATTTTATTTCATCTTTTACGATGATATTTGCTTCATATTCACTACATTTTCCTATAATGGCACGTTCTGTTTCCATAACATTATCATATTTTATTTCATCCTTTACGATGATATTTGCGTCATATTCATTACATTTTTCTATAGTGACATGTTCTGTTTTCATAAAACTCTCACATTTGATTTCACCTTTTACAATGATATTTGCTCCATATTCATCACATTTTTCTGTTGTCATATCATTCTCACAGTTTATTTCATCTTTTACAATGACAAATTCATATTTGTTACATTTTCCTATAGTGACACCTTCAACATGAACTTCATTCTTTGAGATGTCTTGAATGCCACTAAACTTCAAATTATCTTCATCCTTTGTATATCCCAAACCTGTCTTAATTTTTTCTTCTGTATCCAAACAGATCATTATAAAACTAGAAAAATTTTTCAATGAATCCAGACAGGTGTCACAAGTTACTAGTTCTTCGTTCATATAAAACTAAAATGTTAAATGAAATACGTTTTAAAATATTCTATTAATTGGTTTTTTTATTAATTTCTTAAAACTTTACTTAAAAGTAAAGAATATTTTTTTTATAGAATTAACATTTTTTTAGATATAATGTCTTTTTTGATTTTCCACACATCATTCTTTTGTTGTTAGCGAAATCCTATAAAATAGTAGATTGTAATACAAGTATACGAGTTTTGCAATAAAGCTTGCCACATGTGTTACATACTATTTTTTCTACGGTTGTGAAGTTATTCCCCTTTTTTAAAGTCTTTCCAAAATTTTAAATTTCTTGCCTCACAGATTTTATTTGTGTCATTTTCCGCAGTCATTCTGAAGTTAGAAAATTTTACTTTGTAACTGCAATTCGTGTGTAATTAATATACATTTATAGAATTTAATTGTTATTACCAGTAAGTAATCCCAAGCAGCAATTTTAGTAGTTTCTACGTAATAGTTGCCATTAGGGGAACTTTAAAGGTTTCCGCAACTAAGGACTGTTACGTAATGGGAACCATCCTTCTACCAAGTATTCACCAAAATGGGGAATAATGATTACGTAGCAAGTTACTATTCCGGTACTTCTACCATTACTGTGTTGAAGACTAGGTTATTACGTAAACGGGACGTAACCAAGTAGTAGAAATGACTAACTTTTGGAACAGCTCAGCTGACCGGAATGAGAGCGCAAACTATATATTTGGCTCTCTGTTATTCGAATAGCAAATTAATGACTTACTGAGTTTAAGCACATGATATGTCCAAGGTCCAAGTTAAGGTGATTATATACAACATGCGTAAGCATATATCATAAATCATGTTTTGCATTTACCCTGGGTGTGGATATTAAAACCACCACTTGTTTTCTGTAAAATGTTATCATGATGCTTCGATAAAAGACGCCCCCTCGGGAAAATGGTTTTTTCGGAAAAAAAATTTTTTGCAAAAATTATGTGTACAAGCAAAACTGCAAAATTTTTTATGGAAAACGTTTTTTTTTAAATTTTATATATTATAAAGTAATAATCTATTTAGAAAACATATTTGTAAATGACTATAATAAAAAGAAATTTTTTATTGAATTATATTTTTATCCGTGTCAATATGGCGTCTTCATTCAACAACAGAAAAATGACGATTTTAATTGCAGTAACTTAGAGGTTGAAAAAACCAAAATTATTTCCCTACAAGTTACATTTACTATAAAGTAGCAGATGCCACCAACGTTATAGTTGTTGTTACTTTAAAAGTGGTGACGGCAACTGCAACAATTTCACTGTGTAGTTATATTTACCTAGATGTAGCAAATGGGACCAATGACGCTATAAGATCTTAGTAACTGTTGCTACCGACTTATTTTCATGTTGGTAGAATTGGCAGAATCGATATAGGTATTTTTTTTTTTTTTTAATTGGCAACGCGGTAATAACTGTTAAAGTGTCACTGTCACTGTGTGCGATAGGAATATGTGGATTATTAAAAATAACAATTATACTTTTTAAGTACTTTTTATTATCTGATATTATTTGGAAAGAGCACATATCGAACAATATTTGATGGATGCCCCTGACGGTGAGCATCTTATGTCAGAGGTAGGTGTTTTTTATGATCTTGCTTTTATATATATATTTAAATGTTTGGGTTTTTTAGGTTGCATTGATATTGGGAGTTTGCGGTGCCTGCCGTTGCGGTGAACTGACCTTCTTAAGCGTCGAAGATATGAGATAAAGAATAATATCTATATATATCCATACCAGATACCAAGACGAATAAATCAAGAAGCTTCACAGTTTTAAATGAAGGATTTTTGGTGAACCCACTTGATTCGATTAGGAAATATGTCTTTAAGACCGCAAAATGTGTCTCACAAAAGATTTTTCGTAAATTTTCAAAAGGGAAAGTGCACTGTCCAATGCATTGGAATAAATAACCTCTCAAAAATTCCAAGAATTGTAGCTGATTATTTGCAATTGCCTGATGCAGATTTGTATACTGGCCATAGCATGCGCCGTTCCTCATCAACTCTTGGCCAATGCTGGGGGTGACATTACCACCCTTAAACGTCACGGTGTGTGGAAATCATCCACCGTGGCGGAGGGTTATTTGGAAGATTCAGTCTCAACAAGATTGTTATTGCTAAAAAAATTCAGGGAAACCAGCACAACGAGTCAGGCAATACAGACGTCGTTACTAGTATAGAGAAAAATTGTGTACAGAAGAGCAGTTTTCTTTGTGAAAAATCGAATATGATGACAATAAATGTTAACATAAATATAAATAAGTGTTAGTGCATGGATTCTTTGTTTTGTTAATTTTCCATATAATGGAGACAATAAATAAATTCCTTGGACTTTATTTTATATTAAAATTACTCTTTAGTGACTAAATCACTTTACCTCACTTTAGCTTACTACTTTATCTCACTAGTGACTTATGGGTCACTTTATACCTTCAAAGTCTTATCAATAAAGATCACTTTATATGAAAGTGTTGGATAAATATATTTATTAACGTAAGGTGTGTAATAATGGAAAAAATACATAACAGTTTTCATATTTATTTAGTGATCAGTTTACATTTAATTTCATTCAGTTCAATTTATTGTACATAAATAATGTCTTATGCCATTATACCGACATTGTCCGTTCCCCATCGACACAATATTTATTAAATTTGGAGTTTTTAATCGGCAAATTCATTTAATATGCTCAGTGGATCACTAACTGAACTATGGGTCAATCTGTGTGTTAAAGACAAGTTGTAATTTTCGAGCAGTACACAGTATCATTAATCACTACAACTGTTATAGTTTTCGATTACTCTTCTTGTGTTGATGGGAGCACTTTTGCACTTGTTGCCAAAGATGATGGTTTTGCTGTGGCGAAATAATCTATGTTTGCATCATATTCTGAAGAGTCACTATTTCTCTACTACTGTTTAACTGTTTCTTCAGTTTTCTATAAAACATGGATCAGTGCTGATAAACTTTATTTCGCTTTCACTGAGCACTTCAGATGCCGCCATTTTATTCAATGCCAATAATTATATAAATTGTCTTAAAAGTTAATATTACTCTATAGTAGATTTTCAAGGTATATGTAACTTTTAAGTTATTTTCAATTAGTGGGGAGTAGTAAAGATAACTTCAAAGCCCTTATGTTCGTAGAAATAACCTCATTTTTACTCGAGATGTCACTAATAAGTTAGACTACTTTCAAGTGGTCCTTTGGTAAAGCTGTGCAGTCGGCATTACTACCAATTTTCACTTTGCAGTTGAGGATGCTTCAAAGTAATGCAGAGTAGTATCCGCGACGTTGCAGATTCTCCAGCAGTTACTTGAAAGTGTTATAACTATACAGTGCCTAAATTCAGTAGAATCTACTTAATTGTCACTACAAATGCATACCACAAAGTAAATATTACCCTGAAGTCGCAAAATTAGTAACAGTTATGTTATTCCTACTATATTAAAGTTCCGATGCCTCAGATGCCAGTTCCCATCACTTTGAATGCTGCTTGGGAATATAAAATTCTTTAAGGTAAACACACAATTTTATTCTGGTGTGTGAAGATATAATCAAGGCGTATGGCAAAATCTTTGCCGCACGGCGTGCGGCAAAGTGATATTTTCTGCAGTCATTTTGAAGGTAGAAAATTTGACTTTCAGCACAATCGTAGAAAAATATTTTTTACTGTAATTATAAGCTAAAGAAAAATAATAATAATAATTTATTTTAGAACATTTAGAGAGTAGTGCATACATTTATGTAGTTCCGTGTGCCGGTTAATGATTAAGTATCAAGAGTGGTATCAGTGTGTTCAGAGGGATGTGTGGAACAGGAAAAGCATTGGTGGCCACCAGCGGGACGTGTCTGTCGTTTCCTTGAGGGGGGGGGGGGGGGGAGTTCAGCAAGTTAAAATCTAAAGATCAGTTGATAACTCCTAAACCATCAGTTTTGCGAAAAAACTTGTAGGACAAAATGAAAGATAATAAATTTTTCTACAAAAGTTGTCCTAATGCGCCTATGTGCTACCTGCGAACGTTCATGAGATAAAGTAAAATGTATTAATTATGTTTCCGAAAGAGTGTTATTATTTTTATACAATAACATTGCTCATAGTAATTTAATTGTTTTACTGAATGTCAAGTTTAATTCATTATACGAACTAACTACATGGTTATTCTAAGCGATTAGCATCATTACAATGCAGGCTGTTGCCAAAGTTGATACATCGGAGGGTAAAACAAAAAGAAGATTGCCCATGCACATGCATCACTTGTCAATCGTCAATAAGAGAAAAGTTTGTTATTAATCATTCTGAAGAGTCTTACCAAGTATTATCTGAAACAATTTTCACTTTATCCTCATGGAATGATGATGCATCAGTGAAGAATTTAAAGGAACTGGGTTCTGAATGGCACTTATGCTACAAGAAAATAACTCATTAAAAGAAACGAAACACTGTGGCCAAGAAGTTCCAAAATCAGAGGCACAAGAAAGCGCCATTGACAGTGAGGTAGATGCAAGAACCAGTTACACAGCGTCATTCACAACACGACCAACACAAAAACTTCAAATTTATACACTGGAAAAGTTGAGATGGTAGTTCTTTACTAAAAACAGGCCCCAATGGGGAATATGCCACCAACAAGGGCAGCATTACAACTTGCAACACATAGAGCAAACTACCAGGCTATGGAGTGGCAACGCTGTGTTGTACCACATCCATCCCAAGGAACAATTTAAAAGTCATTTGGACTTGAGGAGGTTTTAAGAAAGGTTTGTCAGGGTTAAGAAATAGTCATGTGCTTTATTGATGTTGTAGTTAAGGCCTTTTAGGCTTCAAGTATACTTGCTCTTAATAGTAAGTTTTAAAGCATTCTGTAAGACTTAATTATAAAACTAATTTGCTTCTAGGATAATATGTATTTGTAATGGATTTATCATAACCTGCATAAAACTCTCCATAAAGCTAATTAGTTTTATGAACGTCTTAAATTCCATTTAGATTTAAAGAGGCTTTAAATTATTCTTTATGGTTTTAACATATTTGCAATAAATGCATTTTAAATCCTTTTTAAAATTAGACATTTTCAATGCCTATTAGTACTTATTAAAAGCCATTACAAAACTAGACCCTTAAAACATCCTTGATAAATGTTGTGATGAAACCGTTATGAAGAAAAAAAGGCCTCTATAAATCTAAAAGGCAAATTTTAATTCCATAAAACACTTTCCAAAACCTCAATAAAGCATTTATTATAAAAATAATAAACTGAAGTGTCGTTGATGCATGTGTGAGTGTGTGATAATTAAAAGCATTTCACGACTTACTGATATGTAATTAAGTCTTTTTTGGAAAGGCGGAAGAAAATAAAAAAGAGTGGCCATTTTAAAAGGACTGTTAAAACATACACACATACAAATTATTTTGAGGTTAAGTTTTAAGTTTTTTGTATCAAATGTCAACGTCCCAAACGTTTTATTACAGCTTTTATCAAGTCCATGTGATCTTCGCCAAGTGCATTTGCATTTTTGTAAGGGAGGGATTATTTGTGATAGTATACAAAAAGACTAAAAGAGCTTCATTTAGAGTAAATGTTCTAGGTCATTACCATTATTAGAGGACCAGTGTTGCCAGATCAAAATTTTAAAAGTTATCAGACGACGCTTTAAAAAGTTCCTAAATCTTACTAAAATTTCACTAGATTTGAAATTAAAGCTCTCATCTTTAATTTTCAAAAGTTGCAGTGTCTGTAGGACACGTAATTTTCTTGAGCTCTCTGAGCACAGCATAGGTTTGAGCGTCCTCTATCTGATTATTTCGTTGCTAGACTTCGTACTCTGTATTGTATTAAATGGTTTGTAACTAGAAAGTACTGTTTGTCTACGAGATGCTAGAGGGCAACGAGCCCAGGCTATTCGATTGTAGCGATTCACGGTCAATAAACTATACGGTTACCTCAATTAGCAGCTTTTAGACAAGAGAGACGTGCAGAGCGGGGAATCGAATGAAAGATATTCTGTTAGGGTCTACAGCTACGTCAGCTGTAGACACTACAGGCATCTGTGTCTGTGTCTTTTGCACGGAAATCAGATATGTCTGTCTCTTTCATTCGATTCCCCGCTCCGCGCGTCTCTCTCGTCTAAGAGCTGCTGATCGAGGTAACCGTAGAGTTTACTGACCGTGGTAGCAATTAACGTGAACAGTTCTGTATTAAATGGATCGCAACTCGAATTTAATGTTTGTCTACCTACCAGTAGAGGGCAATAAATTGGATTATTAAAAAATCATTAAAAATGGGCATTTTCATAAAAGTTTTCACTAAATCACTAGATTTTAAAAAAATCACCAGATCTAGTGAAATTTCACTAGACCTGGCAACACTGGAGAGGACTGTAAAATGACAATTAGGTTTTTAGTTGGCCGGCCATGTTTTTCTTGTTATATAAAAATATTCAAGGTCAATCTCACAATTATAATTATCAATAATTATCACTTTTTCGTTAGCAAATTAAGGTAGAATTACAAGAAACGACTGAAAATTACCGTGGGAACCGAGAAGCAGCCCACTTTTTTAAATTTGCTGATTACGTGTGTCTAAGCAAATTTTGTATGGATATTAAAATCATTATTATTTCTGAGGGTCTCTTGTTTTTTGGGCCTTTCTTATGTAGTTTTAACGATAAACTGCCGTTGGTTTTAATTTTTTTGTCATACCTGATGGCTTTTTATTACCTTTTAAATCGGCCTTAGAGAGGTTATAGTGCTCTACGCTTTATACATTTCAAATTCCATTTTATCTTCAATAAGTGTAATGGTGTGTTTTCTTAAATCAGTTTAGAAAAAATAAATGCAATAATAAAATTATTTGGATTCCTTCGTGGACATTCTTATAGCTTCTCAGTTCTAATATGGTTTTAAAAACAAGTTTTAAGGTAGCCTTCTAGGTGTTTTCTAGAAATGCAGGAAGCTAATAGAAAAGCTTCTGACAGCTTTAAAATAGGTTTTAAGAAAGGTTTTAAAACGGCCCGAACAAGGTTTTCAAGAGCAGCACTATGCCTCACTAAGGAGTTTTATGATGGAATTTAAAAAGGCCTTAACAACCTTCATAAGGGTGGGCCCTTTTAGTCTACAAGTCGCTTTATGATGGTATTAAGGATATTGTTACAGCAAAATAGATTTTTCAAGGCATTTTATAAATAGTTTTATAGCACCCTTGTATACATTTAAGAAACTAAAATTGTTCCTTGGGATGTCTTCCCTCAGCTGTAGAAATTGGGTGGAATATTGAAAATGGAAGAGAGCATGCGACCCAGAAGAACTCATTTCACTAACAAAATATTCCTGCAGCCCTGGAAGATGTGCACCACCCTACAAATGTGTTATGAGCCAACTTCCATGCTTGCCTTGGAGAAGAAGACACCTGCGACAATGTGCACAATGTAATGGAAATAGTGAGTGATGAAGATGAAGAGTTTGAGTGTGACAAATAATTCTATTTACTTACCTTATATCAATAAATAACTCTGTAGCAGCCAAATATGTCATTTATGTGGCTGCATACAGGAGAACACATAATCTCACAATGCCAGTCCGTAGCACATATGTGCATAGGAAACTATTGTAAAAAAATATATTATCTTTCATTTTGGCCCTATAACTGTTTTAGTTCGCATAGTGTTGACCAATTACTTGACATTCAATAAAACACTTAAATTACTATGAGCAACGGTATTGTATAATAATATACTCCTTGGCAACATAATTAGTACATTTTACTTTATCTCACGAACGCTTGCTCATAGAACACAAGCATGTAGAACAACTATTGTAGAAAAATTTACTGTCTTTCATTTTGGTCATATAACTTTTTTTGCAAAGTTGATGGTTATGGTGTTATCAACTGATCTTTAGATTTTAGCTTACCGAACTCCCTCCTCCCTCATCAAGAAATCCACAGACATGACGTAGGTGTCCACCAATGATTTCCCAACTAGCACAATTAGTTGATGGAACGTAGCAATGACTATTGTAGGTACTTTAAAGTGTTCTGTCACTAGTCACAAGAGCATAACAGGAATGTTCCCATTACGTGAGTACGACCAAAATGGGGAATATTTTTTCGGTTACCGCTACGTTCCGGCTACGTTCCTGGAACTAGTCCGGTTACGTTCCAATGGCGTTGTGGTTATTTAGCGGTCACGTCACGGAATGTAACCCGCGATTTTCGGGGAACTTTACCACGCCCCACTTTGTCAAATGAATGTTGCCTGCTTTGTCTTGCAACTGATTTTATTATACTTGTGTTTCATTCCTACATGATTATTGCTATCCATTTCCCTAACTCAGAAACTTAATAGAATACTAGAATAGTATAATATTAGAAGGCAAAACTTGTACAATTTCCCAATGGCTAAGCATCAAAATTAAAATGAATGCAAGTTTATTGTCAAACATAATGATAAAATGTCCGAATCTGGCACGCACCTTTATAATTTGCATTTTTTAATTAAAATATTGTCTTTAAAATATTTAACGTCATGCGAGAATGTGTCAACCTGGATGCTGAAATCTAATTTTTTATTGTTCTTTGAAACTTGAAAATAATTTTTATCCATTAATTTATTATATTTGGTGCAGAAATAGTGATAAATTAAATTTTTAAGTTATTTATGAAGTTGTGGTTCATGTCTTGTAATAATGGCGTCATAAGTATTGGCCATCAAGATGGCATATTTCAGAAAGAATCACTTTGAAGTCGTGTTTACTAAGAAATGCGACTTGAAATTAATTGTTACTTAAGGATAGTGATAGGAACTGAAAATATGTAACTTTAAAGTTACATTTATTACAAAGTACCGAATGGGACTGCAGCATCACTTTGAAGTTGCAGCAAGGTTCCCGCTGCCACTTCATAGTTACATTTTTTCCAACATTGATTCTGAATGCCGCGCCCTGGTGTGCTGCCATACGTCCGACGCGCGACGTTTAAACTGAACGCGCCCCTAATTTTGACGTTTCTCTATAGGAGAAAATCACATCAGCAGATGGTATCAGTGAATTTCAATATTTTCAATCAATATATTGGAAATGGTGACGAAAACATGTAGTTGTCATAACGTTACGTCTGTTATTTTTTTAATTTTCTTACGTTTGTGAACTGTTTTCAAATATGCCAAAGGTAGAATTTGAATTGTGTGATATCTTTACTCAAATTGAATGCAGAAGAGAACCCATCAAGGAAGGTGAAGTGGTATTTAGAGCTGGACATGTAATTCTCTGCTAAGTCGAAGACGCCGTGAAAAACAAATATTTGCCCTTTGTTTGTTCCTATGAAGTTAGAATGAATTTAGAAGGTGATGTTGACAAATGAAAATGCAGGCCAATCCGGATGTTATAAGCAAACTAGGAATTATTTTAACCATATGCTACATGTACAGATATATTGTGAAAAAGAAGAGAAATTTGAATAAACGATTTTTTTTAATTATGTTTTATTTCAGTACTATTGTATTTGTTTACCTGTTTATGTTTCTCAAAAAACAATACAAGTTCAACATAGGTAAGAGCACAACATCGATTAAATTTCTGAAATGACTAGTAAGTGTAAAAGACAATGTTCGGTAATAGTGCATATAGTTTAAAAGTCGTGTCAATGCACAGTTTTCCAAATAGATACAAAACTTCACAGTAAGTGGCCAATAGCTTTAAACATTGGAAAACCGTCTAGCAAATTATGTTAAGTGAAACAAATTCCAACGCAATAGATTATTATTATAGGTATTTTGAAACATATCTATAAATGCAGATACAAATATGAATAACTTACTTTAGTGAAAAAATCATCCTGTAGAAAATGTTGACTATATACACACATACATTTGCTAGGTGGTTTTCCAATTTCTTAAAGCTTTTATCCACTTACTGCGAAGTTTTTTTGTCTTTAGGCACTGAATAATAACTTTTACTCTTACATATTACCTAAATAGAACATTTATTATCTTTTGAAAAACATTAACAGGTAAACAATCCGAAAAATACGTAGTTATTTTCCTCACTTAACGAGTTGTCTTGAACGGAAAAGATAAATGTATGAAATTCAACGCAAAATAGCATGTTATTACTTTAAAATGGAAAAGATAAAAGCCAAAAGACAAGCATAAACTATATAGGTTAAGTATTTCATTCTCTTGTTATCGTCCCTCCTTTCCTATATATGGTTAACAATGGGAACTAGATGGTGAAATTTACTTCATGGTGAATTTGAAAGGTAATACACACTTCGTAGTAGCCGTGCACGGTGAAGTTCAGTTCATCAGGTAGCGGTAACGTCATTAACACTAATAAATGTTACTAACAAGATCCACGACTTTAAACGGATAGTAAAGGTTCCCAGAACGTCACGGCCACTATCAAAGCTACTTGAAAGTGGTTGCAGCTTCGAAGGTCGTCCCACTGGTAACAGGACGTCCCCATGCACCGGAAAAGCTATGTAGAAGTCACATAACTCTAAAGTAACCGCTAGTGGTAAAAACTACGAGGCAGTGACTACGGATATGTCAAATGAAGTTATTTACACATCAAAGTCGCAGTGACAGATTCGTAGTGGTTACTCATTCGAAGTTCCCATCTCAGTTACTGTTACTTTGGTGCTAGTTGGGTTTCGTGTTCCATATATCTCCCTGAACACACCGATACCACTCTTTACACTTAATCATTAACCTGCACACGGAATGTCTTTTTGTAACTTAGCACGAGAGTATACAGGCTCCATGACTAGATATGTGAATTCTATTTGTTTTTATTCACGGATATTTTGCCTGTCAGACATTTGACAACTAATTGTAAAACTTTAATTTTTATGAAAAACTCTTTAAAATTTTTTTAATTCATGTTTTTTTGAAGAACACAGCAAGGGCGAAAAACGTTTCAAAGATTAAGAGAGAAGCAGAATGATAGTTTAATTTCCACGTACACACGTTTTTTTTTTCAGACGGTTTCAAAATCAAAATTATGATTGGTGCATCATTAATAGTTGCCAATTTCCAACCTTCGTTAGCCAATTAGCATTCTGGTTTTAAAAAACTTAAGTGTTACAAAGCCTTTGAAGCAATTTAGACAATGAAAACATAACATTACCTTCCAAGGAAGGAACCTAACTCCAATTTTAAGTGAAAATAACTTCCAGGACGTTTTATGAGGTAACATTTACTTTTATGTCGAACACATATGCTTGGAAAGGTAAATTATACCTAAAATTGGAACAAGTTGTGACTATGAAGTTGAAGTTTTACTTAATTCAGACCACGATGTCAAGAGAAAACTCATATTAAAGATCGGTCAAATTTCTCCGTTTCTATTCAGAAAAAAGACAGTGCCTCCGAAGTTACTCTGAAACTAAGTAATACTTTCTTACAGATAGCACTCAATATGCGCTATAACTTTATGGTTAAACTATAAGAAACAGTAACATAAATATTTCTTGAAACTTACACCAAAGTAGATGTCACTTAAGAGAATATTACCTGAATATTGTTCAAGTTGAAGATAATGGTTGTGAAATTATATTATATTGATAATCTCAGGTCATTGTGGCTTTAAACTCTGCAAAACTAGTATTGCAAGTGAGCATATCTCTTATATGTCTTAGTATCATGGTTAACTATACATTTTTTTAATACAATAATTACTTACCAACTCTGGAATATACTTCTCTATGATATCTACAATACATATATACTCTCCCCTTTCATTCAGATATGTAAGGCATCCACGTTCTGTATTTTTTCTACAAAAATGACACATCTTCAAATTCTCAGAAATGCCAGTTGAATCAATCACTTCTGAACTTTGTCCCAAGGTATAATCTTTTGAAACAAGTTTTACGTTTTGTTCAGAATTTATTACAGGCAATAATTTCTTTTCTGCATTAGGGCAGTATGTTTTGAAATCAATGGCATTTTGAAGTTTTGTACTACAATCATTGCAAATCAAATACTCTTCATTTATGTTGAAAATCTAAAATAAAAATAACTGATATATTAATATATCCCTCAATATAATAAAAACATTTGAGCAAGTAAATAATAATCGGAGCTCGTATGCCAGGTTAAAATTTTACAATTTTTAGTTTATTTAATATTGATAAAATTAGATTCGTACTTTGTTATAATAACAGATTTGATTACACAGGCGCACAAAAAATAAAAAAGGTCATGTACTTTTTTAGCGACTATCATATCTATATGTATTTTGGGGTGCTGAAATTGAATCCGAGGTTAGAATAATTGTCACGTCGTCAATATTTTTATGTAAGCTCAAAAACAGCTTAGAACAAGTCTCAAAGAGGATGAAAAGTAAATTAGAAGATTAAACGAGTTGACCCATGTTTCTATACGTACTTTAGACAGTTGACACCGAATCCAAGGTCAGAATTTTCTATCTTGTCAGGATCTTGACATAACCACAAGAAACATCTCATAAATGGTCTAAAATGCATTTAAAAGTAGATTTTAGTGTCTTGTAATCAGTTTAAACCTTCATTTAATTATATTTTTAACTATTTTTGAGGTGTTTTATGGTGATTTTTTTAGTCATAATTCTAGTATGATGGAAGAATTCTGACCTGAGATTCAGTTTCAGCGTTCTGAGGTTTATATAAATAAAGTGGTTTGATCGTTTTAAGTTTTTCAATCTACTTTAAAACGGATTTTTGATCATTTATGAGGTGTTTTTTGAGATTTTTTTTAGGTTATGTCAAAATCCTGACATGATAAGAAAGTGCTGACCTTGGATTCGGTTCAAGAGCCCCAAAATATGTATAGAAACATGGGTCAACTCGTTTAATCAATCGGTTTACTTTCAACCACTTTCAGGCTTGTCCTAAGCTGTTTTTTGAAATTACACGAAAATATTGACATGTGACAATGGGCCTTTCCCGCTATTTTTTTTTATTGTGTTATTGGAAAGATCCTATCAAAATATTACTAAAAATGAATTTTAATTTTTTTTCTGAACGCATAAAATACTACAGAAAATATTCAAATATTACCTAAATCAACAGCAGAATTAAACGATAGCATTCGGGCGGCAATGTGACGTCATCATAACCACACCAATCAAATATGATCTTAAACCGCTGCCAGAATTAGCTATAAAGGTGCATTCTCAAACCAAGTTCCCAAACAATCTCACTTGCGTTCTGTTTTCCATATCTTGCAATTCTATTGGTGCCTGAAGTACATTTATGAGGAACCACCAATAGAATCTCGTAAAGTAAAGTGCTAACGTTTAATTGAGAACGTCCGTTTATAATCCCGATTGACATTGCCTAAACGTAAATGTTGTGATTTCAATCTAAAGAGACAAATAAAGTATAAAATCAAGCCCACTAAAAGGAAGTTAGTTAGTTAGTAGTTAAAATGATCTTCACAACAGAAAAATCCAGGAGCAGTATAAACAACACCAGGATTTTTGCAACTTTCCAGCACAATTTTTGAATTTTCAAATTTGTTGGGACTCGCAAAAATAACTTGGTAGTATTTTCACTAATGATTTGACACACTGGTACAAAACAAACCCTTGTAAGCGGCATTTTCTAATTATAAAATAAAATTACGTAAATATCATATCAAACATAAACAATAGAAAGTGAGGTTATCGAATATAATTTGAGCATTTCAGTACAGCGTTGCCAGATGATACTGATATTATACCATATGTAAACCAAAACGATCAAAAATAGAGAATATAAACATGATATATGGATTTTAGACTCGGACAGTGAAAGGTTGACAGAATTTTTGTTTTTATTTAGCATCAGGTTAACGAAGAGTACGTTGTAATGAAAAAAAATGTACTATTCAAACTAGACAGTTGATATCGGAAATACGATGTTCACATAAAAAGACGTACACCTGGCAATAGACAACTCCCTTTAAAAATACAACTTTTTATTGGTCTAATCAGCCTGACGTTGCAAGCTCGCGCCTTAGAACTCATGTTTCAAATTAAGTGAAATAAAACTGATTTTGTAAAGTAAATATTTGGTAGAACATGCAAAATTGCAAGAAACTAAATTAATATAAAATTATATTACAGTTTATTATATGGTTTGGTCGTGGTGAAATAGTAAAATTCAGTCATGCGGGAAAGGCCCATTCTGAACTCGGATTCGGTTTGAGCGCCCCAAAATCCATATAGATATGATAGTCGGTAAAAAAGTACATGACTTTTTGTATTTTTTTTGTGCCTGTGTTATTAATCTCATAGAAATATGCTGCATTTAGCATAAAATTGAATTTGAAATGCAACGTTACATATGCAGCAAAACCAGTCTAACATCATGACACGCAGTGACGACACGTAGCGACGTTAGATAATTTACTTAGTCCAATCAGCGGCCACGGTGGCCCACAATCAAAGTTGTAGCCACTCGGATTTTTTTTTAACACATTCTTAGATGTATATAGAACCAATTTTCACGATATTCAAAATCATTCATCGCAACCCACACAAAAAAAAAAGTGGTCTAGCCTACGAACCAGGCTAGTGTGTGTTTATGTATTTGGACCCGCTGAAACTGAATCCGAAGTCAGAATAGTCAGATTGGCTCATATTTCACTCCTAACACCAAAGGAACACCCCCCCCCCCCCAAAAAAAATGGTCTGTCTGTCGGACCACACTAGTGTATCCTTATGTATTTAGACCCTCTGAAACAGAATCCGAAGTCAGAATTGTCAGATTCGCTCGTTTCTCACCCCCAACTCTAAAAAATACCCCCATGACAAAAAAAAAGTGGTCTGGATTTCAGACCAGTGTATCCTTATGTATTTGAACCCACTGAAACCAAATCCGAAGTCAGAATTGTCAGATTGGCTCGTTTTTCAATTTTTCAGACCAATGTATTGTTACCAAATACATAAAAGATACACCGTTCACCGGGGGGGGGGATTTTTTGGGGTTGGCATGAAAAATTAGCTAATCTGATAATTCTGACTTCAGGTTCTGTTTCAGAGGGTCCAAATACATAAGGATGCACTAGTATGGTCCGCCGGACAGACCATTTTTTGGGGGAGTGTTTCTTTGGAGTTAAGGGTGAAAAACGAGCCAATCTGACAATTCTGACTTTGGATTCGGTTTCAGCGAGGCCAAATACATAAGGACACACTAGCCTGGTACGCAGTAGAGTGGGCCGAAAAAACACTTTTTTTAGGTTTTTCTAAACTCACGTACAGTGTACGGTGTATGTGAGTTTAGAAAAACCTAATGATGAAATTTGTCATTTGATATATTTTATTTTAAAATGTTACATGCCTCTATGGTTCAAAATCAAAACCAGCAAACATTTCACAGATGGTCCAAAGATACTTTTTGAAGCTATCAGAACATCACGGTACCTAAATCAAAATTTATTGCAAGTTATCAACCCAGTGATTGAGCGAAACGCTTTCTTCGCTCATCCCGAAAATTTGATTCTTGCCATGACAGTGGATGAAAGAAGACCTATCAGAGAACTGGGACTACGCAGACTACTGAAAGCTGCTTGATCACTTTCCAAGGGAAAGACCATTCGAAATTTCACCACGCCAAAACTAAATTTTGAAGCAACAGACTACGTCGATATGATTTGGTGGGATAGTTTGAAAATCTCTCCTCCTCCACTACTAAGAAAAATCACGGATGAGGACATCATAAAAATGATAAAAACAGACACATCGCCGCAACCAGATTTCGAAAGTTTCCCTTGTCATACCCAGGCGGTTGAACGCTGTGTCAAACTTGTGACTGAAGTATCTCAAAAAGTGTGTGGCGCTGACGCAAGAGATGGATTAATAGGAACTACCCTCTAGTCACGAAGTATTATGCCCGAATTTTCTCAAAAATCAAACTTTAAAGTGATTGATTAATGATTATTGAATAAAGAAGTTGAAAATAAAAATATGTTTATCATTTATGTAGACTGAACATAAAATTGATAAGCTACGAAATATAGCCGTTTTTAGAGAAAATTCAGTTTTTTGAGCATTTTGCGCAAACACTATATATTTTCAATTTAAGGGTTTTCATTTTTCTTCGTATTCCCTATACCCCAAACTTCACATTAGGACCTATAGCGCTTAGTTAGTATTAAGTTTAGCAATTATAAAAAATTAATTAAAAAAAGCGAAATTTCGACGTTTTTTAAAACTTTGAGCGCCGTGCGCGAACGGAAGATATTTTTTATTTGAATTTTTTTTTTTTTTTCCTTTTGCTTAGCTAGGCGATAGGCAACTTTTTTGAGGTATAGCGATATAAAAAAAAAAAGTATTTTTTCGGCCTACTCTATAGTACACTTTTTTCTTATGTGGCTGTGTCATTAAACAAAACAAGTAAAATACTTGCGATGAATGATTTTAAATATCGTGACAATTGGTTCTATATACATCTGAGAATGTGTTAAAAAAAAAAAATCCGAGTGGCAACAACTTTGATTTAAATTTGGTTGTAGGCCATAAAATAAGTATTTCCAGTGTTTATTCATTCGTAAATTTGTCCTAACTTTCCATGGTTAAATCAGTAACAAAATATTCTAAATATTGCTTGGTGCCGAATTGTGAATCAGTAAGTAAGTAAGTAAGTAAGTAAGTAAGTAAGTATTTATTGGTGTCACAAATTACAAAATTTTACACAGGTCAAAAAATAGAAATTAACAAAATACATAGTTTTGTTGTTACAAATCGTATGACAAACTACAACAAAATAGTTATAGTATTACACATTAGACATTAGCTTTATCACAAAATGACAATTAAAATAAGCTATTGATAAAAATAAAAGAAACAGTCAGTCAATCACTTAAATTTTACAAATACAAACACGTTAAAATTAATTGAAACAAGATGAGGCTGTATTAGCAAACAATATTTTTTATGTTATCATGAATTTCCTGAGTTGAAAAAAATCCATTTTCTACAAGAAAGTTTTTAACTGTAGATCTGAATCTGACCGGTGGCAGCGCCTTAACACTTTTAGGTAATAAATTGTATAGTTTTATGCCATAAAATCTGGTGCCAGTTTGTCCTCTGGTGAGTCGTGTAAATTCTGTGCAGATATTTTCTCTATATCTAGTTTGATGTTCATGCACATTTGTGTGAGAATTAAATTTCTTCAGATTATCATGAATATATGTTATACATTGCAGTGCATATATGCTAGATACCGTAGGTATTTTAAGTGTTATGAAAATATTTTTTGTCTCGTCTCGATATCCTACGCCACCAACTATTCTGATTGCCCTTCTCTGTAAACGAAATATTCTATTCGTACCAGCTGAATGCCCCCAGACGAGGATAGCATACGATATACGGGAATGAATTAAAGCGAAATAAGCAGTTTTTAAAATATCTGGTGAAACTGAGTTGGACAATTGTCTAAGACAGTAAATATTTTTGGTAATCTGATCTGCCAGATAGTTTATATGACTGTCCCACTTTAGAGAATGATCAATAGAAACTCCCAGAAATTTATAGCTGGCAGAATTTCATCATGCCCTGATAGGAGTAAATAAATTATCCGATGTCACTTCATATGGCAAACATGCAGATGTCCATTTTGCTAAATTTTTGCCAGCTGCCAAAACTGAAATAGATAACATAATGTCACAAAAAATGTCTAGTTCGTATGATATCTACAATTACACTGTAAGGGTGGGGTTCGAGGTTTGCTCTAAAATTATGGCAGATAGATAAAAACCAACATAGAGAAACAAACAATGGCGCAAGCCCCGATCGTCTATCTTTTTTGTCTACCGAGCTACAGAGTGTTTTTGGAAAATTGGCATTTTTTGGATGACCTCTATATCTCGATTACAAAGTGTCGAATCGAAAATCGAGTAACACATTCTTAAGGCACTTTTTTTAGTAGAATCCGTTACTGATAAGAAGAAAATTATGCATGAAGCAGTTTTCGACATATGGACATAACTTGTTTTTTTAATTGGAACACCCTATAAATAGGGTGTTTTCACTTTTTTTTTAAGTCGAAAAATACAAAATACTTATGGTAAATATTACAGCTGAAACAATTTTTCGGCAAAAATTTTTTTTTTTTATAATTTTAAAAGAAATATAAATTCAAGTTAAATATTTCCCGCCAAAAAAGACAAATCTAGTATTACTGGTCAACTGTCACGTCACTGCCTATATATGTCAACGATTATAAAATCTAACCTTACTTAATGACTTTTGTTGTTATTGTAAATTGTAAGTCAAAAACATGAGTAGTGCACCAAATAAGTGGTGTTTTGTGCCAAGGTGGAGAAATACTTCAGTAAATGCTCAAAATAAAAAGTTCCCATGTGTTCCTATAGCGAATTATTCACTGAAAGTGAAATGGTTTAAAAAAGCGAGGCGCGATTTTCCCAAATCGAAATCGACATATTATTGTTGTGAAGATTATTTTAATGTAAATATAATTTATCTTTTCTCATCATGGTAAAAGTTAACCGATGATAGCTAGATGGATGGATTATTACCTTCAATATTATAAATAGATCATATATACTTACCGTAAAATTATGCTTGTAATGGTATGAGATTTATTTTGAATTGAAAGTAATATATTATAGCTTCTAGTATTATTGAACATTTGTAATGAAATTTTGCTAGGTTATGATTATTAATTAAAATGACCAAAATATCAAGCGATGCATGTCATGGCTAGTGATATTCGACGTCACAAATATATAAAAATACTTGTTTATTATTTTCAGCTTGAGGAAGTCATGGAAAATTACATCCGATACAAAATTTTGGGAGGAAAAATGATTCTGAAGGAAGATGTAGTTCCACACATATTTAACTGCCAACCAGACAGAAAAGGAGCAGCGTCTGCACCAAAACGATCTCTTAAATATTTAGAATCTCACTCTGTAATAGATCATAATTTGATTGCCCACACAGACAGTGTTATTGTTATTGCATGTGCTGTTATTAATTTACAAACTTCCATCATTAAATAAAGTAGTTTGTGTAGTAAATATCAAACTGTAGTTTTCCCCTATAAAGAAAAAAATCAATATACTAAAAATACAAATGTTAGTTTTTATTATTCAGATAGACATATTTTCAATATATATAATTTTAATTGTCAACAACAGTTATTTATAGTTTGCAACACAGAAAAGTCCTTTTTGTTGATTTGCACATAACATTTGTAAATATACTTGCGCTTTAAAGTCTGTAATTTGATCATTTTTTATATAGTTCTCCACATACTCTGAAATAATAGGTACCGTCAGGTAAAGCTGCAAAAACGAGATATAATGGCGACAAGAAAAGTTCACAATCTTTCACTTTTTAAGTTTCAATTTTTCCTCCACAACGGCCACCACCTTCTCTAAATTGCGGCCCCTTTCCATATATTTATTATCTCTTATTTTGTATGCATCTACTATAGACTCGACAGCTAGCGAACGATTAACTTCTCAGTTTCCTCACACAATTTCTCTGACATTTTATTTTTAACAAATTATAAAAATCACTGCACTTTTTACTACTATCAGAAGCAAATTTCAACAAAAGTTTATAAACTGACAAATTTGCAAATTTGTCTTGAACCATACATCTGAATTATATTTCATTATTTGTACACCGAGAAGATTTTGTATCCCAATATTTAATAATTCTTGTCTAACAGTGCTCTGGGCAAATTCTTCCTTTTACAGTCATAATGAGTCTTCTGGTTTCAACTCCACATACCCAAAAGCACTATTCACGTTGTTCTCGAGATGAGCTGCAAATAAACATTTAATTATATCTCTAGCACAGACTATTAATTCTACTTTCTTTTAAGGTTATGTTGTTAATATAAATAATTGTAAATAAACCAAATTAAATATTACATAGTAATGTGTAATAATACAAAAACTACATCATAAATTTAATAACTCTATTAGGCTCAAGTTGCAAACAACTAATTCATTAATTTATTTTAAATACTTACGCTGCTGTTTTTACGCCCTTCAACTCGGTTGAATGAAATCGATCATCATTTTTAATACATAAAAATATTTAAACTAAGTAAATTGTTTGTAGAAGCTTTCACAAAATTGTCTAACCATCATTGTTCACTTTCTTTAATTTGTGAGAAACACTAGGAACAGGTTTCAAATATCCAAGGCAAATATGGTAAACATGTAAACAATAATAGGTCCGTTCGGACTCTACATTACCTGCACTAGTGCAAATATTAGAAGGAGATAGATTGTGACTCTACATAAGTTGAAGAGAGACAGATTTGCACTGGTGCAGATAGTGGAGAATTTTTGAACAGAAAACGAACAAAGCTATTTTGTCTTCTGACAGATATATGAAGCGACGTCACCAGTATCATTACCCAATAAGGTGACGTTCTCGAAATTATTCAAATATTTGAATTTTAAGTCGATTTGTTTATTAAATATTTATTTTAATCTGATGATATAATTAATATGAATGCGTTTAGGCTTTCATATTTATGTATTACTTCATATTAATGCATCATTTGAAGTGAATTGTTATATATGGAAAACACCCTATTATTTCATTATTCGATCACAACTTAAATTAGCTATCCAACGATATATCATATGCCATATTTATCTCTGGAAAAAGTGGTTACTTTTCGAAAAATTCAATATATTTGTAAGGAGGCCATGGAAAACTATTAACAACAACACGTCTTATAATATAAAATAATTTGCCAAAAATAGGAAAAACTAAACTACAATAAATGTTCGAATTGTCTTCCATTGACATCTATGTATTTTTGATACCTTCTCCTTACAGCATTTTTTGCATTTACAACCATGACAGGCATTACTGGCCGAAACGTAGTTAATGTTTTGTTTTCCAATTCTTCTATGTTATTAGAACGTTCGCTATATATAATATTTTTTAAATAACCCCAAGGCAAAAAGTCGGCTGGGGTTATATCGGGAGATCTATCTGGCCACAAAATAGAACCATTATTTCCTAAAAATTAAACAATGTCTAAATTACACGTGTGCCTATTGTCCTATGACAGACTCACCTGAACACACGTTGTTGCATTGCCCCAGATGGGCAGATTCAGCAACAAGGGCTGTTGGACAAATAATCACAATACACAACATCACGAATTTTTTTTTTTTTAAATTTAATCGCCTTATTTATATTAATGTCCTGGCGGAGTTTAGCCGTAGGCTATTGTACCACTCAACCAGGACGGACACACACACATAGACAAAATCACAACATCCATTCCCATTGCCATCTGCCGCACCTGAGACTCGAACTCAGGAGAGGAGAGCGACTAGATTGTGTTGTCTCTCACACAACGGCAATCTAGTTCACTGCTACCATCTCGGCAACACATGAAAAACGCCACTACACATCCATACCCTAGCCAGGATTCGAACCTGGGACCCCGTGGTCGCAAGCTTAACACCTTAAGCACTGCGCCACCGAACCGAATATCATGATAGCCAGCGAAGAAAAATGAGTGACTATTAGCAGTATGTGTTGCAATATTCTAAGAAAAAAGGACGAAGAAGAGCGGATGCAAAACCGAAACCAATAGAAGAGTCACCATCTCCGATGCAATGTTTCGTTACGGTTTCGGAGTAAGAATGGGGGTTTTTTTAGTGAGGTCAAATCCCACATATCCCTGCATGCTGTAACATCAGTGCAGGGAACCTTTTGAAGGTTCTTCCCCGTACAAAAAAAAAAAAAAAAAAAAAAACCTCCACCGTGGCTCACTCCTAATTATATTTCCCCCAATAGGTTCAGCTTTTTGATAAAACCGACTACCTTATTGGGTGAGAGGTTTTCCAGGTCCTCTGGCAGCAGTTGCCCTTTGTGATGGTGTGGGACAGGTACATAAAACGTACGCTACCGTTTCGCCTTCCTTCAAACACAGTTGACATTCTGAGTTCTTAGGTGTAACCCATTAAGCTCTAATAGTTTTTTATTTCTTGATTTCAGAGGGTATGCGATAAACTCCTTTGAATGAACTAATCCTGGTAGTTCTTGCCAGTACTGGAGGATTTTCCCCTCAGTCCAGGCCAAGATGGTTGTTTTTGCAGTGCTTGCCGATATGCCAAGCACTGGTTCCGGTCCGATAAATTTCTTTTACTGCACCGTCCTTGGCTAACGAGTCGGCTATTTCATTTCCCAATCGGGCTAAAGCCTTTTGGCAGTTCCAGACCAATTTAGAATTGCAGTGATACGAGCCAAAAGCTTTGAGAGCTGCTTGGCTGTCTGAAAAGATTTTGATTGATCTGCGTCTAGGATGTATCTGCTCAAGCTTCCTTGTACACAGTTCAATGGCATGAACTTCTGCCTGAAAGACAGTCGCATAATTACCCAGGCTCGAACTGATTCTTACCTTTGGGTTGCGACTGTATGGTCCAGCTCCAACTCCCTCAGGAGTTTTGGAGCCGCCTGTAAACCAACAGATGTATGCTCTCTGTAGGTCAGTTTTGTTCCGATCCCATTCGTCTCTTCCAGGAAAAAGGACGGTAAAGGGCAGTTCATAGTTGGTCAAGGTAGGCATCACATCTGAAAGCATTCCTAGGATGCCAAGACACTCCATCTGACAGCCTGTTGCGTTCCATGATGCTAGCCTGCGGCATATTATTTACCGCTTGTTGAAGTCTGTATGTTGCCCACCTGGCCTCTATCTCCAAGTAGATGTGGAGAGGGGGTAGATCCAGGAGAATTTCCAGAGGTGCTGACGGTGTGGTACTTATCGCACCAGTTATCGCCAGGCATGCTTGTTTTGTAGACCAGAGAGTTTGGCTTTGGTCGTTTGTTGTAGCCTTTTCGACCACCCATCGATGGAGACATACGCTACCATTGGTCTTATGACCATAACGTATATCCAGTATACTTGTTGGGGACCTATACCCCAGGATTTTCCACAAATTCTGCGACATGTCCATAAGGAGAGTCGTGCTTTGTGGATTACCTTTTCCAGATGGGAGTTCCAGTTGAGTGATTTGTCTAGTGTAACACCTAGATATTTCACTTCCCCCGCAAATGGAATAGTTTCACCTGCTAAGGAAGGCGGCACTAAATTGTTCAGCTTCCTTTTTCTGGTGAAGGGTACTATTACAGTTTCGTGGGGGTTCACAGTTATCTGTTCCCTCTCACACCAAATATGGACTGTATTTAGGGGGGTATTAGAGAGTACCTCTTCGGATTTTCCTCTAACCATAATGACTAGATCGTCCGCATATGCTTAAATCTCGGCTTCCCACAGAGAGAGAATGGCCAGCAGATCATCCACAAGCAGTGACCATAAAAGGGGGGAAAGAACCCCGCCTTGCGGCCTGACCGTTTCTCCCTGTAGAGAAGTCGTTATGATTCTGTCTTCAAGCATAGCTTGAATCCAGCCAGTTGTAGTTAGCTCAACCGCTCTAGCAGCCGCCGCTGTATTTAGGGAGTTGGGCATTGCATTGTAGAATGCTCATTCGATGTCGAGGAATGCCGCCACCGCAATCTCTTTTTCTTCAAGAGATTGGGTGATTTTCCCGGCTAGGTTATTTAATGCTAGTTCTGTTGATTTTCTGGGTTGATAGGCATACTGGTGAACATTCAGAGGATGAGTGCTCAGGATGTTTCCCCTGATATGTCCGTCCAGAACCTTTTCAAGGCCTTTCAACAGAAATGGTGTCAGCCGATTTAGGGTCTGGTTCTGTCCGACCCATTTTTGGTATGTATACCACTTTAACCGAAGCCCAACTGGATGAGATGTAATTCCATACCAGACCAGCTCTGTATAGTCTGATGAGGAAAGGTAGCAGTATTTCCAGTCAGTTTTGTAGCAGCGCTGGAAAAATGCCATCCCCACCAGGCGATTTGAATGGTTGGAAAGATTTGATTGCCCATTCAATTGCTGGTGCTGTGATAACCTTTTTAGCCACCAGCCAGTCGTCTTTGTGAGGTCGTTTGATTCGGCCTCCCGATGGTGGTGGTTGTTGGTTATCCAGGATCGAACTCCCTGGGAAGTGGTTCAGTGTAAGGACTTCAAGGGTTCCCTTTCCAGATTCAGCAAATGAGCCATCTCACAATGAACTAACGAATTTCGATTTTTTTTGTTACCATGGCCTTCTTAAAATGCAATAAATATGCATAGATGTCAATGGAAGACAATTCGAACATTTATTGTAGTTTAGTTTTTCCTATTTTTGGTAAAATTATTTTATATTACAAGTGTTGTTGTTAATAGTTTTCCATGGCCTCACAAATGTATTAAATTTTTCGAAAATTAACCACTTTTTCTAGAGATAAATATGATGATATATCGTTGGATAGCTAATTTACAGGGTGTTCCATTTAAAAGGACAAAAGTTATGTCTATATCTCGAAAACTAAGGCATGCATAATTTTCTTCTTATCAGCAATGGATTCTTCTCAAAAAAGTGTCTTAAGAATGTGTTACTCGATTTTCGATTCGACAGTTGGTAATTGAGATATAGAGGGTCATCCAAAAATGCCAATTTTCCAAAAATGCTCTGTAGCTCGGTAGTCGAAAAAGATGGACAATCGCAGTTTGCGCCATTGTTTGTTCCTCTAAAATACTGGTTTTTGTCTATCTGCCATAGTTTTGGAGAAAACCCCAAATCCCATCTAATTTGGCCCACCATACATGTGCAAGATGGTGAATGGTAAAGAGTCAGAGGTAGAGCTCTCTCTAGAAAACGAAAAATATAGCGAAAATAATAGTGATACAATAGTGAAATGTTGCAACAAGAAATGTGCTGTAGTTGTGTGCATTTATTGTTACTCAATTTTTCATAAAAGCTGTAGTGAAAGGGAAAAATCTAAAATAGTTGCCAAATTGGATGGTCATAAAATAATCTGTATTGTGTTGACAAAAAAAGTAATTCAGAAAAACTATCGATTGAAAATATCTGGTTGAAAAAGTTAATGTCTGAAATGGAAGATAAAAACAATGTATTGAAAGAAAACAACAGACTTTTGCTTGAAAAAGTATCAACACTACAGAATAACCTCCAACAAAAAGGTACACCTAAGATAAACATCCAACAAAAAAATTCAGCCACAGCAAAACAACAAAATGGCACATTAAGAGGATCTGGTTCTATGAACCCAGAAGTATTAAGGACAAATGACACTAACGACAATCAGAATAATCAACAGAAGTCCCTCAATTTTAGTATCGAAACAATGACGGAGAATGAAATTATTATAGACGATGATGCTAAGAGACCCAATGAAGAATGGAAAGAGGTGGAAAGAAAACAAAAACGTAATATAAAACAAAAAGGAGAAAACGAAGATGATAAATGTAATTTTAAAGGAGAAAATCCCAGAATATGGATGTTCATACACAAGGTAAAACAAGATGTCACTGGACAAGATATTAAATGTTACTTAAGAGGAAAGACCGGAATTGAACAAGATGATTTAATTGTAAAGGAGTTAAAAACACTGCAAGGCGCGAAATTTAAGGAATCTATGGTAGCCGCAGATATCAAACATAAAAATGAATTTTACGACCCCAAACTTTGGCCCAGAGGAGTGAGATTCAAAAGATTTGACTTCAAACGTTATTACAACAAATTCCAAATACATGATGTGCTTACAGGAGAAATCGAAGAGAGACCAAACTCTTTTTTAGACAGAACAGGGCAGAAGAATTAAATAGAAAAAAGCAAGACTTAAACCCCGACACAACGTCCAAGAGACAAATCGTAAATAACAAATTAAATATATTGCATCTTAATATCCAAGGGATCGATGGAAAAACATCACAGTTAGAAGTACTACTCGAACTCTACCCAGCTGATATTGTATGATTCACAGAACATTGGCTCACACAAGCAGAAATCAAGTATTTTAATATAAATAACTATACACTAATAAATAATTTTTGTCGCACTAGTTACACTCGTGGAGGGGTTTGCATTTTTGCAAAAACTGAAATATGTCTCAAACCATATACTTTTCATCAATGTATTGAGAAAGAATTTGAAGCAACCATAGCCACATATGAATTTTCAAATTGTAACTCTGTATTATTTATAATAACAGTATACCGAACACCAAAGGGTAATGTAAATACTTTTCTCGAGAAAATGAGTGATATGATGTGTGACATCTATAAAAACACTTACTATTACATTGTATGTGGTGATATAAACATAGACTCTTTAATTTCTTCTAAAGATCTTAAAAAAGTAACCAATTTATTTAATGAATTTGGAATGAAAAATCATATAAACGAACCGACACGTATAACAAACACATCAAAAACCGGTATTGACGCAATTTTCTCAAATATAATCATAGATGAAGTTCATGTCATAGATACACACCTGTCAGATCACACATTTCAATTATGTCGCTTTGACCTGCCAAAAAATAATTCAGAAGCGCCGAACATCTGTTACAGACGTGATTATTCAAATGGAAACCTAACAACATTTAGAAATTTAATAGCATCTGAGAACTGGGCTGAAACCTATCAATCGGATGATGTAAACAAAGCATTTGACTCATTCTACTCCATCTTTAAATATCATTTTTATAACGCGTTTCCTCTTAAGAAATTTGCAATTGGTAAAAACAAGAAGCCATGGTTCAATACTGAGATAAAACAATTACATCACACCATATGTGAAATGACTAAAATAGCAAAGTCTACAAAAATTGAAATTGTGATCGAAAGGTTAAGGCAATTAAAAATTCTTTACAAGAGTATGGCAAGTAAAAGTAAATCAAATTATAATGATAACAGAATAAGTAATGCCTCCAATATCAGCAAAGAAAGCTGGAAAATAATAAATTAGAAAAAAAAAAGGATCCAGAAATAGAACACCTATTGAATTAAATGTAAACTCTACAATTATCTCAAACAGGGCACAAACCTGTGAGTACTTTAATGAGTTCTTCATTAACAAGACAACAATTACGCCAAATAAGAACAATTTAATATTAACCCCCATGGTGGCTTCAACCTTTTTCCTCAATCCAACCACTCCCAACGAGACAAGCGAAATTATTAATAAAACCACAAAAAAAATTACTGCAGGTATCGATGGTATTCACGGACAATCGCTCAAAGTAGTAAAAGATTTGATTAATGCTCCACTAACTCACATAATAAATGTCAGTTTCTGTATGGGAAAATATCCTGAAGTACTAAAAGTGTCTAAATCAATTCCAATATTTAAGAATAAAGGATCCATAAATGACGTAAACAACTATAGAAATCTATGTTTGCAATCACAGTTCGCAAAAGTTATTGAATACGCTTATAACATCAGGCTAAGTTCTTTCCTAGAACAAAAAAAACTATTACCAAACTGTCAACACGGATTTAGACATAAGAAATCTACAGAAACTGCCATAACAGAACTATGTGAAAATATATATGAATATCTAAATAACAAGGAATATCCAATTGCTTTATACTTTGATCTTACTAGAGCATTCGATACAATAGACCATGAATTATTACTAGACAAGCTTTATCACATAGGAGTCAGAGGTACTACCAATGACTGGGCAGCATCCTACTTAAAAAACAGGTACCAAATAGTAATGATAGATGAATACCAATCACAGCCAAAGAAAGTATCTATGGGAGTTCCCCAGGGCTCAATTCTGGGCCCATTATTCTTCATCATTTTTATAAGTGATATAGAACTGTCATGTAACAACCAAAATATAACTATTATATACGCTGATGACACAAACCAATTGATTGCCGAAAATACACTTCAGAAATCTATAATTACAGCTAATCATTGTGCAAACGTTTTTTACCAATTGTGTATAAATAATGGGCTATCAGTAAACATAAGTAAAACTTTCTTTATGCTCTTCCAACAAAAAAATATTAATCTCGATTTCTCACCACTTCTAAAGATTAATCACAAATCTATTGAACATGTTAATAGTACCAAATTTCTTGGCATTACGGTTGATCAAAAGTTAACCTGGGAAAAGCATATTGAAACAGCTATATCTAAGTTAAGTAGCATATGTTTTGTAATTCGGCAATTAAGAGAAACGGTGTCTCTTGATGTGATAAAGATGGCCTACTATGGCTTGGTTCACTCAGTATTGAGCTATGGTCTTGTGTTTTGGGGAAACTCATCACATATGGAAAAAGCCTTTATTATTCAAAAGAAAATAATCAGACGTATGGTGGGAGCAAAACCGAGAAATTCTTGTAAGGAATTTTTCATTAAATTGGAAATTTTAACGTTGCCATGTCTATACATATATTTAATAATATTAAACATTAAAAAAGAGGAAATAAACTATATCAGAAATGAAATGGTTTATAATTATAATACCCGACAGAGACACGAATTACGTTTACCTTTTTCAAGTCTGAGTATAGGTCAAAATTCTCATGTATACAGGGGGATCATCTGTTATAATCATTTTGTAAATATGTTTGGTGCCACTGACAACTTGGAAAAATTCAAACGTACATTATCTAAGCACTTAATAGACAATGCTTTTTATACAGTCGATGATTTTTTAAACCAGTAAGTTTAGTGTTTAATACTATATTTTTAAATCTGTTTGTCTTTCTTGCGATAATATGTATATGTATTACTATGTCATTGCCATGTTACTTTTATCACTATGTTATTTATATTTTTATTATTATATTATCATATTTTATAATCATTTTATATGCAGTATATTACGATCACCGAATAGGTAGATGAATGATTTCTATTATGTTTTAAATGTATGGAAGGATATATGAATGTTATCACTTTTTGACTAATCTGATAAGTATTACATTGTAACAATTGTAATATTTTAACGATGAATAAATTTATCTATCTATCTATCTACCCTGTGCAATTCAATGTTTGTAATCTAGTTCCATCACCAGCCACATGGCTAATGGCTAAAAGGCTGTAGTAACAATTTCAAGGCAAGAAAATATCATATCACTTTGACTGTCACGGCATTGTCGCGATCTTATTATAAGGTTGCCATTAACTATAGCTAAATAACTGCCAATTCTTGCTGCTGCTATGTTGGCGCAGCTTTTGTACAGCTTCCTGTTCAGTTTTGGCATAGTGACGCTGAGAAATAATTATCAGGAGGCAGGAACTTTGAAATCGCGATAACTGTATGGTATATTTAATTCTGAACGTTTTTTTCAATTAACTGAGTACCTACTTTTAATATCAAATTAGATTTAACAAAAAAATTAATCCAGTTAGCAGGACAATAACTTTAAAACTAAGAATAATATTTAAAGCTTGTGAAAAGTGTTATGGCCAGACACTATTTACCTAGGCGTCACTAGTTCTATCTACTTACTAATTTCAAATGAAGGAGATCCAACATTCGTCTGGTAGTTTCTCCCATTACAATGAATTCATTTTCGCAAACTGGTTTCAGGCAAATTCTGCATGTTCTGTTATTACCATCCATTTTGATATTAATTAATTTCTGTAGTCTATATGAAACATTAAAACACAACAAACAACAATGACAACGACGCTGTCTGCACTGTCAACACAAACTCAAAATTACATATAACATAACCACTTTTCTGCCTCTTCAGTCGTCACCTTCTTCCTCCCTTATTAAACTGAATGGTCGAAGGATTACTACGCAGGAAACGTGACAGGGTTTATTTATGCTTGCAAAGTATTCTTCTTCTTCTCTTATCGTGAAAATCACCCACCAACAGATGGCGCTTTTATAAAAGTGAACAGCAAAGTTTTGACATATAATTGGCATTTGTGACATTAGAAAAATAGTGAAAATTGTGCTTGGTAGTGTTTATAGTCTCCTAAAGTTTAAAAAAAAAACGAAAAAGAATGAAAAAATGCCTAATATATAATTCTGTCAAATTAATCTTCTGAGATTTGTTTTGCAGTTTCAGCAACAAAGTTAACCTTCCAACAAATGTCAATAGAAAATGTATTTCTTGTTCAGCATTATACAAGTTAAACTGGCAGAATGTAGATGTCATCCACTCCGAGATTTTCGCGAATAATATCTTTCATAAGCCTTAGTTACATAGAGCTTAACGGTAAAATTAGTGTAGTGAAAGCTCAGTATAATCGAGTAAACTCTAAGCTGGCGCGTCCAAAGGTCGCTTCATCATATAAACTAAGAGAATAAGACAACGCAACTAGTTCATCTCTATGTTACTAGCTGTTTTCTTTCGTACTGAACGAACTGATTGCAATCACTCAGCCAATCAAATCGAGATATTTTTGAAATCCTTAATCTCTATTGGTTACTTACCGATTGTATTCACTTTGTTCAGCACGAAAGAAAACAGCTACTGCGATAGCTTTATGCGCATCGCATATCAAATCGTACGTCGTGTTGCCAACTCATATATACGCCACCTTAGAGTTTACCAGACTATACATGCATTTAAATACAACCGTTTGCATAGAAACTTATTGCAACGTCTTACTGCAGAAGTTAGCAAGGTCCAAGGTTTCTGCACTATTAAATCCACACCATGATACAAAGAATACATGTGGGTGGAGCCAAATCGACAGTTGCTTCGTCACGCGGTGATAATTTTCTACCCGCTTCCTTCATAAAAGTGAGTTTTCCGACGTCTGTGGAAGTTGTTTTTTGGTTTATTTTACTTATTTTAGTGTTCTTGCAATAACTTTTAGTTATAAAAATGCGTTGTGCATTGGCATCATGTAAAAGTGACAATATGTTTAACACGTATTTATGCGGAGATAAAGCTCATTTATAAAGAACGATTGTTACTAAGAACACAAAGAATTCCTATTTATTCAAAATTCCAATGAGTTCAGGCAAATCCAGGATACAAATTCTTTGTATCATGAGGAAAATCCTATGTAATTTAAAATCCCGCTATCACCGCGTGACGTCTTGCGCCAACCGGACCGAATTTTGGCGAACTGTCAATCACATCTGTATTCTTTGTATCATGAGTCCACACTGCCCAATCAGAAATTAGAACAAACTTCATGTGGTTGGGAGTTCATGCATCATTAACCCCAAATTTTTAAAATAAAAACTGCGATTGTGTTTTGTTTATATATTTGTGAAATTCAACAATAATTAGGTATTTTAATATGAATTTGGATGATACCTTGGCGTCACTACTAGGATCGTATCCAGTAGTGTGGGATAGAAATTCTAAGTATTTTAAGAACATATTGGTTCATGCGCATGCATAGCATTCCATTGTAAACGGTGTTGAAAAATACCACCAAATCCATTACTAATTTTCTACATTAATATTTCTGTAACTGATACCTTAGTCTAAGTTTAGCAGACGTTTTGAGTCCATGAATTACTCTAGTTTGCCTCCGCAAATATATTTTATCAGACAATTTGAGAATTGGATTCTACATATATATTTTATATATTTCTACAAACTGCCCGATAAAAATTTTGGAACGTTGAGGGTGTCTACCACCCTAAACATAACATAACCTAACTTTAAAATATTTATTGATAACCAGCTGATTTTTTCAAGATTGCTTAATAAAAATATATAGAATCCAATTTTCGAATTGACGGATAAAATATATTTGCCAATTTTCCAGTCCGATGTGTGGAAATCGTCTTTTTCATGCCGAGGAGGAACGCCGCGTTTTCGAAAATTTTCGCAGAGGAAAAAAGTGATAGACTTGGCGCAATTATGCCGTACAAGAAGTTATACAAGGATATGTATAAATTGCAATTGTCAACGGGCACCTAGACTATCATATTCTAAATAATACAAATATTATTCTTAATACATAATGATGTCTTCATTATAATATTCTTTTTTATTCTCTTAATGTGTCCACGTAATATATATCTCGTTGTATAATGATCATATAATACATATTATTTAGGTATTATGCAAATCACAATTTACACACTTTTTTATTTATTATCAAAATACCTACTTTCTGTATATTGTTACCCTAATCTGGGCACACTAGTATACTAGTTAGGTAAATAGTTTAAAAAACTCATTATTATGTGTGAATGAGCGAATTTAAATAAATGGTTTAAGTATTTTTAATATTTTTCCTTTAAAATGCTAAGAATTCTATCATGTAATTCAATACTTCGTCAGTATTAGCTAGAAGAGTAGTTGTTTTGATTGGTTCTCCAATAATGAATGTTTTAAAGTATTTATCTAACTAGTATATTAGCATGCCCAGATTAGGGCAACAATATACAGAAAGTAGGTATTTTAATAATAAATAAAAAAGTGTGTAAGCTGTGATTTGCATCGTACCTAAATAATATTCCCTAATCATAATGAAAGCAAATAAATAAAAAATAATTAATTGTAAAAATAGAAACTTATAATAACTGTATGTAAAGCTGTCACTAACATTACATATGGTGTTTCATAAACTGTGAATGAGTGTGCATACAATCCTTTTTCGTGATTTGGCGTAATTTTACATAAAATATATTTAAATAATAATAATAATAGTAATACTTTATTAATCCCTTAGATCACAAACATGATATAGGATAAGTCACAATAGTTTAGAAATAAATAAATAATAATTTAGAAATAAATAATAAAAAATGACACAAACAAGAAAGCTACATACACATAAGACAAACATATCTACCTATTTAAAAACATGTCGACATTATAAAAGGTACCCTCTACTAAATTATTTTTAACTTTTGATTTAAATGAATTAAAGTTTTGTGTGGTTTTTATCTCTTCAGGCGAAGAATTGTATAATTTGATACATGTGTAAGATGGTGATTTTTCGAATAATGTAGATTTATGTGGTGGTAACGCCAGGTTCTAACTCCTTGTGTTATAATTATGATTGGAGGAAACAGTTTTGAAAAGATGTAAATTTCTTTTTGCAAAGCAGACACACTTATAAATATAAATTGAGGGGGTGGTGAGTATTTTATTACTTTTAAAGCTTTGAAAACAGCTTTCCCCCGGTTTCAAATTAAACATCAAACGAATAATTTCTTTTGACAGATAAAAACTCTGTCGCTTTCCGCAGCTGAACCCCAATACAAAATACTAAAACTTATATGTGAATATGCAAGCGAATAGTAAATATTTAATAACCCCGTTTTATCCAATACATTTTTCATTTGCATAGTTGTAAAATAGGCTTGATTCAACTTCTTGCATACAATATCGGTTTGGGATCTCCAGTATAGATCTGCATCCACCTACAACTCCCAGAAATTTACTTTGATTGCAAAAGTTGAAGTTCTGCAAAGTACAGGGTTTTCTATTATAAAAATTGATGTACGTCATATCGTACAATTATTAATAAAAGTTCTTGGATTTTATTCTGTATATTAGAATCACTTATATCAATGAGTTTATTTTGCTTAGTTTATTTTGGTGGTGAGCGTTTTCCTATATGGGTCACCATGTATGCTTTTAAATTCGCTTTTATGTTTCGCTAGATGGAAGCACACTTGTACTCTGGTATGTTTGAAGATTTATGGATAAGGAGATGTTTCTTAAGCTTATCCTTACGTTTTGCTCCATATGAACAGCGATCGCACCTGTATACTGTTACTTCTGAAAGTTCTTGATGGATTAACATGTGTGCTTTTAAATTGTGTTTCCGTTTTGTTACATATGAACAGCTTTCACATTTGTATCCTTTTACTTCTGAAAGTTCTCGATGGGTTAACGTGTGTTTCTTTAAACTTATTTTTTGTTTTGCTACATATGAACAGCTATCACACTTGTATACTGTTACTTCTGATAATTTTCGATGGGTTAACATATGTGATTTTAAATTGTGTTTCCATTTTGTTACATATGAACAGCTTTCACAATTGTACTCTGTTATATTTGAGGATTGATGATGGGTAAAAAGGATATGTTTCTTGAGGCTATCCTTACGTTTTGTTACATATGAACACCTATCACACTTGTACACTGTTACGTTTGAAGATTCATGTTTAATAAGGATATGCCTTTTGAGACTTTCCTTACGTTTTGTTACATATGAACAGCTATCACAGATGTATACTGTTACTTCTGAAAGTTCTCGATGGGTTAACATGTGTATTTTTAAATTGCCTTTTCGCTTTGCTACATATGAACAGCTATCACACCTGTATACTGTTACTTCTGAATGTTCTTGATGGATCAGCATGTGTTGTTTGTGTTGACTTTTATATTTTGCTATGTGAGCACAGCTTCCACACTTGTAGATACTTTTCATAATCATCTGGGGCGAGATAGGAGCATCTTGAAAACTGAAAAATATTACATCTATTACTATTTAATTTTTTGTAATGTTACATGGTATGTATTGGGACAGATATAAATATAACATAAATTGATGCAGAATTTTCTTTTGTACCTCACATAGAGATGTAAAAATACCGTATTTTATTTGTCTGTGTATAATACATTTGTATAATACCATATAGTACGTATAATATCTATTAAAGGAAGCATCTGTTTTCGTGTTTCTCACATTTCAACAGATGCTTCACACCATTCTAAAATAGCTTCTTGCAAATGAACATTGACAAAATGTACATCTGTACGTTTGACACTTCCCTTTGTTTGACTTTGGATTCAGCAGGATAAAAAATCTCAAAACATACTTATCAAACTTTGAAGGTTTTCCCGTTTTGAAGATAAAGATATCATTCCAATCCTGTAATTGAAGTAAATAAGACAAGAAACAAAATAATACACATCAATTCAAATAAATAATAATAAATATGAGTTGAAATAACATAACCTAACTTTTATTTAATACCAGTGGTATTAAAAAGTTTTATACTGTACCATAAAATACGTTTTTTACCGGGTATTATACAATTGTATTATACACTTTTACATCTCTGACCTCACATAAATAACATGAACTTAGAAGCCTTTAAGACTTTGGGATTTTTATTCAGATCAAGCAGAGTTTACTAATGCTGATAATTTAAAGATACTCTACTTTCATGCGTCTCTCCTCTGGAACCCTCATTAGTCATTACTTTACTTTTTATTTTTCCACTACACACCAACATACTTAAATTTTCTCCTCTATTTTCAGTGTGTCAAAACTACAACAAAAATTGTGATAAACCTGATATTTTCAACTGTACTGTTAATTCCATAAAAAATTGCTATAGATGAAACTTTGTTTTTCTTTAGGCTCTGCCTATTTGCTTTAAGTCTTATATGTGTGTTTGTTATAATTTCTTTTTTATCTATTTTTTATGTACTGTCTTGCTCTGTAAATGGGTAGTATCTGTTGAGCAGTGTATGCTAAATAAGTAAATACAATTAATCTGGGCAAAAGTTTTCGTGTTCATAATGACTTTTTCTTGTCAATACTACCAAAACTAATATCAGAAATTGAAATGCTTTAAATGTTACAAGATGTTACACTCAGAAAAATTTCCCCTTTACCAAATACATGAGTCTAAATTTGACGCCAAAGAAAATTTTGAGATCTCTGGTTCTTGTACACACATTAGTTCACAAAATTTTTATTTTTTTATCACCTTTAATAATGGAGTGGTAATGATGTAAAAAGAACTTTGAAACCTTGGCTTCTTGCACATACACTAAATCTCAATTTTATGCACTTTCGCTTGCTTTACCTATTTACTATGGTGGTGCGGCATTTCGGATTTGGGACAATTGAAATGTTGTTAATGAAAAACACTTTTTTCCCCCTTCTCCTAGCAGGGTTCGTCTTCCACCCAAGGTTCGTCTTCCACCCAAGGTTCGTCTTCCACCCAAGGTTCGTCTTCCACCCAAGGCCGAAATAATTACTTATTATTGTTGGAAAATGAACTCTAATCGATTTTTATTATTAGGTTAAAAATTTTGTATTTAGCTACAATGAATTTTCCATTCGGGCATTTTCAGTTTAAAAATGAAAATATGATTTTATTATTCCATATTCGTCCTTGAAGTGATAAAGTCAATTTGATCACGATCAACTCACCCATAAACCTTCCTGTAGAAATATTGAATCATACGGTGTAAACAGAATTTAAATGGATTAATCCGTTACAAAGATAGAAGGTAAGAGAAAAACAAAAGGTCTCTGAACAGATGATGTTTATAAAAAAAGTAGAAAGTGTGTACTCTGATGAGCATTATTTCTAAAAACATGTAAAAAATGAGTACATATTGTCGATGATACAAGATTTCCACTAAAATATTTATTTTCGAAGGCAATTGATTTCTAAAATGGGAATGCAGGCATTGAAAATATATAAACAGAGAAGAAAATATAGAAAACTCTGAACAGATCATGATTATAAAACATGTAAAAAGTGCGTACAAAAAAGCCGGCGAATTTAAAACTTAAAAAAAAATATTCAGCATCAACTTTATTAGTTTTTTCCTTATGTTAAACAACGTAAATGAGAAAAATTAAATGTAAAAAAACTTTTTGAAAACATGCTTTTATTATTATTTAGGTCTACTAAAACGAAAAAATAAAAAACAAAATTAATTATCTTAAAAGCTTGTCGTATTTTTTTTTCTATTCACGCGACGAGCTTTAAGACAATTAATTTTGTTAATATTTTTCGTTTTACTACACCTAACTAAATAATAAAAGAAGTGCTTTTCAAGAAGTTTTTTTTGCATTTAATTTTATTTTTAAATTTTTAGTTACACCTTAATTGTTTTATTTCACATTCATACTTACTAAAATAGTACCCAATTTTTCGCTGAATGGGTCCGTATTTTAAGAATACAGCGTCTGAGTGAGTACACTATGTGATAGAAAAAAATCAGTGTCAAAACTTAAAAAAAAAAAAAACACTATTTGGTACCACACCAGAACTACACGTGTATGCAAAATTTCAGCTCATTGGACGTCGTTAAGTGGTTCAAAATTATTTGGACTAAATATCCTAACACACATACAAAGCAAGTTAAATAAAAGCTTGTAAAAATAAAAAATGAAGATGTGTTATTTTTTTACGAACTTTCATAATTTACAATAAAAAAAAATATATAGGATGACTCCATTGGAATTTCCAACAAATCTTTGTACTACTACTGCTACTAGAAAGCGAATATTTGAATAATTAAAAGAAAAACTTAATTCAATCTTTACCTGTTAAAATCGGTTTTATCAGTTTTTATTTCAATTTCTTGGCTAAGTAAAAATTTTTGGTCCTCCACTTCAATAGGCTCCTCTTTAATCTTGTTTCCTCCGCAAAATGACTCTTCTATTTCAATTGCATCAAGTTTGTTACTCTCTTCTTTAAGGGCCAACATATTTATTGGTGAAAACTGGTCTTCATTTTTAAATTTCAGATCATCGGTGTACATAAAATGTTCATTTTTATGGTCAACTTCTTCATTGGCATTATTGCTATAGTCGCAGAATGTTTGTTCTGTTTTAAATACATCACCTCCATTACCAATTGTAGATTCACCAACATTTTCTCTTTCCTCACATAATTGTTTTTCTACTTTCATTATATTGACAGAGTTACTATCTACCTCACTTGTTGATATGCCTAGTATTTCAGACTGTAATAAACTGCTTAGCTGCACTTGATCCTTACTGTTTATGCCTAGAGTTTCACAATATTTATCAATCCTTTCTTCTACAAAAAGGAAACAGCTCTCCAGGGAGCTATAGCAGGGCGCACAGATTACAGGTTTCTTGATGATACTCAAATCCTACCAATAAGAAAAGCAATGTTGAAAATTAAATCTGGATATATAAAAATGATGGTGGAAATGGATGTGAAAGTTTAAGTTTGCTCTGTAGTAAAAAGAAAGTGTATGAACTGTCTAGCTGTTCAAATAACAAAAGAAAAAAATGCTGTGACAGACAAGATTACGTTGAAATAAAAATAATCCTACCATCAAGTAAAAAACTACCAGGAAAAGCTATATAGGGGAGCGATCATATTCCACTACTTTTTCAGAAGAAAAGCATTTTGCGCTACCACAATATTTTTTTCATTTAACGACATGTTCAATAAAATATATTTAAGGACTCAGATCCTACACACAATTGTGTATCCTCGCAATGCGTCCTCACACCTGCTCACACCTGCTTTTAAGTCTATATGCAGCTGAATATATAAAATATCATACCTACCAATTCTGGAAGACATTGCTCTATCATTTTCTTCAACTTAACATTTCTTTCTTCGAAATCAAGTGGTATAGCACAATTATTTTCCACTGGTCTCATGCAAAATCCACATATGTCTTGATCTTGCAGAACAACAATACCAGTTTTGCTCAGATACACGTCTATTAGATCTAGTTTGACATCATCTTTGTTGATAAATGGTAGTATATAATTACGTGAACAGAGACATGTGGTTTTAAAATCAAAATATTTCCTAAGCATTTTTTCACATTTTATACACACTACGGTTTCTTGTATTACAGTAAAATTCTAAAACAGAATTTATCGAGAACATCGACAACCAAAATATTTATTTATATATTAGCATTGAATTGAACCAAATTTATTCACATGTAAACTTCATCCCTTGTAATTGATCACTTATTTTCCGTACTTACTGTTTTTGGAAGCAGTACATCTAAGACCTGTTGCATATCTACCGCCACAGCTTCAACATTGTCACATATTTTCAAACAGAGTCTGCATATTATTTTATCTTGGGTATCCATTTTCACAACAGATAAGTAATAGAAAGGTTTTTTTTAACAATCACAAAACCCCGAATGTGTATAATATGCTTGCAATAATGTAACAAACGTTAACCAGTTAAGAGAACAATCGCGATACCATGGCAGCATTAATAACAATAACCTCAAAATAAAATTTTCTTCCTCTTCATTATAAGGCTCTCGAACCATAGATTCATGAAGAACAGAGACCAGGAGCCCGCATATTTATGGGAACAGCGTTTTTAATGATGCACGACGTGCCACGGATGGCGCTAGTAACACACTGAACACAGTCTAAACTAGTGGTTGGATACTATCAATTAATCGATGGTTTATGACTATCAAAAGCTATCGATAATTAATACAAGGCATATTGAAAGCGTCGAATTCATATCATAGTTTCTCTAAGCTCACGTTTGTACTCCGTCGTGCCCGATCTTGCGTCGTGCCATGTCAGACCTCCGCTCATCCGGATGAGCGCACACTATTAAAATCGAAAGTGCTTTTCTTCATTTCTGGCTGTTGTTAACATTTTAATTGGACTTTCTGCGTCCATAGAATTTGTTTTTTATAATATACCTATTTTGATTTTTGTTCATCCCATATAACACAGTTATATACAAAGTATGATCATAGTACAAATCTCAAAGTACGTACTCGTGCAAAGTATATACTTTAGTTTATACTTTCTTCGAAGAATTTTCACATGCAATTCAGATGCGAATGTCTCCACTTCTTTGGTACTTTGCATGATCTTTTCATATGCATAGCGAATGTAAAAAGTACAAACTATGCATAAGAATAGAAGTAGTACTAATTGTATACTTTATATGAATATTTTTGCCTTTCGAATGGAAAGAAAATAAAGAATACATGGTAGAGGTCCATATGTATTTTATTTATATTAACATATCTAATATTGTTTACCACACTCCAATTTACTCTCATAAGGGTTGCCTGCAAATTATAATGTATATTAAATTATTAAATTCATTTTTACTTACCTTTTTGCCAATTGCGGTCGGTAGGGTTCGAACCTCCAACGCCTCCGTTGTCGCTGAAACATTTCTGCGCACTTGCACACTGAGCTAATTCCTTTCCGTTATTTTGGTTGTTAAAAACGATAGTGATATATTAATATGTGTGGGAAATTTATTTAATTAGATTATCAATAATAATAAGTCTTTATTATATGAAATTGAATTTCTAATACAACTTTTAACAAACAATTAAGTATACGTTATTTAAAATATTATGTGAAAATCGTTCAAGTTCTCTTTTTTCTATTTTTTGTTTGTGTTCCCAAACCTAAATTTTTCTTGTTAGCATTTATAATTATGAGAAACTTATTTAATTTCTAATGGATAATTATCATTTGACAGCTGACGAGATTCAAGGCCACACAATAATCTTAATCTTTTCGTTTTTAATTTGAAATTCACAATTTTCGTTTACTTTTTTAACTTTTGTGTGCTATCAACTATTGAAGTAGAAAGTTTTAAATGTAGTTTTCATTATACAAAGACAATTACGTGTTGTGTAGTTGTAATAGTTTTTCTTTTAAATTCGTTGAGATGTAGATTGTTTACCTGTGTTTTTCGTTATTTTATTGTTTAAAACAATTTATAGGATTTATGGTATTATTACATATAGAGAGTATTTAGCTTATTTAAGATTTAAGTATCTACCTACTAGTAATTATTTTGTTACCAATTAACAGCAAAATGAATATTTGGTTGTCGAAGTCGAGCCGAAAGAAATGCCAATTTAAGATTTAACAGGTAGTTGGTGTGTTTATTATTTAATATATTTAATAAATACATAATGCTAAATACCTACTGCATGCATGGGTATAAAGTTATAGTTATTTCAGATTGCCTTCGGTTTCACCAAAGAAAGAAATTTTGTAATCGCAATCAACAGAGCGAAGAGAAAAGTGAATCTTACTGAATAAAACATGAAATATGATCATGTATAAGTTAAGTAGGTACCTATATAGGTACTGGGAAAAAAACAGTTTTGTAATATTTTAAAGTAAAAATGTTAGTGTATTTGTAGAATACGTAACAAATATTGTCGCTATAATAAAACTATAAGTTTGATGAACACTAGACGAGTTTATTAATTTAATTACAAGTGTATAACGTACAACTAAACCTCGACGTACCTAGTGGAATTTCTTAACATATTCAATAATTTTAAAATTTAAAATATAAATAAAAATATTTTATTAGTTTTACATACTAAATCAGATTTACAATATTTCATAAATGTAAACAAATTTCTTCGTGAAGATTTTTCGCACCAATACACAAGCCGCACCTGGGTGTAAGCCTCCAAACATTGATAACCATTTGGTTTCTTCAGACCATAAACACTATTCTTGTAGACTAAATACTTCACAATATCTTTGAGAAGCCTTCCACATTTGTCGAATATTCATTTGGCTCAACTTCGATATCCAAATATGACTTTTTGTAGTCAATTGGTACTTAAATTTTAAATAAGCTTTTAATAATACTATACATCGTATCCATTCTATAAATTGTTTTAAACAAGTAGAAAACGAAAAACATAAGTAAACAATCCACAATTTGAGGAAAAACTAGGTACTACACAACACACGAAACTGTCTTTGTATAATGAAAACTATATTTAAAACTGCAGTTGATACCACAGAAAAGTTATTTGTAAAGGGAATTTGTGAATTTCAGATTGAAAATTTGGCACAGAACTTCTCGCATCGCAAAAGCAGTCATACATGGTCAAAACGTCCACAAAATCATAAATCAGAAAAGAAAATATAGGTTAGGTATTACGTCATTATTCAAATTTGTTGGTGAAGTTAAGTATTTTTCATATACTTTTGATAGTTATGAAAGAAGATAAATATGCGTATTAAAGAAAAATTAAAGTGGGTACATAGTACATACTTTTAGATTCATTCTTTTTAATCAATTTATTTCATATTCTTAGTATGTAATTGCATGACGAAAATTTGTTAATATGAAATTTGCCGGTAAATTGTACATACTTTTGTTCGTTTGCTTTTTACAGTCATAAAAGTATGTACTATTCTGCTACGTATTTCAGCTTAGTCTTATGTGAGCAATATAGTATGTACTATTATATGAAATAGATCATACTCAAAAAGTACGTATATTTATAAGTCGCACATACTAAGTACGATCTGTGTTATGTGGGATTACTCCCTATAATTAATGTTTTATTCACTATCGACATTATCGATAGCGATGGCCAAAACTCAATATTATCCGACCAATAGTCTGAACAGCGCCAATACAAAGCGTTTTAATTCTCTATTAATTTGGCACATATCTAGGGAATATTTGGCGAATAGTCGATTGCGCATTGGTACTGCCCCTAATAGCACACGATGTCCGCCGGACGTCCGTTTTATGTCTATTTAATGTACTGATCGACGTCCATGGACATAAACTGGAAGTCTACCGGACGTCTATAATCGGATTTACTTTGAAATTGTATGGAATGGACTTCCTTCTGGAATGTCCATTTTATGTACGGGAAGCATGTACATTTTATGTCCATGTAGGGACAGGAGATGGACGTCCATTTCGTGTCCGTTGAATTAAATATTATATTTTTGTAATAAATTATAATATCTCCATACCACTTTCCCTCCAACACGTTTCCGAGATATGTATACATACTAGCAAGTACCACACTGAACGTCCAACATATGTGCAGCAACGTACGTCCTTATGTTCAGCAAATACACACATTTTAGGTCCCTATAGGGACAGCAGCAGGACGTCTATTTAATATAAAAACTAAAAAACGATAACAAAACAGTTTTTCAATTTTACAATGTTTTTGTTTATATTTGACAGTTATTTCTGTAAAATTTATAGTATATTTTAATTTGTCATTGATAATTTAATTTTACCCTTTTTTGTAAATTATTAATTATATTTGATACTAAACATTTATTAAACATTCAAATACTTTCTACATTTTGAAATAGCTATACTAGTCTATATAAGACCGTCAAACTTTCCATATTTAGTGTAATATTATGTTTATTTTTACATGTCATCTTTTCCTCTGGTGTTGAGGTGTATGTGAGTCAGAATGTGATCCGCATGGTAAACTGCGTATTGTGTGACGAACATGCTGGCTGACTGTTCGAGCCCCAGTCCCATTATTGGCAATACCAGTGGGTATGGATGTATGTCTGCGTTTTTCCAAATTTGTAACCCCTTGGATTTAGATATGGGGAGTTGTCTATATGTGGTGTTTTTATGTTTAGTTAATGAAGTTTCTTTCCCTTGAATGGATAGTTAATGACCACAGTACAAAAGTTACTCTGACATAAAAGAATCTGTGCCAAGTTTATTTCTTAGATTTTTTATTATATAAAATGCTTTACTAAATTTTCCAGGTCATTCGGTTATAATTTATAGTACCCAAGAGTTTGGTAGAACTTTACAGGATTTAAGGTAATATTCTGAATAACTGGGCGAAGAAAGAGCAGTGGATATATCAAAACAGGTTTTAAAGTAAAATATACTTTATTAATAGGAAAATCCTAAAATACAATCATTTCATATGGTCTATTATAAATATAGAACAGCAATAATATAAAATATAAAATACAACTCGAATAGGTACAGTAACGGTTTTAGTGGTGAGATATCGACTGGCAGAATAAAGGTATGCCGGTTGAGCCTGGCCCTTACTGGGTGACCGTATCTCAATTCGCCTTCCTAAATAAGTGGTGGAGTAGAGTAGCTAAACTTCACCAGGATGTTAAATATAAATAAGACAGAATGAAAAATAAAATATAATGCTAGCTAATGATCAAATAGATAACATACAAATATTTAATACCTATATTCAAATGTAAATAAAAATGTATGTATTAATAAAAAAATAATTCAAAAATAACGTATAACATATACACACACCCCAGAAAAAATAAAACAGATATACAGGGTGTAATTAGTTTTGTTATTAAAAAAACTGGTAATGGGGACCAACTAGAGAAACAAAAAACCTATACGACTTTTCCCAAAGCAAGAAGCACGGCACTTTAACAGGACCGTTTGAATGAACATTTTATACTAATTATGAAAATGTAAATAATTCGTTCCCTCCTTCTACACAACGGCAAGCACAGGATGACCGCAGGATTTAAACAGAGGATTTGTTTACGTTGTCGGTGTTTTTAATTTGCAACAAAATTATTGAAGCTTTTATTGTTGTTTATAGTTTACAAAATTTAAATGTGGTTATTAACATTTGTAACAAATAATTGATCTGTGTTAAAAGCTTAAAAAATGAGTATTTACTTCCTGAAATTGGAAAACGAATAGTTAAACGTCCAAGATATGATGACAGAAAATAGTTATGTGTATTTTAAGTTAGGAAAAATCAGATTTTTTTAACGAATTGAGCGCATAATTTTTTTCAATCAGGTATCGAAAACTAAAAATGGAGTCTTTAGTTTCTATGGAAATCAATGTAAACAATAATAAACAAATCAGAACAAAACAGCGAATAATAATAATAATAATAATAATAATAATAATAATAATAATAATAATAATAATAATAATAATAATAATAAACGGACTAAATACAGAGATCTCCGGTATGAGCTCCGGGTGCTATACCCAGACTACTCGGTCATGATGATCGTCCTGACAATCGGTGTACTTGGTGGAATGAGGCCTACGCTGCTCTCGGAATTAAAGGCCATACCAGCCTGCCAAAAGTCAGCCGAGTGGTTGGCAGGCCAAATGCAGAAGGCAGTTATCCTGGGGTCCCTCCGTCTTCTTAGGACACACGAATCTGGAATCTACAGTCACTAACCCTGCGGGATGCGAGGAGGGGCTGTGGATAGTTCGCTGGCGCTTCTCCCGTGAGAATGTCGGAGACACGGGAGAACTGTCCAGCATCGCGCAAAAAAAAAAAATGCCTTTAATGCCTAACAAAACAATTTTTTTGAATTTGTCACAAAATCACAAAAGTTGCTCATAATAATAAAGTCTAAATACCTAGCCCAGCAGCGACTTTGATTTTAAAGTGACACAAATGTGACAAAGTGAAATGAGAGAAATGACATTTTGGCATGTCGAACTAAGGACATACGCACTTCATTCTATATTAAACACACTAAACTATCAACTAACATTGTCAATAAACAGAAAAAAAGAGGAAAACTTGATCCAAAGTATAAAAGGCAACACAAAAGAACGAACAGAAAACTAACTTAGAGTTTTCTGTTACTTATACATGAATTTATCACATGCAAGGTTTCTGGACGATATTCCCAGAATGATGAAGACGACTAATATTATCATATATATCATTAGCATGACATGTTTTTTTATTATGTATTCTTATTAATAAACACATCTTTTTTATGCATTATCGTTTCGATGGAGATTTGTAGAAAATATATGTATTGTCAAAAATACATCTCGTTATTTCAAAAAAATGTGTAGGCTGCTCCAAAAAATTTTCAATACATGTAATCCAAGCGGTTGTTCATTTATATATTTATTACTATATCGAGTTTCTAACCAATTTATACTATTTTTCTTTATCTGTTGTAATTAGTATGTAAGTTGATACATTATTGTTTAGTGTTACCCTGGTGTTATAATTTCTGAACCCACGAATCCCACGATACAGGGTGTTTACTAAGGGATATCTAAACACATAGCATTATCTTTGCCAATTTAACTACGTTACCCCTTCGATAGTTTTGTAAAAAATATATGTTGTAGCTTACTGTATGGTGTATAATTAATAAAAAAATGGAGGTGGTCGCTAACATCTAAGAACGTATTTAAATTTTTCAAAAAATTCAAAAGCATCAATTTTTTTTTCTTCAGGAAAAGATTTCCTGAAAATATCATTAACAAATTGTCTTGAGCAGATTTACAATAAATGTGGGATGCAAACAAATTATTACACTTTATTAAGAAAAAAAAAAAATTTCCCAGATATGAAGTTTTTGAGGTCAAAACTTTTTGCGGTAGTATCTTACGCAAAGATACATCAGTGGAAGGAACTACACGCAAAAAGGTTGCAAAGGCACGGACACTTAACTTAACCTGCCATGGCCTTTATTGACAATTAAGAACTCATCAAGATGATATTTTCCAACATTCCGGATTCTCGGAATTTTTTTTAACAAAATTTCAGTATTTTTTATTTTGGTGAAATTTTGGATTTAAGGTTTCTGGACCATTTTGAACAGCTTTCATAGATGAGTAAATGTTTTCCTAATTAAAATTTTTCTTATCTGATATGGACACGTCACTTGTACATTATTACTTCCGTACATCTCCGTACACTTCCAAAGGAGTCCTATGTTATTATTATGTTGTTATGTTGTTGTAAATGTTTCTTAAGATTATGTTTATATTTTGTCTGAAAGGAACAAGAGTCACACTGGTACATTCTTACTTCTGAAGGACTCTTATGTACTAGTAAATGTGTCATAATAGTACCTTTCAATTTTGTCTGAAATAAACATGAGTCACACTTGTACATTGCTACTTCTGAAGGACTCTTATGTACCAGTGAATGTGTTGTGAGGTCACATTTACGTTTCGCCTGAAACGAACATGAGTCACATTTGTACATTGTTACTTCAGAAGGACTCTTATGTACCAGTAAATGTGTTGTAAGATCATATTTACGTTTCGCCTGAAATGAACATGAGTCACATTTGTGCATTGTTACATCTGAAGGACTCTTATGTACCAGTAAATGTGTCATAAGATTACCTTTCACTTTTGACTGAAATGAACATGAGTCACATTTGTACATTGTTATTTCTGAAGGACTCTTATGTACCAGCAGATGTCTTTTAATGTACCCTTTATGTTTTGTCTGAAATGAACATGAGTCACATTTGTGCATTGTTACCTCTGAAGGACTCTTATGTACCAGTAGGTGTTTTGTAAATGTACCTTTATGTTTTGTCTGAAATGAACAAGATGCACATTTGTACATTGTTACTTTTGATGGACTCTTATGTATCAGTATATGTTTGTTAAGTTGACGCTTATCCTGTGTCCGAAAAGAACAGTAATCACACTGGAACATTCTTATCTTCGTGGCATTTTCATTTGTTGATGTGTGTTTAACATGTGGTTTCAATAGATCCCTATCGAGATTTGGCATTACACATTTCCGTCTTCTAGGCAATATAGTGGTGACTTTCGATTGTGGCAAGAGAACAGTACCCTCAAACCTGAAAATTGCAAAAACAGGGTTCGTACTTTAACATTATGATAAAAATCCCTGACCTTAACAGGTTTTCCACCCAACTAGCAATTTGGTATTTTATAAAAGCTGCAGAAATGTTCCCAACAAAAATTTTATAAAACAACATTAGTCTCAGAAACCCTTTAAAAACGTTATTATGACAGCTATAAATTTAAAATTGGCACCGTCTTATAAAATAATTCAATCACTGTTGATATTTTGTAAAGCCTTTTGTAACCATTACAAAATAACTGAGTAATATATTTCCACAGGCTCTAAGAAAATTCGGTACCACCACTATAAAACAGTTTTATTGAAGCTTCATTTAATTGGGTTATAAAGCACATACTTCACTGTTTGCTATTATTGCTATAAAACACCAATAAAATATAACGATTTCTTAAATGTATTCCAAAAATTGACATACATACCCAGCTAACAATTTAGGTGTTATTCGACGTCGACTCGATGTCGAACAGGTGACGCCACCAATTTCGATACGTGAAATAGGACATAAATTCGACGTCGAATCAACCTAAATGGTGTTTTTTGACATGTCGATTTGACGTGAAAAACAAGCTGAATACGTGTTATTGGATCTATTAGGTTAGGTTGTCAGACACCTTTTTTTTATGTCGAAAATACGTTAAAACTAAGTAGCAGATTACTTATTTTCTACCTTTTACACTTGCTTCAAAACTGCTTCGTCAAAAAGGTAAAACTATATACCTATATAATGGTTGATAATAATAACTAAGTACCTACTTATTAACTACTTATGAGACATATTTTTATCCTTGACTATTGTTTAATTTGCACTGTATATACGCAAGAATTTACTAGGAAATGATTTTTTTCTGTTGAAATTAGGCATTGTACCTTGAAATATTACTAAGCCCTTTAAAAATACCTATTGTTATAAAGAAAAAAAAAACAACTTTTAACTATATAAAATTTTTATTTTCTATTTTTTCAAGCTTATAATAATTCAATAATTCTCAATATGTTTCAATGAACACTTATGAATTTAATTATTTCCAAAAACAAAAGTTTAAATTTTCATGGCGAGTTTTCGGCGTTTGGTATTTTCGAATAAATATGGCTACTTCCTTGCAATGTTACTAATAGGTGTCAGAACTTAATTTCCACCAATATTTTTGACTTCATCTTTAGAGATTAGTGAAAAACAAGCTATTTTTGCCATCTATTAGGTAATAAGTGTCTAATATTACCAATATTTATTCACATAATTGTAATTACTTCACCTAATTACGTTATGTTACACCAATTGGTCCCCTGTTTTAATGTATCTACTTAGCACTTAATATGTCGTTAATTCTACGTAAATCACTAAATTCACCTATTGGGGGTTATTCTACAACCTAACAGGTCTCGTTTTGATGGCTATTTCATACATAATAGTGATTTCACCTATTAGATCTTACATGAACCAACAGGTTTCTTTATTCGATTGTTAGTGTTTATTTGTGCTCAGACTATTCCCTTAGTGTACTTATTTTTACGTGGAAAATAGGTTTCTATGTACTTATAAAGTTATATTTATTTTATAAACCATAACATGGTCATGCATGTAACATAATGTATACAGTATCGGAAAGTGTACATATTGGGATGGCAATAAGAGCAAGAGAGAGCACGGCAAGCAAGAGCAATCATGTAAAAGCCTCTCTTGATGGGCGTGTCCACTCTTTACCTCTGCTAGAGTACTGGTAGACGTCTCTATTGGGCGGTCGGTTAATAGCGCAATGCCAAACGAAGGACTTTCCGATTTTGTATAGTGTCCCTACAAATTGGATATTTCGGAAAATACAAACTGTTTTAAAAAGTGCTTTGATAATTCAGTTGATTTATCGATCAAACCAGTGCCGGTTCTAAGGCAGGGTGAGCGGGGCAACCGCCCCGGGCGCCATAATACAGGGGCCGCCGGAAGTGCCAAAAAATTAAACAATGAATCAACTTGAAACCAAAATTATTACTTGTTCAGAGTTATTTTTTTCTAATTTTAACTAGTTTGCTTATTTATCTGAACTCTGATTTGCAAAATGGATGTCCTTTTTAGAGCATAAAATAATGGGTACAGTAGGCGACTAGTGAACGAGTTTGTGCCGCCCAATACCTCAGTTGTGTCGGCGCGGCGGCACAAAAACGTAGATGTAGATGGATCTTCAATATTTGAACGAGATGATGAAGCATGTAGATTTTCTGCAGTTTGTCCTATCGCGGTCTCACGGATAGCTTTCACGGCTTGTGTACAAGGAACGTTAACAGAATAATTATTGCTGCGCACAGTTTTCCACTGTATTTCATTTTTACTTCTTATTTTCTTAACTTGGAGATAAAAATCGGTCGTGTATGTCACTTTTATTTTACTCATAGTGTTTTAAAGTTATTACGGAGAAAGTGAAATGAAGGAAATGGCAATACAATCACACTGGACCACAGAAACATGAATAATGATGACAAGTTCTTAATACTATACGCAATTTCCTGCGCGTCACTTATGTTGGTAAAATTCGACAAAATAAATAATTAATAATTTTGACCAATAGGTGCAAATAACTTATTGGTTGAATAATAAAGTCATTTCGACTTTTTGGTGGAAATATAAGTATTTTTAGGGTCCTTATTAGGTATCTAAGAAGCTTTCTTCAAGACATACCATCACTTATTTAGTCATTTCAATACACTTCACTAATATCTCCTATCAGGGTATATTGATAACGTCAACAAAATTACTTAATAAGTTGTTAACGAAAATATTACTTATTAAGTCACAAATATTCCCTTATTTACATTACCAAATTGTTTCAAATAGGTCACTTTTCCATACTCCCCCCTATTAGGTGAAAATAGTTACTAAAATATTTTTCATAACCTATCAAGTCATTAATTTCACTAATAATTTACCTGTACCTAATAGGGAACACAGCGACTTAACCAATTAAACTTTAAAATTACCTAATTTCGACCTATTTTGGTCGAATTTCCTTTAGCTGAAGTCGCCGACAAATAAATTGTTAGCTGGGTGGTGTACAAAATTTTGGGCACGGTTGACCCCTCAACATGTACTATTCTAGAAATGACTTATTTAACCTGTTACATGGTTATAATAAAATAAAGGAACGCTTAAAAATAATACTGAGAAAATAATATCTCCAGATTTAAAATTAAACTTAATATATCTTACCTGTTGAAATCTTGTTCTTCTGTTTTAATTTTGAGTTCGTCATTAAATAAAAATTTCTGGTCCTCCATTTCGACAAAGTTTTCCCCTTTGAATTCTTCTTCTCCACACGTTTCTTCTGTTTTAATCGCGTTAGGATTAATACTCTCCTCTGTGCAGGTCAACATATTTTCTGGTGTAAAGTGATCTTCATTTTCAAATTTCAGATCATTCACGTCCACGAGATTTTTAATTTTATGTTCGACATCCTCCTTCACTTCTTCACTATCTTCACAGTATTGTATTTCTACCTTGATTGTATCAACGAAATCTCCATCTACCTCATTTATTGCGACATCTCCTGTTGTGGACTGACCTTTCCTGTCTATATCTAGAATTTCACAATCTTTCTTAACAGTTTCTTCTACAATCAAATATTTCGTAACAAAACGAAAACAGTTTTCTAGACAGCAATAGCAAGGTGGACAGATCACAGGCTTCTTGATGATACTTAAATTCTATAAAACGAAAAACAAATATTGAAATTTAAATCATACATGAAAAAAAATTTCACTTAAGAGACTTTTAGAGATTATTTCACTCATCAATATGCTAGCCAATGAAAGACAATTTTTTGACAACATTACACCAATCAAATGCCGTAATTACTTCGACATCGTGGAAGTATAGTAACGTAAAAATAATTTTGAATTTTATTTTGTTCAAGTAGGCTCAGAATACCATGATGAAACATCAAGGTTTTAAGTTTGAGAAAAAAATTCCATCTGTCGTTCTGTCTGTCTGTAACTGTGCAGATATTGACTTGAAATTTGGTACACGTATGTATTATAGCGAGATCTGGAACTAGATTATATTTTGTTCTTATTCCAGGTTGGGGCATAAATGGGGGTAATTAGGCAAAACTAGCAAGTAACAGTTTCAAAAATTGTGATTTAGTGTGTGTACTAGAAACAGAGAGGCCTCAAAATTTATATTGAAATCAGCCACCCTTACTACCACACAGGGAAAAATACTATAGAATAATTTTGCACAAGGTTGTTCAATTATGAATTGTACACAGTTTTTATACAATTGTGTGGAATTATTCAAAAGTGTTGCATGGTTTTTCCTAATACGATTGTGTGCTGATGTTATGTACTTTTATTTGACAAATTGTGTAAAACAAATTGAAATGGGTAAGCGAATTAGTAATCCACAATATTGTGCTATTTTTGATCACAATTTTGTTGTATTTTATTATACAGGTTGCTTAGATGTAATTAAGAGAACATTGTGCAGCATTTTCACTTTGTATATAGAGAAAAAAATTCAAAAACTTAAGAAATTTATAAATATTTTGTGTGAAACAATACCAAGGTCATTTTTAATGTACATGCGAATCATGTGATTAAAATGGACCAATTGTATTATTTCTCTTCTCATTCCATCATGCAGGCCTAATAGATCGACAAAAGACGGCATTGCTAATGCTAAATGCATTCTGCTCTGATCTCGGCTATTTCGATTTATCTAGTGCAAGGAAGAAGTGCTGCCAGCGAAAAGTGAATAATTTATGTAAGTATTACATACCTAGATATTTTAAATAGCTACTGATGCGTGATGCTCCTTTATTTATAATTATTTATATTTTTATTTATTATCATGATTATTTGATTTTCGTTGTCACATACTAAGACGCGAATCGACTCGAGTATCTGAACAATTTATAGTGGAAAAGATTCATGTAATGACAAAACTATACATTTTCGTATATTTCCTTGTCAACATCCTATTTTGTATTTGTAATGTAAAAAGGTAACATAATCGCTTTGAGATTTGTTAGTGTTTTTATTAAGAGACTTAACAGACCAATTATTAGCAAACAATCAAAATGTAGGTACCCTACTGCTAGTAAAATTCTTTAGACTTTTTTTATAATAAAGCCGGCTTTTTATAATTTACTTTCCTGCAGTGGATGGTTGTTTGAAATCGTACCACAGGCGTATCAAATTATTCATATACAAATAAATGCTTTTTGTTTGTTTGTTTCGATTAATTTTACACTTGATGAAAACGATAATAGTGAACCCTTCAGTACCACGCGATCGACGATTAGCTGACCTTTTCTCGGATGTACTGTGTTAATACGCATGTACCACTGCCTTTGCTTTTGAACTTTTACGATTTCATTTCGATTTTTTTAGATGTAACCTCTCACTATTTGCCATCATGTTCGAAAACTAAAATCGATTTATTTGGCTTTGAAATGTCAACATTACTTTACGTCGAAGATGCTCAATTTTCAAACGCATTTACTTGATTTAATTTTTGATTTGGCGGTCGGTACACGTGAAATCATCTATGTTTTTGAACATCCGATCAATATTTTTTGCCGAAATCTTTTTCATTTTGCATTCAACAAGCTATTCCTGATGTTTCAATTTTTTGAACTTTTTATTTTAACTTGAAAAACGTCTATTTACCCCATTTTTTATTAACTTTCTGATGCAGTCTTTTATATTTATCAAGTAAAACAATGTTGCGAATTTTACAGAAATGTTTCCGGACTATTATCCCAGAAAACAAAGAATATATCCATAATATTATGCAATGTTAAGTGGAAGTAACATGTTCAATGTTCTCTTGCAATATATTTATATTAAAACAACGTAACCGAGAAATGTTAAATTTCGAAATATGAAACAAACATTTAAGAAACATTGGTTACATTAAATAACATTTAATAGTATGTCAAAATACTTTCTAGCAACGTTGAAGTTATATTAAAGTAATAATATCTTGTTTACTGGGATTTATACCGGGTGTGTCATTTCTCGGAACCTTCAATGGTTTCATCAAACTTGGTTTAATTTGAGCGATTTTTTTTGCCAAATCCTACACGTAAAATCGTATTTATTATACAGGGTGTTCATTTTTCATGTGCCACTTTAAAAATTTACCATTTTTCTTACATGTTTACTATTTTCTCAATAATATTACAAACTTTAATGACTTTTAAATGAATAGCCACAAAATTTTCCTCTTACCATAGAGGGTCTTTATTTTTTTCATAACAAAATTAAAATATTTGTTTCTCTCATAGGTGCAAGTAAACTTTTATTCTTTTCGTCTTTGTGTTTAGACTAAATCATATATGGATGAGATTAAGGTCTTGCTGGCCCAATGGGGTTTACCTGAGATCTTCGATTCTTTTGTTGGTATGAAGAATATCATGTTATAATTTAAGATTGAGTGACATAATAAGTATATATGGTAAGGATGATTTTTTATTAATTTTGAAATGGACTGATCATTTTCCAGTCTTTGGCACGATTGAAAAAATAATTGTATATAAAACTGATACTTCGACATACTTCTATTTCTTGTGTAAAATTTTAAAAACCATTGATTTTTCTAGACATTGTTAGGCATTTGAGGTTGAAGAAACAGATGAAATTTCAAATTTCCAAGTTAAAAATTTACATTCATATATGTATGCCTTGTTTTTGTCACTGATTTAAATAGGAAATCGTTTGTTTCGTTTAAATGTTCCGTTTAATGTTTAATTTATGAATATAGATACAACCAAGGAATAAGCATTTTTTAAAAGATAACGATGACTTGCATAGAACAGTGTTGGAGAATTTATAATAATTTTAATTTATTTAGGAAACATTTTTTAAAGTCTCATGTTCTTCAAAATCAAATTTCATCCTAATTTAGAAGTTAAAGAAGATGTATCTGCTGATCTCGAGGTCAACTAATAATTGCTGAGGAAATATTAGATGCATTCTGAAGATGTATCAAATAATATTTTTTCAATTCATCTAGATTTTTTTTATTTTGAATTTGTTATATTGCATATATCTAAATATGTATGTTATAAATAGTTTTGTATTTTTATATATTATTTTAAATAAAATAAACAATTTTTCAATAAAATATAAACAATTTGTATTATTATACCACTCAACGTTTAGTATTTAATTAAATAGTATTACATAAATTATAAAAATTAAATCCCAAAGTTAGGGAAAAATAAGTACAATATTGTTCAAAAATTCCACATAGTATGAATTAAAAATTAATGCAGTTTTGTGCTTAAAATTCAGGAATGCAATAAAAAAAATCCATATGAAATTTATTACAAATGAACACAGTATTGTGCGTATAAATTGCGATTACAATGTAAAAAATCTATATAGTAGGACTTAAAAATGAACAAAGTATTGTCCATATAAAGTGCGACTACAATGTAAAAAATCCATATAGTACGAATGAAAAATGAACACAGTATTGTGCATATAAATTGTCACTGCAATGTAAACACATTACACAATTGCAGCTGATGTTTGACACAACATTGTGCAAAATTATATTATAAAAAATAGAACATGTTAAAACAAATTGTTGTAGGTGCGTACCTATTTGATGTGGAAAAATAAACAATACATTGTTTGGAATGATAATATAATTCATTTTACACAAACAAATGCAATTAGATTGCACAAATTGTTCCCGTCACTTTTTCAGACACAATTTGTTATAATTTTCTTAACAATTGTCGATGAAATATACAAAGATTTCTCTCTGTGCACTCCAACTCAATTATAAAAGTGGGTAAACAAATAAAACTGAGATTTGGTGTGTGTGCAAGAACCAAAGGCCTCAAAATCTATTTTGACATGAGCCAACCCCCACCGGAAATTTGGAAATGTAAGCAAGAAATACTTAGGCAGCAGTTTTTTCTCTTTCAACGCATCAACAGATTGTTTCCAGACGGTAATATAATTTGTGTAAATTAGCAGATGAGAAAGATGAGAGGCACATTAACACAGTTCTAGAGATAGATACAGCTACATACATAAAAAAGGGACACTTTTGATTGGATGGAAATCATGCAAATTTATTTATTACTTAAATATAATTCAATGCTTTAAATGCTGGAAATTTGGACACATGTCCAGTAACAGGAAAAGTAAAAATGAAATTTGTCAGGCAGACAATTTTTTTCAAAAATTATACATTATTTATAAATTGTGTAAATTTTAAGCAGGTGTTTTGAAATGTAAATTCTTTTTTTTTTAGCTTTTCAACAATTAATTAAAAATAGCAATTAACAAATTTTATTAGTCTGTCGGGCATAACAAGTTTGTGCCGTGGGAGCTTAAACTAAAGGTCATTATTTTATGTCATCCACAAAAGTAAATTCAATCAAAGTAGAGCACAATGTGAAAGGGTAGGGCTTCCTTTTCCCTCTTCAAACTTTTTTATGCATATTTCTAGGCTCCAAAAACTTTTTATTGTGTACTTATGTATCATCATTTTTTTTAAATCATTGATGTAACTAATGACAAAAGTTAAAGGATGCACCTTCCAGAAGGCCCTAGCTTTCTTAATAGATATTTCAGGACCTATGCTTATACCCAACTAGCAATTTGGTATTTTATAAAAGCTGCAGAAATGGATGGACACAAATTTTATAAAACAACATTAGTCTCAGAAACACTTTAAAACGTTATTATGACAGCTATAAATGCAAAATTTACATCGTCTTATAAAATAGTTTAGTCATTGTTGACATTTTGTAAAAGCTATTGCAACCATTACAAAATAATTGTACAAACAATTCCGCAGGCTCTAAGAAAATTGGGTACAGCCACTATAAAACAGTTTTATTGAAGCTTCATTTAATTGTGTTATAAAGCACATACTTCACTGTTATTATTGCTATAAAACACCAATAAAATAAAACAATTTCTTTAATGTATTCAAAAAGTCGCATACATATACTTTAAATTTAAGGACAGTTTGTTTTAGTCATCATAATTTTATAATTAGCACGTATTAACTGTCATAAATATTAATAAAAGTGTGGTTATTAAACTTTTTCTTGTCATATTTACGACCTCGCTGGTCTCATAAAATGACCTCCTTCTATAAAATATGTTTGTGTTAAATACAAGCGATTCTTACAAAACATCTATAAAATGTGTCTTAAAGGCAGTGGCGGCTGGTGAAATTTCAATATTTTTTTTCTCATCTGTGGCGCATGGGACCCATACGAAATTTGGGAAATAACATCTAGAGAAGCACTTCTCTAATGACCCCTAAAAAATTTTGAAAACGCAGTTTGCGAAAAAATTTTTGAAAATTCGTTAGCCTCCCCTGGGTCTAGGGACACCTGTTTATTTTTATTTTTTTTTTGTCATATGCATTTGACGTTTCATAAAAATACAACAATAGATTTTGGAGTTTGTGAAAATATTTTCATTACTAACTGAAATACAATGAACTGAAATTTTGTAATTTACAATTTAACAAATTACAATATTTCAATTCGTTGTATCTCAGTTAGTAATGAAAATATTTTCATAAACTCAAAATCTGTTGTTGTATTTTTATGAAAAGTCAAATGCATATGACAATAAAAAATAAAAATAAACAGGTGTCCCTAGACCCAGGGGAGGCTAACGAATTTTCAAAAATTTTTTCGCAAACTGCTTTTTCAAAATTTTTTAGGGGTCATTAGAGAAGTGCTTCTCTAGATGTTATTTCCCAAATTTCATATGGGTCGCATGCGCCACAGACGAGAAAAAAAATATTGAAATTTCACCAGCTGCCACTGCTTAAAGGTGACAGTCTTGTAACGGGCCGTATCTTAAATGAAAAATATAACAATTTTTTTTTACAAATGTCGTATTTTGCATTTTTGTTATAACTTATAAGCGAAGAAAAATAACTGTAAAAATAACCAGAACAAACAGTTTGACAAAAACTATAATTTACTGTAACTATTATCGTTAAATTGGTATTAAGTTGTCATTTTAACACCCTGCTCATTTTATGAAAATTTTCACTAGTAATCTCCCTAGTGCTTAAAAAAATTCTGGTAACTAATTAAAGCATGTGGGGGATTCAGTAAGAAAATTTCACTCCTAAATTACATGAAAAAATAAATAATATAAGAATGACAGCTAGATTAGGTTAGGTTATGTTAGTTAGTAGGCTGTGCACTGCATAGAAAGGTTGGGTTGATCCTTTGAATATAGAGAGAAGGAAGGACAGTTCAAATAAGAAGCGACGGAAATGCATGTAGAATTTTGATTAATGGTTGACCAATATTGCGGATAACCTTGGGATCGGTAACGTTTTTTGTAGTATTGTAATTAGTTTTTCTTCATGCTGAACTTTTTATAAAGGATAGAATTTTCTGATAACTCACTAACAAAAAAAGTTTCCCATGTGGTGCACACTTTCTGCTAGGTAGGCAAATATATTTACTATTAGACATTACAGAGATAAAAATGAAATTTAAAATTTGAAAAATTATATGCTTAAAGTAAAATCTTCCAATACGGTTCTGCCCATTTAGTTAGAGCCTACTTCATCTCAGAAAACAGCGTTTGTTGTTTTTTATGCATATGCGCTTTGCGAGCCAATATGCTACCAGGTAACTTTTACATAATTCTTATAAAATAAATTACTTACTTTCGCGATATTTTGGCAACTTTTTTATAATAAATATGTTAGAATTGTGTTGTAAATGTAGCTATTCAAGACAGTATTGGCGCAATTTGCATAATTATCGTTTTTTTGTAGAATGGAATTACTTTTTCTTCATACAGAACTTTTTAAAAATGATAGAATTTTCTGATAACTCACTATAAAAAAAAGGTTCCCATGTGGTGCACACTTTCTGCCAGATATTACAGAGGTAAAAACATAATTTAAAATTTGAAAAATTGTACGCATAAAGTAAAATCTTCCAATACGGTTCTGCCCATTTAGTTAGAGCCCACTTCATCTCAGAAAACAGCTGTTTGTTGTTTTTCATGCATATGCGCGTTGCGGGCCAATATGTTGTTAGGTAACTTTTATGAGATTCTTATACAATAAATTATTTACTTTCGCAATATTTTGAAAACGTTTTTATAATAAATATGTTAGAATTGTTGTAAATGCAGCCACTGAGACAGTATTGGCGCAATTTGCATAATTAACCTAAAAATTAGGTTTTTCAAGTGTTTCCCATTGTCCTAAATCTGATATTTTTAATTTCTACTTTAGCACGTAGGATCTACACCAGTCTGCTCAGTGTTAGACATCCCAAGGAATAATTTAAAAGTCATTTGGACTTGAGGTTTTAAGAAAGGTTTGTCAGGGTTAGGAAATAGTCATGTGCTTTATTGATGTTGTAGTTAAGACCTTTTAGGCTTCAAGTATACTTGCTCTTAATAGTAAGTTTTAAAGCATTCTGTAAGACCTAATTATAAAGCTAATTTGCTAGGATATATATTTGTAATGTATTTATCATAACCTACATAACTCTCCATAAAGCTAATTGGTTTTATGAACGTCTTAAATTCCATTTAGATTTAAAGAGGGTTTAAATTATTCTTTATGGTTTTAACATATTTGCAAAAAATGCATTTTAAATCCTTTTTAAAACTAGACATTTTCAATGCCTATTAGTACTTCTTAAAGGCCATTACAAAACTAGACTCTTAAAACATCCTTGATAAATGTTGTGATGAAACCGTTATGAAAAAAAAAAGGCCTCTATAAATCTAAAAGGCAAATTTTAATTCCATAAAACACTTTCCAAAACCTCAATAAAACATTTATTATAAAAATAATAAACAATGTCTACCTGAAGTGTCGTTGATGCATGTGTGTGTGTGTGTGTGTGTGTGTGTGTGCGTTAATTAAAAGCATTTCACGACTTACTGATGTGTAATTGTCTTTTTTGGAAAGGTGGAAGAAAATAAAAAAGAGTGGCCATTTTAAAAGGACTGTTAAAACACACACACACATACAAATTATTTTGAGGTTAAGTTTGAAGTTTTTTTGTATCAAGTGTCAACGTCCCAAACGTTTTATTACAGCTTTTATCAAGTCCATGTGATCTTCGCCAAGTGCATTTGCATTTTTGTAAGGAAGGGATTATTTGTGAAAAGACTAAAAGGGCTTCATTTAGAGTGAATGTTCTAGGTCATTACCATTATAAGAATATATAGTTTAGTGAGAGGACCAGCGTTGCCAGATCAAAATTTTAAAAGTTATCAGACGATGCTTTAAAAAGTTACTAAATCTTACTAAAATTTCACTAGATTTGAAATTAAAGCTCTCATCTTTAATTTTCAAAAGTTGCAGTGTCTGTAGGACACGTAATTTTCTTGAGCTCTCTGAGCACAGCATAGCTTTGAGCGTCCTCTATCTGATTATTTCGTTGCCAGACTTCGTACTCTGTATCATATTAAATGGTTTGTAACTAGAAAGTACTGTTTGTCTACGAGACGCTAGAGGGCAACGAGTCCAGGCTATTGGATTGTAGCGAATCACGGTCAATAAACTATACGGTTACCTCAATTAGCAGCTTTTAGACGAGAGAGACGCATGGAGCGGGGAATTGAATGAAAGATATTCTGTTAGGGTCTACAGAGCCTACGTCGGCTGTAAACACTACAGGCATCTTTGTCTGTGTCTTTTGCACGGAAATCAGATATGTCTGTCTCTTTCATTCGATTCCCCGCTCCGCGCGTCTCTCTCGTCAAAGAGCTGCTGATCGAGGTAACCGTAGAGTTTACTGACCGTGGTAGCGATTAACGTGAACAGTTCTGTATTAAGTGGATCGCAACTCAAATTTAATGTTTGTCTACCTACCAGTAGAGGGCAATAAATTGGATGATTCAAAAATCATTAAAAATGGGCATTTTCATAAAAGTTTTCACTAAATCACTAGATTTAAAAAAAATCACCAGATCTAGTGAAATTTCACTAGGCCTGGCAACACTGGAGAGGACTGTAAAATGACAATTAGGTTTTAGTTGGCCGGCCATGTTTTTCTTGTTATATAAAAATATTCAAGGTCAATCTCACAATTATAATTACCAATAATTATCACTTTTTCGTTAACAAATTAAGGTAAAATTACAAGAAACGACTGAAAATTACCATGGGAACCAAGAAGCAGCCCATTTTTTAAAATTTGCTGATTACGTGTGTCTATGCAAATTTTGTATGGATATTAAAATCATTATTATTTCTGAGGGGCTCTTGTTTTTTGGGCCTTTCTTATGTACTTTTAACGATAAACTGCCGTTGGTTTTAATTTTTTTGTCATACCTGATGGCTTTTTATTACCTTTTAAATCGGCCTTAGAGAGGTTATAGTGCTCTACGCTTTACACATTTCAAATTCCATTTTATCATCAATAAGTCTGATGGTGTGTTTGCTTAAATCAGTTTAGAAAAAATAAATGCAATAATAAAATTATTTGGATTCCTTCCAGTTTTAAGGTAGCCTTCTAGGTGTTTTCTAGAAATGAAGGAAGCTAATAGAAAAGCTTCTGACAGCTTTAAAATAGATTTTAAGAAAGGTTTTAAAACGGAGAGAACAAGGTTTTCAAGAGTAGCATTATGCCTCACTAAGGATATTGTTACAGCAAAATAGCTTTTTCAAGGCATTTTATAAATAGTTTTATTGCACCCTTGTATACATTTAAGAAACTAAAATTGTTCCTTGGGATAAGTTCTGATTCAATATAAACACACAACTGACACAGGAAATCAATTGTTTCAAATATATGTTATTGCATAATTAGCAGCAGCATTATTATGTTCACGTAAACAAGCTTATTTTGTAACCAATTTATTGCCATTGCCATATTGCAGTAGATTGCAAGGCTATATAATAATTATGTATCCTAGCAGACTCTGGAACAACAATTTACTTTCAATAGCAAAATTATACCAAATAGTGCATTAATATAATTGTTTTATAAGATAATAGGAAACAACTATAAAATAATTTTAATACATATTTATAACGGTGCTGAAAATACTGCCGAACTTTTACTAAAAAAGCACTATAAAATTATTTAGCTTTATAAGCTGAAATGTTTTATAGCTTAGTCAAGGAAATGCTTCTAAAATAATTTCTTAACTACTTTACAAGATATTTTATAATATTGCTGTAAAAACGTTTTAATGATAAATTTATAAAACAGTTCAGTTGCAGACAGCCAAATAGTGTTTTCTGCAACTCAAATATAATCAATTAGCATTTTAGGGCCATTAATAAAATAACAATAAAACAAAATAATCGTATAACATTTAGATTATGAAACAAATTTGCTGGATGGGTAGGAACTTTTTTAAATATTTTTGACAGAATTATCCTCAAAAATGAATGACTGCATGCCTGAAACACCTGTATATGGCTTTTTTAAATAAGTGACAGTTGTATTGTTTCTAAACCCCATAAAACTTCATTTGAAAGCAAGGCAAAAATGTAAGCTGTCTTTGGATGAAGCAACAAAGAATTATCCAAAAATAACAAGCCATAGCGATTGCAAAAACTTGAAAATTTTCTGGATAACTTATGATTAAGATATAACTACATTTGACACAGCATTTAGCTGCTAAATAATCTGAATATGTCTCTACCTAAATCATCTTGTATTAAAAATAGTAACATTAAACAGAAAAATTTTGATAAGTACCAATTCTGGAAGACATCGTTCAATCATTTTCTTCAATGCGGCCCCCTCTTCAACATCTAAGGGTATAGTAGAACAATTATTCACAAGATCCATGCAAAATCCACATATGTTTTGATCTTCTGGAACACCAGTACCACTCTCATTGTTCCTCAGAGCTTTTAAATCAAGTTTAACATCTTTCTCATTGTTAACGAATGAAATTAAATAGTTTTGTGTAGAGAAGCACGCTGTTTTAAAATCAAAACATCTTATAAGCATTTCTGTACAGTTTGTACACACCGCAAGTTTCTGTATCACAGCTAAATCCTAAAACAAAATCCCCCAAAAGCATCAGACAGCGGAAGCTGAAATGAGTCGTAAATATTGAAGGGAATAAAATTTATTCCCACATAAATTCTCCTCTTGTAATAGGACGTATTCTTCATTTCAATATTGAGTCGATCAGGTGTGGCACCAAACGTGTTGCTATCTCTTTATCACTTATGTTATAAGAAAAGGAAAGCATACTGTGGTGCAACTCAACGTTGAAATATAGAAAACGCCTATAACTGAGCATTATGTTCAACACTTACTATGTTTGGCAAAACTGTATCCAAGACTTCTTTCATATCCCTCTCCCAAGCTTTAAAATTATCACATATTTTCGAACAAAGTCCGCATATTCTTTCTTGCGTTTCCATTTTCTATAACAAAGTACTTACATTCTTACTTTGAGGCAATAATAAAAAACATAATATACCTACATTTAACATACAAAACAATTTATTTATAGTATCAGCAATGCGTTGTTAACGTCGGTTTAATAATTCTATATTTATTCTTATCAGATTTCTTACTATTACAAAACTTGCATATTCATATTCATTATTAGGTTAGTTCTGGTTTCTGCCGCAGAATATCTTCTTCTTTTCTCAATCTGAACATCCAACTGATCCAACAGACCGCAGAAATTAACCTATGTTAATTAAAAGTGGAGCTCGTGTACCGTTTGACAGCTTGGAGGTCACCAATACTTAACCACAATCATTCTTCTTCTGGTGCTGTCCCCTTAACAGAGCTTAGCGGTCATTAATAAATTCAAAATTCCCGGCTGTATTTTTTTTAACTTTTGCGTGCTATCAATTAGTAAAGTATGGGGCTCGTGCACTGTTTGACAGCCGACATTCTTGGAGGTCACACAAGCTCGTTAACCTCAATCATTCTTCTTCTTCTAGTGCTGTCCCCTTAAAGGGCTCGTGGACCGTTTGACAGCCTACATTTTTGGACGGAGGAGGAGACACAACCTCAAATTTTCCGATTTCTCCATGTGCACGAGTTTTCTTGCGATTGTGACGTTGGGTTTCGTTCTCCTCCCTCCAAGAAGGTTGGCTGTCATACGGTGTAAGAGCACCTTTAAGGGGACAGCACTAGAAGAAGAAGAATGATTGAGGTTAACGAGGTTGTGTGACCTCCTAGGTATCAAACGGTGCACGAGCCCCATTAGGGTGACAATACGTACGGAATTTCGCTGGAAAGTCTTACAAGTGTCCAGCAATAGTCCAGCATTCAGGTTATAGTGAAGTTACAGCATTACGTTTTGCTTGGAAATTTTTTTTTTTTCGGATGCTTCCCTCCCGCTAGTCAAAAAATTTTGTGATCAAAAAAATTTTTTCCGCCGGTAGATAGTAGATATCTTTAATTGAATTGGAAATATCCCGCCATCTCTGTACAATAAGTACAAATCACTATATATCAAAATATATAAGATTCTCTGTACGAAGAAGTGAAACATAATTTAACGGTGAGTTTGTGTAGAACGATCCTTTGAGTATAAAAATATATGCAAGGAGAGAGATTTTGATAGTGGGGGCAATGGAAAATCCGAGGATGGAAACGGCGTTGGTATTTTTAGTCCTTTGGGACTAAATTTGGTCCGTTTTAATGATACTTACCCGAGTAATCCCCAAACAAATCTAGTCCTTTCCTACTGCCAAGCGTTTGTCAGGGCTTTCATCCGTGCACCCATATTTTGAATTTTCAGATATTGACATCTAGTGCCGATAAATCCAACGAGGTTTAAAGTATAGAGGGGCAATACCAATTTAGTATACATACGGTTTGCTTGATCATACAATAAATGTTCGAGGGTCGCAGTGGGGGTGAATTTGTTGGCCCTAGTTGCCAAGATTTGCAGTGGAGTACTGCTTTGAGAGATACAATTAATGAATGAATATTGTTTTTTATTGCTGTTCTCTTACTAGTTGAGCTCATATCTATTCGTCAAATTACTGTAGTAGTAATAAATTAAATTGTATTTAAAATTAAATGCTGTTCTATACATTTTTAAAATATTCACAAATTTCAGATAACGTTAAGTTAAAGTGACGCCTATGGTGGACTATATAGTTGCTTGCCAAGGTCGAATATATTCTGGCCACGTGCCACGCCTACATTACAGTGAAGCGCCATCTGGCGGATAGAAAGAAATAGAACATCTGCACGTACGTCACAGGGTATTTGCCTGGATGATAAACAAATAAATAACCTCACTTTATTTCCTTATGACTTTCAGTGTCCAACGTATAATAATAATTACTATACATAATTAGAGTCAAATTTCCTTATAACACACGCAGAAAATCACCCAGCTAAATATATAATTGTTCAAAGTATACAAACTTTGAATATCACAAAGCACAACACTCACCAAACCACAAACGTTGGAAATAAAGTGAGGTTATTTATTTGTTTATATTCCAGGCAACGACCTTGTGAGGTCACGTGCAGATGCTCTATTTGAACCAGAGCAAAACAAGTTTCAAGGACCAGGAGTGAACTGTTCGGAAAAAGGAACATTGGTCACACTTGTATCATTTTACTTCTGAAAGTTCTCGATGGGTTAACATGTACCTTCTTAAAAAATCGTGTTTCCGTTTTACATATGAACAGCTCTCACACTTGTACTCTGTTATGTTTGAAGATTGATGAACGAGATGATCCTTAAGATCACCCTTACGTTTTGTTACACTTGAGAAGCTATAACACTCGTATACTGTTACTGCCGAATGTTCTTGATGGATCAACATGTGCGCTTTTAGAGACTTTCTATACAGTGTGTCCCCGGATGGAGTCGAAAACATGAATTTACCATATAAAAATCTTAGATCAAATGTACCGGGTGTTAATAAATTAAAAAAACATCAAAATGCCTCAAGAGAGAAGCACCTTTATTTATTATTTTGGAAAAAATGTTTATAAAACAAAGTTGTTTATAATCCAAAATAAAGCCTAAATACAAATTATGAAGTCAAAATTTTGACTTTTACATTTTTTTTCAACATTAACATAATAACATTAACTTCAACGATTGTGGAAAAACCATTTATTCTACATAGCCTCCTCCAACCTCAACACATTTCTCCATCCTTTTAATAAATTCACCATAGACCTTACGAATGGTTGAGGGTACATTCTCTTCATTCACCGTGTCCTGTATTCGTGCTTTTACTGTTTCTCGATCATGCGGCAGATCATCTGCATAAACTTTCTATTTTAAAACACCCCACAGATAAAATCCATTGGTGATCTTGCAGAAAAATTAATCGAATCAACCACTGCCGTACCAAAACTGAGGAATGAGCTGGGCAACCGTCTTGCTGCCAAAAAATGTTACGCCTTACTTCCGGTTGCAGTGTTTATAAATGGCAATACAAAGGTTCCCAAAAGGTCCAAATAAAATGCTGATTTAAATTTTCTTCTAAGCAATATGGATCAACGATTCGATCAGAAAAAATCCCACACCATACATTCACTTTTTTATAACGTTGACTTCGTTTGTGAATGACATTGTTTGGATTTTCAAAAACCCAATGATGACTGTTTTGTGATGAAACGTGGCCATTGGTACAAAATGTTGCTTCGTCAGTAAAAAAAAAAACAATTTGTGAAAACTTCTATCTACGAAGTAATTCTCACTGACCCATAAACAAAAATCCAATCGCTTTTCTTCATCTCCATTTTCAAGTGTATGTCTGAACCTTGGCTTAAACGGTCGAACTTTGTTTTCCATATAAATTCTCTGTAAATGACTTTTACTTACTTCCAGTCTTTGTGAGCATTTCCGTAAAGATAATTTCGGATTTTCTATTACTGAATTTATTGCCAAGTGTTGCCGCATCGTCTTCATTGTACTTTTTCTTGGGTTTTTTGACATCCAATACAGATTCAGTTTCATTGAATTTCTTTACAAGGGTGCACAATGATTGGCACGATACCGCTGTGTTAGGGAACTTTTGGTGGAAAAGGTTAATTGCATATCGATAAGAGACGTCTCCAATCCCATATTTGATCAAATAAATTCTTTCTTGTTTGATAAACATTTTTTAAATAATCAACAGAACACTAATAAATGCATTCGTAAGATAGTAATATTCTATACAATGTCACAACGACGTTTGTCAGTTCAATATTGTCGACAGCACACTCTGTTTCTTAATTTGAATTCATATTAATAAATTCAATGTAAAAAGGTGAACACAATAAAAACATAAAAGTCAAAATTTAGACTTCATAATTTGTATTTAGGCTTTATTTTAGATTATAAACAACTTTGTTTTATAAATATTTTGTCCAAAAAAATAAATAAAGGTACTTCTCTCTTGAGGCATTTTGATGTTTTCTTAATTTATTAACACCCGGTACATCTGATCTAAGATTTTTATATGGTAAATAAATTTTTTCTACAAGCAGAATTTTTTATAAAAAATGACTTTTCGTCATAAAATCAATAATAAAGATGTTTTACCTCTTGTCAATTTCATCCGGGGACACAGTGTATTTTGTCTCAAACGAACATTTGCTACAACTGTACATTTTTATTTCTGAATGTTATTATTAGCTTAAGAGCTATTATACTCACTTCAAATTAAACACACATATTTTTTATTTAGGAATCATTGATGATTTCTTTAATTCTAATATTTTTTTATAAACTCAACTATATAACACATACGTTTTATATCTACCTAATTGCTCATACTTAGATATTATTTTATATTTACAGATTAAATGATATCTATATTATATATGCTATTATTTACATTATAATATAATTGATTTCAATTGAGAAAACGGATTTATTATTATACTCTTCGCAAAAACGAAGAGTATATTGTATTTGATCGGCACATTTCTAAAATCGTAAATATCGCTCGTAGAGAAAAAATTTTCATATCATTGTGTTAGTGAACGAATTCTGAACAACTTTCAAAATGTCCGTCTGTCCGTCCGTCACGTTTCTTGTAAGCACGATAACTTAAGAAAGAAAAGTCCGATTGTATTGAAATTTAGAAAATAAGTTAGTGTTAGCTAGAGGAAGAACCCTATTGTTTTTGAAGAAAATCGATCAGTAAATAAAAAAGTTATTAATTATTTAATTTAAAAAAAAAATTTTTTTGTTAATTTTTGTGGCTTGTACTAAAATGGAAATCGCGAGATATTATTTCCATAGCAAATTTTTTTTGTGTATGAAGTTTACTAATATTTCTTAGAAGTGAAATATGTATGAATGTCGACAGATATATATTACAGACAATCAATTTTCCTAGCAACAGGTGGTGGCGCAGCGGCTAAAGCTTTTCGTTGCAATCCAAGGGTCCCGTGTTCGAATCCCACAGGTTGAATTTTTTTTTCATTTTTTTTTCATACAATTTTTTTCACAACAAAGTTTATATCACAAAATTTAGGATGTCCAAAAACTAACATTATTTACAAGAAAACTGCGAAGAGTATCCTATAGAATGTGTAACAATTATATATAAAAAGCTCAGTAAATTGGCGAAGAGTACGTTTTTAGCTTGTTTTATTGCCAGCAAGGGGATGGTATAGTTTTCGAATATACGAAGCCATGCAAATTTCACACAATTTTGCTTTGTTTACATGTCGTCAGAATAACCATACAAAACATTTAATTAAAATATTCACTAAATTAATATTGAAAAACACACTCGCTAAACTTTACTTAATTCTAAATCTTTAACTAATTAAATCAACAAACTAAAACAAAATCAACTTTTTGAGTTTTTGAAACACATAAGTATTGCGTATATGCATACAGAATTTGCAAGCTGATATAATTTTGAGTTGGTACTTTATGACATCAGAATATCACTAGCGATAATGTATACCGATTAATATATTAGAATTATTTAATCATTATTATTTCTGTGGGTTCCTCTTAGAAACCCCCTCACTTCACCAGTTCCATAAAGTGATTACACACTTGTGTGACCACTGGTATGGTGGATACTTCTGAGAAGTGCGTAACACTGTATTCAAAATTTTAAAAATAAACGAGATGAGGTATGGTACCTGTTTCAGTGAAGGCAAAGTCAAGCACGCCGGAGCGAGTCCGTCACGGGTGATCGTATCTCATCTCGCTGTTCTGGTTAAGTGGTAGAGTAGTATTAGCTAAACCTCCCCAGGACGTTAATATAAATAAGGCATTAAAAAAATAATAATTAAAAAGTCGAAAAAATGTATCTCACATAAGAATCGAAATAGTTACAAAATTGTTTTCCATTACCAAAGAGTGACTGCAAAATGAGCTAAAATTTCGCCTGCTTCTGTAACCTCTAATTCCGCAAGGACACAACCACTGTGCCACTGCCTTAAATTTCAATTGTATTTGAATTTAAATTTTTACTCCTTGAAGCCCGTTGGTATGCAACCCGCTCACCTTGGGCGGATAGCGTGTTGTCTACTTCTGAAATATTTGCGTGGAGAAATTGGTGTAATTATTTAAGGGTTTATAACCGAATTAGGTTTGTTTATTTTTTTTGGGGTCCAAATATTGTTGTTCGGTGGAATTTCGTCCTTTTATATTCTATGGTCAAATATATCGTGTTTTCATGGGCTAAAAAAGTGTAGGAATTTTTCGAGGTTTGAGATTGGTAACACTGGGAATTTCTCGGAAACCTTTCCTTCTTGCTGGAGCCATAGCCGCGGAAGCACGTTTGTCTTTGTGTGGCGAAATTAATGTCTCAATTTGTACCCATGTACTTGTTTGTTGCTGGCAGATAATGGCCTGGGACTCCGCCTCTTCGATTCCTTGTGCCTGGTTTTGTTGGCTGGGTAGCTGGCTGTTTGCTTGTCTGAGCTAAAACTCCACGTGTTTTTTTTTGTTGGGTGTACTCTCCACGCGAGGTAAGCATTTTTATTTTTGATGGTGTTCCAATTGATTCTTATTTAAGTTACGTGTTACAGAGTGCATGGGCGACGATATCTCGTGACAAAACTTTAGGAAGATATGATATGGGGTGTGGTTGTTGTTATGACAGTTTATAGAAGGATGTCGTGCTGCTCTATGGTTTAATTTTGGGGGCGTTGTCCTGCCGCTGTTCCTGGGGTTTCATTCGTTCCTGTTAAGTCAGGCAGAATTATGTTGGTCCAACTGCTCGTCTGGGATGTCGTGTAGGGATTGCAATACCGGTTAACCGGTTAACCGGTTAACCGGTTATTAGGACAAAAAACACATGACGATAATTACCGGTTATTTTAATTTTTTACCGGTTATTTCGGTAAATTCTGAACTTACGATATGTCACGTACTCAACGTTTCTATTTATGTCAGTGACTAGTATTCACTAAATACAGAGTGACTGTCCCAACACTGAACACTTTTAACAATAAATAAATAATATTATAAAAAGTAAAACCCAGACACCAAGCCCTAAGAAATACAAGTAAGACAGACATTGACCATATCGTGCGATAGGAAATTAAATATTTTACTGCCGCAAATATCCGTGGAATACATTTAGAAGTATGTTGTTACCAATTCTTATTAACTTATCGACCCACCAATATCGATTGAGGAAGGACATCTTCAGCTGGTGGTATTCTATGCACAAATATCAGACGACTAACAGATATAGCTTTGAAAAACTAACCCTTTTAACAGGCCGTTTTTAAAAAATATTGTATTTTTAGATTAGGTATTCAGTAAATGCCCTATTTGAGTTTATGTTTATAATTTTTAAGTTGATATTTTTGTTACTTACAGAATAATTATTTATTTAAATTTATTTCATTTATATTTTCTCCTTTTAATAAAAAACCTTTGGTTTGTTCATTATATTAAATATACGTATATAATAGTATATTTTTCAACGAGCATATAATGATGGCTATTATTCACAAGGGTGAAGTTTAAGACACGAGCCGTAGGTGAATGTCGTTTATCACCAGAGTAGCCATTATATGCGAGTAGAATACTATACTTTGTCCACGACTATTAGATATTTTTGTTAAATTATTTACTGAAGAAATTAATTAATGAATTATTTATATTATTCTTTTTGAGTAAAATGTAAAATTATTGTAAATAACGTTGACGTTTAAATTTAATTTGACAAGCCGTTCTTTGACACATAACGGCCTACTCAATCAAATTTAAAAAGGAAATTGTATGATAAAAGAGGGTCTGTTTCTGAAACGCTAAATAAAGTTATCTATTCATAAATTTGATAATAACAGTAAAATTATTCACACAATTGTAGCTATGACAGTTAACGAATAATTATATTTAAGGTTTCAGAAAGTAGCCATAAATTCTACTAAAAAGATTGCACTCGAATTGAAAAAATACCTGCCCGCGACTTCTTATAAACAACTGACTGTCCTTATTATTCACTAGTGAATACTGAAATCATTATTCACTGCAGGGAATAATGGATAGCATTATCCTTGAGGAAACACATACATAATGAGTACATTATTTAATAGTCATGGACAAAAATTTTTTTGTCAAATTTAGATAATTTTGTACATGGAAAAGATAATTGCCATTTTCGCCACCCTAATCATTCATTCTAAAAATTACCGGTAAATACCGGTTAACCGGTTATTTACATTTTTATTTACCGATTTACCGGTTATTAAAACTTCCGGTAAATTGCAATCCCTAATGTCGTGGACAAATGTTTGGGGACCATGTACAACCCTGTGGAGGTGTGAGGAATAAACAGGCGCTGCCGCAGGTCTTAGGACTGTCAAGAAGTCAGTTAAGGTTTTATTTTTCTTTTATTTTTGGGCGTTTTTTTATAAAATTTAATTTAATTAATAACTCAAGATTTTGCAATCGCAAATAAGGCAACCTCTTTGAAGAGTACGTGATGTCTGTTTAGTCCTAAGTTTTAAAGTTTCCATTCACACATTTATGTATACATATTGAAATTTTTTTAGTGCATACTGTTAAGTTGGCACATGGTACCATGGACCGTCTCTAGGCCCTACGCAATGTTGTGTATGAAATATTTAGTCTCATTAATTAAGAACTTTTATTAACACGTGCACCAAACTGTAGAGAGGTATCTTTTTGTGCTTGCATCCTAACTTAAGAGGGGTAGTCTGCCCGCTTTTCATTTTTCACATCAAATCAGATAAACCCACTTTATAAACTGCAAAATTGAAATTTTTTTTTGTTTTATTTTTTTGAAAGGACAAGTATGGTCCACAAGCACTGGATATTATAATTGTTAATGTTTTCTATTTCATAGAATAAATGTTTTTAATAAACGTTGTTGTTTGAGTGTCCAGCACATTCTCGTTTCTTAACACCTACCCAAGATTATGTAATCTCTTACTACTGACAATTTATTGTTGAAGTAAATTTTGATAGAGTATTAACCCTTTCGCTGCGCAGCGCGGTTTCACGCAATTCTCGTGTAGTGCGCAATAAATTGACCGCTTGCGAGTATACGCGCTTGGAGCACGCAGATCCGATATTACGTTACTATTTGATTTGGTTTATTGTATGCATAGTCTATTATTATATATAAAATTGAAAGAAAAACAAAAACCAAGTGCTCTAGTTTCAATAATAATAATTTATTTTTAAAAAATGGTTAAAAACAGTACAAGTAAACATAAACATAAAAACAAAACATTTTTATCAAAAATATTAAGGTACAACAGAAACTTGTGTAAGTATATAAAAATGTATTAATAGTACATGTACGCGTGTTAAATCGCTTTGAGCAGTCTGAACCAATTTAAAAACGACAGGCGAGTTAACGCGCTTGGAGCACAGTGGGCCCATTTATTTTTCGCGCGTATACACGCTTTGAGCAGTGAAAGGGTTAAATATTAAAAGTTTTTCCATTGCAATTATAGATAATTTTAATTTTGTTTCTTGACTGGCAAAATTAACCTTCTAAATCCCTTAAATGTCAAGTGGCGCCCTCTCTGGTTAGTCTGTGCTCAGGATTCTCACTCATGCCCCTTCTGCTCTCCGAAAACATGTACTAGCTGCCGTAAGCGAGTGAACTTTTTTATACTTCGGCATAAAGAAAGTCGCACCACAAAACAAAAAAGAAACAGAACTTCCGTCAAAATTTTCCTTTCTCAAAAACTAAATTGGCATCTTTTCAGTAATCTTTATTGGAGGGTAACTACCCCGTAAATATAGGGTAAAACCCAATATATCTGAAGATATAAAAAAAAAGTAGACAGAATTTGAAAATTAGTTTTAATAAAATTAAAATGTAAAGGGTAAGAGTACTACGTTATTAAGAGCATCAACCCCATAGAGAGCCAATAAGTACAAAACCCCTGAGTGGCTGTTGACAATCATTTTTTCCCCATAGAAAATCAATAAGTGCAAAATTTTAAATAACATGTCAAAGAATTTATATATTTTTTGCACTAAGCGATTTTTAGCACCCTCAGGGGTACCTTTTGTACTTATTAGTTCTCTATGGGGTTGCTGTGGTTAATAACACAGTATCTGACTTTTTAACATTTTATTTTTTTATATTTTGTATTTTCATCATACATAGTCCCCCTAATCCAAAATATCAAGACCTCAAATTAGGTTTTGAAAAAGAAAAACTTTGGGGGTAGTCCTGTTTCTTTTTTTATGTCCTTGCGAAATTATGTAGGTTACAAAAAACAGGATTTTTCGGTTACTCTTTGTTTTGAAATTGTCTAAAAACCTACTTGGGTTATCTTTTTCGTTTTCCATAGAGTCCCCATTTTTTCCTAGTCTAAGATTCTTCATGATTCATACGTGCCTTTTTAGAGAATTTTTGTAGTTTGTATTAAATGAACATTGGTCACAACTGTACGCTGTTCTCTCTGAAGGTCGATGTATCAGCATACTTTTTGCAACATATGAACTATCATACATATATATATTGATGCTTCTGAAAGTTCTCGATAGGTTAACATGTCTTTTTAAATTGCTTTTTGTATTGCTACATATGAACAGCTTGCACATTTGTACTCTTATATTTGAAGATTGATGGGTAAAAATGGTATGGATCTTAAGATTACCCTTACATTTTGTTACATATGAACTGCTACTTTACCTGTACAATGTTACTTCTGGAAGTTCTTGATCAGAGTTCAGAGCAATTTTTCAAACTTGAATTCCCTGACTTCTCCAGGTTTTTCAGAGCTTTGTAAGTTTTTGCATGTCTAATAAGGATATACTATTTGCTGTTTAATGAAATGCTGGAAAGCATATTTTGTAGTTCTATATAAGAATTAAAAATTTTCACATTCCCTGACTTTTTATAAAAATTACCAAAATTCCCTGATTTCTCATTAAACTTTCCAAATTCCTTGACATTTTTAGGCAACTTAAAATTCATTGAGATTTTCCCCTACGAACCCTATTGATGGATCAACACGTGCCCTTTTAGGACGCTTTTATATTTTGTCTTGAACGAACATTGATTGCATGTGGATCCTTTTACGTCTTAAAGATCTTGATGAGTGATTTTAAACGGCCTTTTTGTTTTGTTACATATGAACAGCTATAACACTTGTATCCTTTTATTTCTGAAAGTCCTCGATGGGTTAACATGTGTAACTTTAACTGATCTTTCCGTTTTGCTACATATGAACAGCTATCACAGCTGTATACTGTTACTTACTGTTACTTCTGAAAGTTCTTGATGGGTTAACATGTGTAACCTTAAATTATTTTTCCAGTTTGATACATACGAACAGCTATCACACCTGTATACTGTTACTTCTAAAAGTTCTCGATGGGTTAACATGTGTCTTTTTAAATGATCTTTCCGTTTTGCTACATATGAACAGCTATCACACTTGTATAATGTTACTTCTGAAAGTTCTCGATGGGTTAATATGTGTTTCTTTAAATTGCTTTTTTGCTTTACTACATATGAACAGCTATCACACCTGTATACTGTTACTTCTGAGAGTTCTCGATGGGTTAATATGTGTTTCTTTAAATTGCATTTTTGCTTTGCTACATATGAACAGCTATCACACCTGTATACTGTTACTTCTGAAAGTTCTCGATGGGTTAACATGTGTGTCTTTAAAGTGCCTTTTCGCTTTGCAACATATGAACAGCTATTGCACTTGTATTCTGCTGCTTCTGAAAGTACTCAATGAGTTAACATGTGTATCTTTAAACTGCTTTTTAGTTTTGCAACATATGAACAGCTATCACACCTATATACTGTTACTTCTGAAAGTTCTTGATGGGTTAACATGTGTATCTTTAAACTGCTTTTTAGTTTTGCTACATATGAGCAGCTATCACACCTGTATAATGTTAGTTCTGAAAGTTCTCGATGGGTCAACATGTGTATCTTTAAACTTTTTTTTAGTTTTGCAACATATGAACAGCTATCACACCTATATACTGTTACTTGTGAAAGTTCTTGATGGGTTAACATGTGTATCTTTAAACTGCCTTTTAGTTTTGCTACATATGAGCAGATATCACACCTGTATAATGTTACTTCTGAAAGTTCTCGATGGGTTAACATGTGTCTTTTTAAATTATCTTTCCATTTTGCTACATATGAACAGCTATCACACTTGTATACTGTTACTTCTGAAAGTTCTCGATGGGTTAACATGTGTGTCTTTAAATCGCTTTTTCGTTTTGCTGCATATGAACAGCTATCACACCTGTATACTGTTACTTTTGAATGTTCTTGATGGGTCGACATGTGCTGTCTGTATTGACTTTTATATTTTGCTATGTGAGAACAGCTTCCACACTTGTACACAGTTTTCATAATCATCTGGGATGAGGTAGGAGCATCTCGAAAACTGAAAAATATTATATCTATTACTATTTAATTTCTTGTAATGTTACACGGTATCCATTGGGACATAGATGTAAGACAATCTGTACAAAAGTTTTCCTGTTCATAATTTCTTTTGCATATCAATGCTACTAAAACCAAAATCAGAAATTGAAATGTATTGAAAGTTACAAGATGTTGAAAAATTATATCTTTATGATATGTATACAGGGTGGTCCAAAACTGTCATCCAATATTTTTGTGGCTAATTGTAAATTCAAAATAATGCTGCCTCACTACTTAAATTATAACGATTTAAAATCAATATTGCTGAGTGGTCGAATTTCAAATCTAATCATCGGGAAATATTCTTCGCAGGCTAACTGAATTATTAGAAGATGATATCAGCAACGTGAATTTAACCTAAGTGTATATCTGGTTGCGGATCGTGCCAGAGTCGAGCAGTCTCAGTTGCCGAGGAACTTGTTTTTTGAGACTGATAACTTTTTGTTGGGTATAAAATATTTGGTGACAAGCGTTAGGTTCGTATTGAATTTGTTTATATTTATAAACATCGGTGAGGGGATTTATAATATGAATCTAAAAGTTAATAATTTTCAATTGGTGTATATAAGTCTCCGGATTAGAGAAGATATTTATTTGTTGGAACATTGAAAATTTCCGCTTTCGGGATTTGTTGTCATCATCGCTCTGGGTTAAGTTACTTAGCAGTATTTGGAAATCAAACCCTCTTGTCTAAGAAGTAAAGTATCCAGGTATGTTATTAACCATCATCTCTAATTTTCTGGTATTTGTAGGGTTTTCGTTACCGGATATAACAAAAATATAAAGTGTAAACAACAAAAAGATTCATTATAAGTCCAGTAAATCGTTGAAACCTTTACAAATTAATCAAAAAGTGCGTTACCAGGAAAAAATAGGTTCAAAGTGGTTCTTTGGTACAGTATCTGAAAAACGTAGACATCGATCATATAAAATTAAACGTGATGATGGTTCTTATTTAATAAGAAACAGGCGTTTTATCGACATTGTACCAGAAAATAGCTCTGATGGCGAAAGTGCAAAAGCTGAAATGGAAAATTGTACTTCAAATTTTAATAACACTTTTTCATTAGATGAATCAAACATGGAAGTATACAATGCTCCTCAGCAAACAAAATTTGGTAGAAAAATTGTAATACCTGATAGGTTAATATATAGTTAGTCTATAAACAGTTTTATAAAGGATGCAATTCATTTTTTGTAAATTAATTATTTAAAAAAAGGGAGATATCACATTATGTGATTTATTTGTTGATTAATTTTTTTTTAAAAAAGGGAGATGTCATGCAGGTATTTATAATACAACACTTTTTATGTTGTTACTTTTTGTAATTATCCTTTTTATATACTAATAAAGAGTCTATACTCAACCGTCGTCTAATTTACATGACAGTAATGAGGATGGATAGTGTCAAAAAATTTTTTGAGACCTTATAGCTTATCTTGCTTCTCTACCAATTTTATGGACTTTTACCTGCTTGATTATCTATTTACCAACATTTACCGCAATTTACCCCCCATTACTTCAACTGAATAAGATAAAAATATAATCTAGTTCCAGATCACATACAAATACATACATGTACCAAATTTCAAGTCAATATTTTAAACGGTTCCAGACTAATGGTGCGCACAAAAAAGTTACAGATAGACCGATAGACAGAAATTTTTTTCGCTCAAACTTAAAATCTCGACGTTTCATGACATTTTAAGAATATCTGAATAAAAATTTTCAAAATTTTTTTTGTTGTTACTATACCTCCACTGGATGTGGAAGTAATATTCAGCTTCAACTTTAAGTATTATTTTTTTCTTAAACAATGTAAAATGAGAAAATAAAAATTTCATAATTTAAAATAAAAAAATGTGTGGTACCTATGACCCCATTGGAATTTCCAATAAAGCTCTGAACTACTACTACTACTGAAAAACGAATGCTTCAATAATTAAAAAAAAAATTAATTTAACTCTTACCTGTTAAAATCGACTTCATCAGTTTTTATTTCTATTTCTTCGCTAAGTAAACATTTTTGTTCCTCCACTTCAATAGACTCCTCTTTAGTTTTGTTTTCCCCGTAAAATGATTCTTCTGTTTCAATTGCATCAAGTTTGTCACTCTCTTCTTTATGGGTCAACATATTTATTGGTGAAAACCATTCCTCATTTTTAAATTTCAGATCATCAGTGTCTATAAAATGATTGTTCTTATGGTCAACCTCTCCATCAGCATTTTTGCTATAGTCGATAAATGTATGTTCTGATTTAAATACATTATCTCCATTACCAATTATACTTTCATCAGCATTTTCTCTTTCCTCACAGAATTGTTTTTCTACTTTGATTATATTAACAGAGTTACTATCTACCTCACTTGTCGCAGTATCCCTCATTTTAAACTGTAATAAACTGCTTAGCTGTACTTGATCCTTACCATTTATACTTAGAGTTTCACAATATTTCTCAATCCTTTCTTCCACATTCAAACAGTTCGTAACAAAAAGAAAACAGCTCTCCAGAGAACCATGGCAAGGCACACAGATCACAGGTTTTTTGATGATACTTAAATCCTGTCAATAAAAAATCAAATATTGAAAATTAAGTCCAGATATAATTAAGATGGGGAAGATAGATGTGAAAGTTTAAGTTTGCTCCACAGTTTCTACAAGAAACCAATAGCAAATAAAAAATGTAAGTGTATGTTTCATAATAGCTGTTCAAGTAAAAAAACAAAAAAGTGCTGCTATAGGCAACATTAGGTACATAGAAATAAAAACAATAGTTCGAGTACCTATAATTTCACTAATAGTGAAATAAAATCGGCCTCAGATTATGATGTTTTCTTAAATTGAGGTATAACTAAATGATACCTTCACCATCTTGAAGAGTGTAATTTTGGCCATACGAAATGGAATTTGACAACTTTTTTAGTAAGGCCGACTTTTGCAAAATCTAATTTTTCGTACCTGAAAAGCAATTTGAAAAGTATGTTTTTTTTACAGACATCTTAAAAACAATAAACACTCAAGGACTCAAAATGCATACATAAACATGCGCTTCGCTATGGAGTCTTCACACATGCCTTTAAGTCTATATGCATTTAATATGAAAAATATAATACCTACCAATTCTGGAAGACATTGTTTTATCATTTTCAACTTAACATCTTTCTCTTCGACATAGAGGGGTATAGCACAACTATTTTTTACTGGACTCATGCAAAATCCACATATCTCCTGATCCTGAGGAACAATGGTACCAGTTTTGCTCAGAAACATGTCTATTAGATCCAGTTTGATGTCTTCTTTGTTGGCAAATGAAAATATATAATTATGTGTAAAGAGGGACGTGGTTTTAAAATCAAAACATTTTGTAAGAATTCTTGCACAGTCTATACACACTACAGATTCCTTTATCACAGCTAAATTCTAAAACACAATATACCGAAAATATCAGACAACCAAAATATTTATTCAGCATAGAATTGAACAAAATTTATTCATATGTAAACTTCACCCCTTGTAATTCAGGGTTTATTTTTCTTACTTACTGTTTTTGGAAGCAGTACATCTAAGACGTCCTGCATATCTCCCGCCATAGCTTCAAAATTGTCACATATTTGCAAACAAAATCTGCATATTACTTTTTCTTGGGTGTCCATTTTCAAAACAGATACGTTGTAGAAAAGTTTTTTTTATAATACTGGTTAATAATCACACAACCTGGAATGTTCTTAATTTGCATACAAGGTGTAAAAAGCATTAGTAGTCAATAAAACAATCGCGTTGCTTTCGCTACACTATAACATTTGTTTAATCTGTACTTAATAATAACACTATTACTAACCTCAAAATAAATTTGTCTTCTTCTCAATAAAAAGAGCTTGAACCATAAAATATTTTTCCCGACTGAAATAGATAATTTGTCCTAAATATGGTCGTTATTTCGTTCTCTTTCTATTTTCATGTTCTCTCATAACAGAGGTTGTCGCGAAAATGAAATACGGCGCTATTACCATTCACCATCATTAAAAATATCGACTATAGATAACTTTAATGCAGATAAAATATTATATCCAGTTAGGATATATCAAATTACAAAACCAACATGGATAAATTCCACCGAGGGCGATTTATTTATATCTACTCGATAACTAATGGAATGAACTTAGCCCCAAATAGAATGTAAACGTAAAATAGTGCTGGCTACTCTATGCTGGCTATAGTGCTACAGCGTAGAAGCAGAATGTAGGTTATGTTCGAGTATTTAAGAATAGGTGAGGTGCACGTGATGTTACCTTGGAGGTAAATTACTAGCATATTGTTGATAAGAACACAAAAAGAAGGCCTATTATTATCATCTATTGATTATATTTGACCCACAATATAAACTGTTCACTAGTTTTAAAATAGAAATGTTTTATACAGTTTGAACTTTAACAGTTAACCTTAAAATACCGCTTGTTTCCATGGAAACAATGTCAAAAGTATCAAAAATAAGTTGTTGTACCTCCAGAGTGCACCTCACCTATTATTTTAAATAATGCCCTGACTAGGCATACATCGGATATAAAGGCAATGCACGTACATCGGTTTGGTGTCCGTGCGCTCCAAATTGAAAACACCATATGTAGTTGTACTCCGACGATAATGCGTAGTAATCATTTGAAGAGGTGTAAAATTTATATCCAATTTCTTACTTTTGTCATTTTAGGGCAAGGAATAAATACATTTAAAAAAATACATAAAAATAGTAGGTAATTTAACAAGTGCAGACTGACGTTTTATACTAACATATGTTGTTTTTAGTAATAAAAAAAAAGGAACATAAGAAAACCTTAACCTCACCTAACCTAATTTGCACATTCAGGTATAAAAATAATTTAAAATAATTAATAGTTTTTAACCAAAAAAAAAAAAAAAAAAACGAGCGGACCTTTCAATCTCTGGTAAGACGTTTTACTACTGCGGCTGTTTTAGGACTTGAAAGCAAATGGTTTTTTTTTTTTAATGGCATCCAGAAACGCGAGAGGTCTCATCAGCCAGTCTAAGGGTCTCGAATCTTGTTCCTCCTGACATATCGTCCATTTTAAATATGTACCCTTTTTGTTCGTTTGTTTTGTACCAGAAACACGAGAACGCAACACTGGAATTAAGGATAAGGATTGCCGTCAACGGCATGGTTTTCACGTGTACATACATTTCGACTGGGACTCAGACCACGGAAAGGATTACAATAGAGACGACATGTTAATTTCATTTCAATTTCCCTTAAAATCTTGTATTTATACTTGTGAGAAAAGATATGACCGGATTGTAAAATTTTTTGGAGACAGGATTTCGTGTACACTCACTGGAAATATTACTCCATTGTCAGCTAGTTGTTCGAAAAACTCTCTTCTGCTTAGTTCATATTTGCTACACGTAAAAAGGTAATGATTGATATCACCGACTGATATATTATCGCAATCACATAACTCTTTATCTGTGACTTGGATCTTATATAAGTGACTGGGGAAGCAACCATGGTTAAATCTTAGTCGGCATGAGGTGGAGATGATTCTTTTCTTGAGGTAAAGCAAATGGTTGGAAGAAAGTAAAAAACGGATCATTTGTCTGACGCAAGCACACCAAACCGATGTACGTCCATTGCCTATACTTCCGATGTACGTCTAGTCACAACGTTTAAATAAAGATCATTTTCAAGTTGCCTTTTAAGATGACAGTTCATTTTATTTTCAACACTATTGTTTTTCAAACGAGAATGGAAGTGTAATTTATTTAAAGAGGCGCCTGGTAAATATTTCTATTTTTATTTCACCGCCAAGAAGCATATAACATACACCAAGGGAGGTAATATGATATGAAATGAAATACCTTTTATTTTCCAAAGATTTATAAAAGTATTATAAAGTATAATGCCAATATAAAAAAGTACCATAGGGTTGTAAATTTCATGAAAATATTTTTTCTTTAATACAGATTTGTCCAAAGCAGTTTCGACCACTTTCTGATTTTTACTGCTGCCTTCGAAGTCGAATACAACAGCTGACTCTTTTACACTTCCATTGCTGCTAATTCCAACAGGAGAGATTATGTTTAACAATTTGGCCTCCAAATCTACAGGCGGCAATGTTGGCCCCACTCCCGTACGCGCAAGATGCTTCTTTTCTTCAATGAATTTTGTTTTGGTATTTTTTTTTAGGTCAACTCAAGTCTAAAAAAATGAAAACACTAATTTTTTGACATAGGATTATACATAAAATGGCAGATTTTTAATTCAGCACTGGATCCGTCACGGACTGTCTAGCAGATCAGACTGTATTTATTATGCAAATTTAAAAAGAAAATGACAAGGTTTAATGTGTACTTCGATAGAACCACTGATAATTTCAATAAGGTTGGCATTTTGCAGAATGCACTGGTAGCGTTATAATGATGTCAAAATCTAGTGATACTTGTTTCAGTGGACTAAAAATCGACGATATAATGACGTCTTATAAATGACATTAAAATGACGTGCTACATCTCACGTCATATTGTCGTCTTTTTTCGGTGTTAAATTTATTTATATTTCATCAGATTACAAACTTTAAAACTCGCAAATGGTATTGTTATCGTAAGCACAGTGTAAAGTTTAAAAGAATAGACTGTGCCCTGAGGGAAATTGGCATTATTATTCGAGAATAATGTTTTTTAACAATATCCAAAAGAATTTATATTATCCCTTTCACTGCTCAAAGCGTGTATACGCGCGAAAAATAAATGGGCCCACTGTGCTCCAAGCGTGTTAACTCGCCTGTCGTTTTTAAATTGGTTCAGACTGCTCAAAGCGATTTAACACGCGTATATGTTCTATAAATACATTTTTATATACTTACACAAGTTTCTGTTGTACCTTAATATTTTTGATAAGAATGTTGTTTTGTTTTTATGTTTATGTTTACTTGTACTGTTTTTAACCATTTTTTAAAAATAAATTATTATTATTGAAACTAGAGCACTTGGTTTTTGTTTGTCTTTCAGTTTTATATATAATAATAGACCATGCATACAATAAACCAAATCAAATAGTAACGTAATATCGGATCTGCGTGCTCCAAGCGCGTATACTCGCAAGCGGTCAATTTATTGCGCACTACACGAGAATTACGTGAAACCGCTCTGCGCAGCGAAAGGGTTATACAACGTGTTATTGCGCCAAAATTGTAATATTTGCCTATATTATCTTCAATCAAATATTTCATTATTTTTAGAAATTTTTTGGAAATGATAAGAAAAAAGTTGTTTCTTTATTTATGGATCTGTCAAAAGCTTTTGACAGTGTTGTTCACTTAACACTCTTAGAAAAGCTAGAAACAATGGGGTTTAGAGGAAATATTTACTATATTCTTAAATCATATCTAAACAACAGAAGGCAGTGTGTAATGGTAATGGATGCAGGAATGGAAATTTAATTTGATTGGGAAATATCCAGAAGAGGAGTCCCACAAGGTTCCATTTTGGGTCCAATTTTATTTTTATTATATACAGACGATTTACCCAATATTGTTAGTCATGTAATAAATCTCTTTGCAGATGATAACTCGCTCATCATAAGGGCTAAATCTGAGGAAGAGTTAAAAACAGAAATCAATAGTATAATTAAGACAATGGATAATTGGTATCTAGGGAATAACCTGAAGAACAATATTGAAAAAATGCACCTAATGAAATTAACCTTAAGGGCAGAAGATCCTTTTACCTTAACTTATGACAACCAAACCCTTACGACCACTCAGCACACTAAGTTCCTAGGTATTGAAATTGACTCACAACTAAATCGGAAAGAACACGTACACTATCTCGCTACGAAAATAAGTTCATTTACGTACGCGTTATGTGTCATAGCAAATTCCGTAAATCAGGCAGCAGCATTATCGGCATATTATTCGTATGTAAATTCCAGAATAAAATATGGAATCATTTTTTGGGGAAACTCTGTTGACTCATCTAGAATTTCCAAACTCCAAAAATCTTGAGTTAGAAGTACTTTCCACCTAAAAAGAAGAGAAACCTGTAGTCAAATATTCAAAGAGAAAAACATACTTACCGTACCATGTTTGTATATATATGAATGTGCATGCTTCGTCAAAGAACATTACCAAGAATTATTTAGCAGATATGAAACCAGCCATATGTTTAATACTAGAGGTTGTGCAAGATCAGTGTTACGTCAGCCCCAAACGAATTTCACCCAAGTACAAGAATATCAGAACCTATCAAGAAAAAATTTTAAAGTAAAGCTGAAAACTTATTTATGTGAAAAGTCATTTTACTGTGTTTCAGAATATTTTACCCCATCATTTTGTTCCGTTACTGTAAAGTAATGTTTTTATTTAAATGTACTATTTTTTATACACTTTTTTTGTATGTAATTGTAATGTTTATACCAATTTTTACTTACCAAGACTTCATGTTCATTTTGACTTGTTCTACACCGTTTTATGGTATTATTGAATAAAGGTTATTATTATTATTATTATTATTTGGAAGCCCCGTTTTTTGGACCCGAACCGTTCTGTGGCTTATCCAAGGAACACATAACGGAGGAGGCCCTAAAATGGGGAAAGGAAAAGAAGTCTTACTGGAGGAACACTCCAGGCCAAAGACAAGCGAAAAGGTTTATAACGTAGTCAACAAAGAATGCCACAAGGCTTCTCGAACTTGAAAAGTCCGACCCAAGGCTGATTACAGGCCTTCTAACTAGCCATTGCCCCTTGAGATATCATCTCAAGAACATGGGCATGGGAGGAGATGACAAATGCAGATACTGTGAAGCTGCAACTGAAACTGCAGAACATATACTTTGTGAATGCAAGGTGCTAATGCGTATTAGGCTAAAGTACCTAGAACAGGCAGAATTAACGCCTGAAGATAGGGAAATTAGCTCCCAGGAAAATTGCAAGCTTTGTAAAAAGTCTTGGAATCCTGGGCAACAACTAGATGCAGGATAATTCACAAAAGACCTTTTAGGTCGAGGTAAAGAAAGGTCAACCCAGGGCCAAGCGACCCCTTAAACAATCTACAATGGTAGTTCAGTTTAGAAGCCAGGAAGCAATATCTTCCATTTTATTTAAAACTTCCGACAATATAGGCGTTGCAGACGATTTCTAGAACAATGGATGAAGGGAATGGTATCAAGGCGTAGATTGCGAGACTCACCAGGCTATCATCATCACAGTTGTCATCATCGAGTGGTGAGAAAGTAATTATTTTTCTACGTTACTTGTGCTATTAATTTATTGAACTATTTTTGTGCCATTTTTACTATAAGAATAATATCAATTTCACTCTATATATTTTACGAAATCATTATTACTTATTTAGACCTTGTGGTCAATTTAACTTGATAATTATTTCTTATATTGTTGATTTGCTTAATTATAAGAAGCAAACTTGAATATGCATCTGTCATCTGGTCACCTATTTATCAAAACTCTAAAATGCAAATTGAGTCCGCACAAAGACGATTTCTTAAATATATATTTCTCAAATCTAATGGGTCCTACCCCGAACGGGGCTTTGATCGTAATATCTTACTTAACACATTCAATTTTGACTCGCTTGAACTTAGAAGAAATTGCACAGCTTTACAATTTTTTTACAAAATACTACACAACCAAATAGATTTTATGAATTTAATAAATAGAATGAAGTTTCATGTACCAAGGCTGAATGCTCGGCAACATAATGCTTTTTACGTCAATGTGAGCAAAACTAACATTCAGATCAAATCTCCAATATTTAACATGTCTAAGGTATTTAACGAAGTCGCCGACCTGTGTGACGTCAACTACGATAATCTAAACCATATTATCACTATGTACAAAGATATTCATTTAATTGAATAGGTCTGATAACAATCTCACTTAGGTTAAGAATTCTTATTAACACTACACATGTCTCATTATTGCTATCTGATATGCTTTGTTTTATTATTAAGCCTGAGTATGTTTCCAAACTATAATATTAATATATACAAGATATTCATGTAATAGTTTAAGACTGATTGTAATTGAGCTAAGATTAAGAATTCTCATTTTCACTATTTAAGTCTCATTAACACTATATTATATATTAGGTATATAATTAATAAGTCTGATTATAATTTCATTTAGATTAAGAATTCTCATCAGCACTATGTGTCTCATTATAACTATGTCTCATTATTACCATTTCATATGTTTTATTTATTATTTTCTGTAATTGAGTGTCAACCTATTGAAAATAAACGTATTATTATTATTATTACTATTATTATTATTATTATCTAATTTTCAATAAACAACCTATTTTATCTCAATATCAATTTTTATTATATATGTTGTGTTGTCTGACTTTAATCAGACCTTCCACGGTGGTCAGTTTTGTAATTTAAGAAGTTAGCCAGTAATCTCGCTTAATCTGTGGATGGCACCCTATTACGTAATATCTTGTATTTAGCTTCTTCTTGGTAACAAAACAACCTACTTTGAGGAAGTTCTGCGAAATAATTGGTTCTCTCTCTGGTACAGTTAAAAACAGGATCGACGGCTCAGCCACGCACGAGATCAGCTAGCTGTCAGCCGCCGTACTTTGATTATTCTTATACCAAACCTTGGTATAAATAAATATAATTTTTACACTAAACTAAGTACGTGTGTTTCAATCAGGGGTACTTTTTGTACTTATTTTAATAATACAGTATCTCAATCCTTTACATTTTATTTCTTTATATTTTGTATTTTCATCCTACATAGTCGGTTTTACCCCACTGTTAAAGGGATAGTTGTCGCCTAATCAAAAAACTTCAATTTACTTTTTGAAAAAGAAAAACATTGATGGTAGTCCCGTTTCTTTTTATTATGTCCTTGTGGAATTATGGAGGACACAAAAAACAGGCGGATTTTCCGGTTACTCTTTGTTTTGAAATTGTGTCTAAAACTCTACTTTGGTTATCCTTTTTATTTTCTACAGTGTCCCCATTTTTTACCAATATAAGATTCTTCATGATTCAAAATGTGTGCTGTTCTCTCTGAAGATCGATGTATCAGCATACTTTTTGTCACATATAAACAACTATCACACTTGCATACTGTTACTTTTGAAAATTTTCTATGGGTTAACATGTCTTTTTAACTTGCCTTTTTGTTTTGCTACATATGAACAGCTTGCACATTTATACTGTTACATTTGGAAATCGATGGTTAAAAAATGGTATGGATTTTAAGATTATCCTTCCATTTTGTTACATATGAACTGCTATTTTACATTGTATCCTTTTACTTCTGAAATTTCTCAATGGGTTAACCTGTGTTTTTTTAACCTACTTTTTTGTTTTGCTACATATGAACAGCTATCACACTTGTATACTGTTACTTCTGAAAGTTTTCTATGGACTAACATGTGTTTCCTTAAATTGTTTTTATGTTTTGTTACATGTGAACAGGTATCACACTTGTATACTGTTACTTCTGAAAGTTCTCGATGGGTTAACATGTGTGTCTTTAAAGTGGTTTTCTGTTTTGCTACATATGAACAGTTATCACACTTGTATACTGTTACTTCTGAAAGTTCTTGATGGGTTAACATGTGTTTCTTTAAATCACTTTTTTGTTTTGCTACATGTGAACAGGTATCACACCTGTATACTGTTACTTCTGAAAGTTCTCTATGGGATAACATGTGTCTTTTTAAATTGCCTTTTTGTTTTGTTACATATGAACAGTTATCACACCTGTATATTGTTACTTCTGAAAGTTCTCGATGGGTTAACATGTGTATCTTTAAATAGTTCTTTTGTGTTCCTACATATGAACACTTATCACACCTGTATTCTGTTACATCTGAATGTTCTCGATGAATTAACATGTGTTTGTTTAAATACTTCTTTTGTTTTGCTACATATGAACAGCTATCACACTTGTATACTGTTACTTCTGAAAGTTCTCGATGGGTTAACATGTGTATCTTTAAACTGCTTTTTTGCTTTGCTACATATGAACAGCTATCACACTTGTATACTGTTACTTCTGAAAGTTTTCGATGGGTTAACATGTGTAATTTTAATACGCCTTTTTGTTTTGCTACATATGAACAGCTATCACACTTGTATACTGTTACTTCTGAAAGTTCTTGATGGGTTAACATGTGCAGCTTTAAACTGTTTTTATATTTTGCTACATATGAACAGCTATCACACTTGTATACTGTTACTTCTGAAAGCTTTCGATGGGTTAACGTGTGTGTCTTTAAATTGCTTTTAAGTTTTGCTACATATGAACAGGTATCACACCTGTATACTGTTATTTCCGAAATTTCTCTATGGGATAACATGTGTCTTTTTAAATTGCTTTTTCGCTTTGCTGCATATGAACAACTATCACACTCGTATACTGTTACTTCTGAAACTTCTCGATGGGTTAACATGTGTTTTTTTAAATTGCCTTTTCGTTTTGATACATATGAACAGCTATCACACCTGTATACTGTTACTTCTGAAAGTTCTCGATGGATTAACATGTGTGTTCTTAAGTTGCCTTTTCGCTTTGCTACATATGAACAGCTACCACACCTGTATACCGTTATTTCTGAATATTCTTGATGGATCAACATGTGCTGTTTATGTTGACTTTTACATTTAGCTATGTGAGCACAGCTTCCACACTTGTACACACTTTTCATAATCATCTGGGATGAGGTAGGAACATCTCGAAAACTGAAAGATATTATATCTATTACTATTTAATTTCTTGTAATGTTACAAAGTATCTATTGGGACAGATATAAATATAAGAAAATCTGGACAAAACTTTCGTGTTCATAATGACTTTTGCTTGTCAATGTTACCAAAACCAACATCAGAAAGTGAAATCTTTCAAATGTTACAAATTACTGAAAAATTACACTTTTACGATATACATGGTGGTTCAAACAGTGGCGGCTGGTGAAATTTCAATTTTTTTTCTCGCCTGTGGCGCATGGGACTCATACGAAATATGGGAAATAACATCTAGAGAAGCACTTCCTAAAATTTTGAAAAAACAGTTTGCAAAAAAAATTTTTTAAATTCGGTTGTCCTCCCTGAGTTTAAGGACTCCTGTTTAATTTATTTGTTTTTTGTCACATACATTTGACTTTTCATGAAAATACAACAATAGGTTTTGGAGTTTTTGAAAATATTTTCATTATTAACTGAAATTTTGTAATTTACAATTTAACAAATTACATTTCATTTCATTGGATCTCAGTTAATAATGAAAATATTTTCATAAACTAGAAAACCTGTTGTATTTTTATAAAAAGTCAAATGTATATGACAAAAAAAAATAAATTAAACAGGAGTCCCTAGGGCCAGGGAGGGCAACCGAATTTTTAATTTTTTTTCGCAAACTGCTTTTTCAAAATTTTTGAGAAGTGCTTCTCTATATGTTATTTCCCATATTTCGTATGGGTCCCATGAGCCACAGACGAGAAAAAGAAATATTGAAATTTCACCAGCCGCCACTGGGTTCAAAATTGTCTCCCAATATTTTTGTGGCTAATGCAATAGTACATTTAAAATATCGCTGCCTAAGGAATCACTACTTCCACATCCAGATTTCCTATCCAAGTCTCTCACAACAACAAAAAAACAAAGTTGATACTATTATAGGCCTTTTCATCATAGAAGAGCGCATGTGCTGCCGCTGTTTGTTTGCGGGAACTATGAAATGTTTGGACACTCGATTGTCAAAATGGCTGGACCGGTATCATTTTTTTACATTAATTTAGACGAAAGTGTGATTGACGGTGCAAAATTAATACACAACATTGTGGAAGAACACACTTGCGCTCAATTAAGGCGCTGGCTCAAGTATCCTGGCTGTAAAATGACTGGAAGCAAGAATAAAGAACTGGTTGCAAGGTTAGAATTTAACTCATCAACTTATATACAAGTGCATTAAAAGAAAACAAATGTGTTTAGTCTACAATATACTTAGTAACATTCTTCGTGCAGTAATTGGTAATGCAGTAAAAATATTTTCTGTTTTTTTACGAAAATGTAGGGTCAAAAACGCAATTGAAAATGAGGTTTTTTGTCGATCCTTCTGTGGATAAAGCTGACTCCTTTTTTTCTAATTTTTTCCAATAGGTAAACCATACGATATGGCACTACCTATTTTCAGAAAATGGGTAACAGATTCATCATTATTTGGTTAAAAAACGTAATGTTTATGTCAAATCCAATATTGACATGCGAAAACTGTCCGAAGAAACATGGCGGAACTCGACGTTTTTTAAACAAATAATGATGAATCTGTTACCAATTTTTTGAAAATAGTGTGTGCCATATCGTACAGTTACCTATTTGAAAAAATTGGAAAAAAAGGAGCCAGCTTTATCCACAGAAGGATCGACAAAAAAACCTCATTTTCAATTGCATTTTTGACCCTACATTTTCGTAAAAAAACAGAAAATATTTTCACTGCATTATCAATTACTGCACGAAGAATGTTATTAAGCATATTGGCAGCATTTCAACCATTCAAATCGCCTGGTGAGGATGGCATTTTTCCAGCGCTGCTACAAAACGGACTGGAAATACTGCTACCTTTCCTCACCAGACTATACAGAGTTGGGCGGCGGTAAAAGTAGTATATATACCAAAAGTGGCTCGGACAGAACCAGATCCCAAATCGCTAAGACCCATTAGCCTGACATCATTTCTGTTGAAAGGCCTAGAAAAGGTTCTGGAAACATCAAAATCACACAATCACTTGAGGAAAAAGAGATTGCGGTGGCAGCATTCCTTGACATCGAAGGAGCATTCAACAATGCATTGCCCAACTCCCTATATACATCTGCGGCTGCTAGAGGGGTTGAGCTAACTATAACTGGCTGGATTCAAGCTATGCTTGAAAACAGAATCATAACGACTTCTCTACAGGGAGAAATGGTCAGATTCAGGGCCGCAAGAGGGTGTCCACAAGGCGGGGTTCTTTCCCCCCTTTTATGGTCACTGCTTGTGGATGATCTGCTGGCCATTCTCTCTCTATGGGAAGAGATTCAAGCATCTGTGGACGATCTAGTCATTATGGTTAGAGGAAAATCTGAAGAGGTACTCTCTAATACCCTTCAAGAGGTGCTAAATACAGTCCATATTTGGTGTGAGAGGGAGCAGATGACTGTGAACCCCCACAAAACTGTAATCGTACCCTTCACCAGAAAAAGGAGGCTGAACAATTTAGTGCCGCCCTCCTTAGCAGGTGAAACTATTCCATTTGCAGGGGAAGTGAAATACCTAGGGGTTACACTAGATAAATCACTCAACTGGAACTACCATCTGGAAAAAGTAATCCACAAGGCGCGACTCTCCTTGTGGACATGTCGCAGAATTTATGGAAAAACCTGGGGCATAGATCCACAACAAATATACTGGCTATATATTACGGTCATAAGACCAATGGTAGTGTATGTCTCCATAGTTTGGTGGTCGAAAGGGCTACAACAAACGACCAAAGCCAAACTCTCTGGTCTACAGAGACAAGCATGTCTGACAGTAACTGGTGCGATAAGTACCACACCTTCAGCAGCTCTGGAAATCCTCCTGGATCTACCCCCTCTCCACATCTACTTGGAGAGAGAGGCCAGGTGGGCAACATACAGACTTCAATAAGCGGTAAATAATATGCCGCAGGCTAGCATCAGGCTAGCTTAGTGAGGCGTGTTTGGATTGGTTCTACTTTTGTTTTTCGGTATAATTCGATATTTGAAATATTGTGGAGATGTTTATGTGGGTGACGTAATTTGGTAATACTTCGAAGGGCTGTTCTTTCTCCCACCTCTAAATTCTTCTTGGCTTGTGGTCTGCTGTTAAGGAAGAGTATGTGCCCATATTCCAATATGGGTCTGCAGATACTTTTATAAATTTTTGCTGCTGTTAATGTGGATATTCCGTTATATTTATAGGTCAAGGCTCGGAAGTGTTTAGCTCTTGTATTTATCTGTTTCTTCATCAGGGCGGTGTGATGGTTGAGATTCAGTTTGTGGTCAATCTGAATTCCAAGGTCTTACCGTTTCATTACAAATAGTTACTATGGGCAACCTTGGATTGGAATTATGATTGAAGAGTACCAGCTGGGATTTCAGAGACTTTGGTCTGAATCGCCATAGGTTGAACCAGTTTTCTGTGGTTATTATCAAATGTTGCAGTTGCTGGATTGTACTGTAAAGGTTTGAGTTGTGTGATATTAATGCCGTATCATCAACGAATTGTAGTATGTAGGTTCCCCTGTTGAAATAATCTGGATCCGGATGGTTGTGGCTGTAGATGTCGTGGCAATAAATGTTATATAATATAGCCCTGTCACCCTGTCAAAAAATCCAAATAAAAACTTATAAAAAAAAATGTATAAGTTATTATAATTTTTGATATGTGTTTTAACTGTAAATTCTCATATGGTATCTACCAGTATTGTTGAGTTGTTATAGTATAGTTAATTAAAAGTTTTTATAGATTTTTATAGTGTCTTGAATATAAATTCCCATATGATATCTATTAGTATTGATGAGTTTTTATAGTACATGTAATTAAAAGTTTCTATAGGTTTTTATAGTTTTGTATAGTGTTGTGAATGTAAATTTCCCATAAAAATTCTATTAGTATTAATAGGTTTTTTTACACATTTTGGTTGTGATTTGAAATATATTTTTAACGCCAAATCCCATAAACTTACATAGGTAAGTAAATATTATTTACTTGCTATTAATATTTCAAATATCAATAGTAATATAGTGGTAAACACTAAATACTGCAAAAGTCCTCTTGTTTGCTCTAGCGTTCTAGCCTAAACGCAGTTAATAAGTTAGCAGTAAAAGAGACTTCTTTACTTTTAATTTAACAAGCCCACGCTAGTTTCTTAGGTCACATTACATTAGATATGAATTAGCGACATGTATAACAGCTCCCTCTACTGGAGGCTGGAGTATGTAACACTAAACTTTCATAAGTTTTAATTATGTGTGTGTGTGTGTTTTAAATGTACATTCCTCGTATGAAACCTATTAGTATACGTAAGTTTTTATAGTATTTGAAATACAAAGTTTTTTTATAAGTTCTAAATGTAGTCTGATGTGCGGCTATTTGAAATGTGTTTTTAATGTGAATTCCTTGCCTGAGGTCTATCAGCATTTGCATATATTAATAGGAAATGCGAAATTTTTATAATATTTGCTGCGTACAATGGGTTTTTAATGTAAATTACCTATATGGAGTCTATCAGTAGTTATATGTATTAGTATAATTAAGTTTTTATAGTATTTTAAATATATTATAAGTTCTGAATATGGTTTGATGTGGCTATTTGAGATGTGTTTTTAATGTAAATTCCTTACCTGAGGTCTATCAGCATTTGCGTATATTAATAGGAAATATGAAGTTTTTATAAGATTTGCTGCGTACAATGGGTTTTTAATGTAAATTCCCTATATGGAGTTTATCAGTAGTTATACGTTTTCACGATAATTGAAATATGAAATGTTACAGATATTTTATATGTATTTCAAAAGTATTTTTAATGAAAATTCTCCATACGAGGCGTATCAGTATTTGTAAGTTCTTATATGGTGTTTGAAATACGAAGATTTTAAAGGTTCAGATGTGTCTAAGTTCGTGAAATATTTGAAATGTGTTTTAAATGTAAATTCCTTGCCTGAAGTCTATCAACACTTGCACATTTTAATAATAAACACGAAGTTTTTATAAAGTTCTATGAGGATATGCAATGCCCTAATAGCATACGATGTTCGCCGGACGTCCGTTTTATGTCCATTTAATGTACTGACGTCCGTGGACATAAACTGGACGTCTACCGGACGTTTATAATAGGATTTACTTAAAATTGTACGGAATGGACGTCCTCTGGATGTCCATTTTATGTACTGGAAGTATGTACATTTTAGGTCCATATAGGGACAGGAGATGGACGTCCTTTTCGTGTCCGTTGACTTAAATATTATATTTTTGCAATAAATGATAATATCTCCATACCGCTTTCTCTCCAACACGTTTCCGAAATATGTATACATACCAGTGAATAGCACACTGAACGTCCAACATATGTGCCGCAACAGACGTCCTTCGGCAAGTACACACATTTTAGGTCCCTATAGGGACAGCAGCAGGACGTCTATTTAATACATTAATAAAAAAATGTTAAGAAAACTGGTTTTTCAATTTTACAATGTTTTTATTTACATTTGACCAATATTTCTGTAAAATTTGTAGTTTATTTTTTATAATAATTTATCATTAGTAATTTAATTTTAATATTTCTTGTAAATTATTAATGATATTATTTGATACTAAACATTTATTAAACAGTCAAATACTTTCTACATTTGAAATAAATAGTTATTTTACTCAACTGTACAGTCTTTAAGTAGATACTAATAAGCTAGGATGGTGGCCGAGTGAGAGAACATCGAGTTACAAAGGACGAGGTCGACGGTTCGATCCCTGCTCATTCCGGTTTTTTTTTCTAAATTAATTGGAATGTACAAATATTGTCAAAAGTTGTGACATTTGCACGTCCCTCGGCTGCCCGTCGGATGCACTTTGGACCAAAAACGAACGTCCATCGGATGTCCTGTATGTCGTCGAGGACGTCCTTCAGATGTCCACAGGACAATGTTGTGCTATTAGGGTGGGGTTTTAAAGTAAATTCTCTGAAGGAAGTCCATCAGTATATTTATAAGTATTTATGGTAATTAAATTGCCAAGTTTTATAGGTTTTTATATGAATTTGAAACATATTAATGTAAACTCTCAGTACGAGGCCTATAAGTATTTATGGCGTTTCAAACACGAAAATTTTAGAGATTCCGTGAGTTTTTAATGTATATTCCTCGCTTGAGGTCTGTTGTAAAATTTTTATGCTTTTATGGAAATAAGAGAGTTTTCTAAAATACAATGTGTATACTTACAATGGATTTTAATCTTACAATGGATTTTAATGTAAATTATATGAAATCTATTGTATTAGTAAGTTTAGTTTAGTAAGTATTGTAACTTTTTTAGGTTGACTACTATTGAAATCCCATGAAAAATTTTCAAATTAATAGTTGTAAATAATACTTTTCAATGGGTGCTCTGAGAAATCCTTATTAAATTCTTATATAAAACTAAACTAATAATAACCCTTCAAATCTTATTTATACTAATTATTTCTTATTAAATGTTATAAAATTCATCCCTGGTTTCCTGATGAAACATTATTAGTTTTACTACTATTGAAACCCCATGAACACTTATCAAATTATTAGTTGTAAATCATTATTAATACTTTTTAATAGATGTCCCTATAAATCCTTATTAAATTCTTATATAAACTAAACTGATATGGACCCACGAAGTCTTATAAAAATAAGTTCAAATATATCCTTATAAAAATGTATAAAATGCCTACTATAGGAACTCCTTGGTATATCTTTTCAATTTCATTACTCTTCAGATTCCAAAAAACTCACAAAAGTATTCGATAATACCTTATTCAGAATTTTTAACATGCATCCTTACACGTTTCCATTAAATTCTTATATAAACTAAACTGACATATACCCATGAAGTCTTATAAAAATAAGTACAAATATATCCTTATAAAAATGTATAAAATGTCTGCTAGGAACTCCTTAGTATATCTTTTCAATTTCAATACTCTTCAGATCCCATAAAAAGCCACGAAAATATTCGATGTAATACCTTATTAACACGTTTTAATACGTATCCTTATAAATCCTCTTTAAATTATTATATAAACTAAACTGATAACAACCTCTCAGATCTTACAAAAACATATACTAATTGTTTCTTATAAAAGATTACAGAACTCGTATTTGATTTTACTGATGAAACCTTTTCAGTTTCAACACTATTCAGATTCCATGAGAACTTATCAAATTAAAAGTTGTAATGCCATATAAAAACTGTTTTTAGTATAAACACTTATGGAAACATACCAATAACAACATGGGTATTCCAACTCAATTAAGACTCCTTTAGATACTTATTCATCCCAATATAATTTCTATATGGCAAAATTAATATACTGTATAAAACCTTATAAACCAGATAGGCTCTTATGATTATCCATAAAAAATTTATAAATAAATTTTAATGTTGCTTTGTTCAATATCCCTAACAGCCAATCACGAGGAATCACCAATTCCAAGTGTTTCCTCCGATGTTTGGAAGTAAGTTGAATTATTTAATTTTAAAAACTCATATTAAGAAAACTGTTGTTTTAGTGTATTAAATGAAATCATCATAGAGACACCCAGTCCAGCAAATAGTACTGTGTTTAAAGATAAATTGCAGCATGTAAAGAGAAATCTTACGTTTGATAAGGAAACAATTATTAAAAATGAATTGTGTTCAAAAGAACATGTTCCAATAAAATGGAAATATGGAAATATTATAATTCAAGAAATTATAGTTATCAGACCCGAAACTGAAAATAATTTACCACTCGAAATTTATGAAACCCAGCAAATAATAACTAATACCGAGACTAATACTAACCAAAATTATATTGATCCAGAACTTGAAAACTTGAATCCTTTACCAGGCTGTTCAAACGATAAGCAAAATAAAAAAACTAGAAAACGTCGGTCTCATCCAGAAAAGTGGGTAAAAAATGAATGAAAACGTATGCGAGAATCTGGACAAGAATATACAGATATTAAGGGGAAGAAAAGGCCAGAAAGAGAAGAAAAAGGCGTATGTGCACCACACTGTTGTTATGGCTGCATGGAAAAATTTTCCAAAGAAGATAGGGATAAAATTCATAAACAATTTTGGTGTCTGAGCGACAATAAGAAAAGCCATTTTTATAGTCAAACTACTAAAAAAATTGACCCCATACGAAAGAGAACCTTAAAAGAAACAAGCAGAAAATGTAATACGTTCTTGTATTATTTTAATTTTAAAAACGATACTATTAGAGTGTGTAAAGATTTTTATTTGAAAACTATTGACATTAGCCAGCAGAGAATTTACTACTTTTATAAGAATGTTCACAGTAAGGAAACGTCAATTCCTCGGTCACCTTTAAAAGGTAAAAATACTAAAAAACGCACTCCGAATAATAAAATACAAGAAGTGAGAGATCATATTTCAGCTTTTCCAATAGTAGAGTCTCACTACTGCAGAGCTAATAGCAGCAGACAATATTTAGAGGCAGGGTTAAATATTACCAAAATGTATGATCTTTATAAAGAAAAATTTGAAAATCCTGTTCCATATCACATTTATAACACTATTTTTAATACTGAGTTCAACTTGGCTTTTCATAAACCTAAAAAGGATAGATGCGACAAATACGAAGCATATGGAGTGAATAAACAACCAACTGAGCAAGAACTAGACGACAACGATGATCACATAAAAAGAAAAGATATGACTAAAGAAGAAAGAGGTAAAGATCGAAATATAGAAAAAGTTATAACAGCAGGAGAACAAGTTGCAATTATCTGCCTGGATTTGGAACATGCATTTACATTACCTAGGACAGGTGTATCAAATTTTTACTACAAGTGTAAATTAAATGTTCTAAACCTAACAGCTCACTGCTATATAAATAATCATGTCTATAATGCCATTTGGAATGAATCATTCGGTGGCAGATCTGCAAATGATCTTGCAAGTGCTTTGATTAAAATTCTTAAACTTGCAGTTACGGATGTACCGACTATTACGAAAATAATTTAATGGTCCGATAGTGGTATATCCCAGAATAAAAACTCGCATATGAGCATGGCTCTGAAATATTTCTTAGATTCTCCACATTCTAAAAATGTTAAAATAATTGAACAAAAGTTTTCCGAACCCGGTCATAGCAGTGTGCAGGAAGTTGATGCTGCACATAGCGTTATAGAACGATATTTAAGAAATCTAGAGATTATGAGTCCTGTTTCACTTACAAAACTATTTTTGAAACTATCATCTAAAAAATACAAATTTATTGTGTTACAAATGCAACAAAATGATTTTTTCAATTATAGTGCAGCTGCAACGTTGTGTAAAAACTTTTCGGTCATCCCATATTAGGGATTGCAATTTACCGGAAATTTTAATAACCGGTAAATCGGTAAATAAAAATGTAAATAACCGGTTAACCGGTATTTACCGGTAATTTTTAGAATGGATAAAAATGGCAATTGTCTTTTTCCATGTACATAATTATCTAAATTTAACAAAAAACATTTTTATATACGTATATTTGATATAATGAATAAACAAAAGGTTTTTTATCAACAGTAAAATCACAAGAGCTTTTTTTATCGGATAAATTTCTCTTTGTAACGAAATAATTTTGCCAATCAGTGATTTTATAAGAAAAACTGACATGAAAAAATCGCGAGACCGGAGGTCGAGCGATTTTGTCAAATGTCAGTTTATCGAGCAAAATTACTGATTGGCAAAATTTTGAGTTAAAGGAAATTTATCCATAAAAGAAAAGCTGGAGTGTTTTTTGGCAAGATGAATTAACGACAGAATATGTGAACGAACAACAACAATAATTATCTTTATTTATACAATTATTTGAAGGAACAGTTATTCAAAACACAGTTGTTATAAATTGTTTGGTTTGGTGTACTGATTTCAATATTTTCTTCTCTAGTTTCCACACATGTCGAATACTCGTAAATTGTAGCTGACAGTACAGATTTTAAAGTGACGTACGGCTACTAGATGTACTCTGCTTTTGAGGAACAGGCATTTTTATCGGTGATAAAAAACGATGCATCTTTTTTATCGCTGTCAAAGTAACAAAAATGTGACTGTCAAATAGACTTTATTATACAAGAGTTAATTTATCAACAGTAAAATTACAAGAGCTTTTTTTTATTGCACAAATTTATCCTTGTAACGGTATAATTTTGCCAGTTTTATAAGAAAAACTGACACGAAAAAATCACGAGACCGGAGGTTGAGGGATTTTGTCAAATGTAAGTTTTTCGAGCGAAATTACTGATTGGCAAAATTTTGAGTTAAAAAGAAATTTATCCATAAAAGAAAAGCTCGAGTGTTTTTTGGCAAGACAAATTAACGGCAGAATATGAATGTGAACGAACAACAACAATAATTTATTAAAAATTATTATAATTTTCTCAAAACGACTCATATCGTACAATATAGTTTCCACAATACTTAAAAATTATAGCTGACAGTACAGATTTCAGAGTGACGTGCGACTACTAGGTGTACTCTGCTTTTGAAGAATAGGCATTTTTATCGGTGATAAAAAACGATGCACCTTTTTTATCGCTGTCAAAGTGACAAAAATGTGACTGTCAAATAGACTTTTTATATATGAGTTAATTTATCAAAAAGAACAAATATAAATGTAATAAATTTAAATAAATAATTATTCTGTAAATAACAAAAATATCCACTTAAATAACAAAAATTATAAACATAAACTCAAATAAGGCATTTACTGAATACCTGATCTAAAAATACAATATTTTTTAAAAATAGCCTGTTAAAAGGGTTAGTTAGTTAGTTATATCTGTTAGTCGTCTGATATTTGTGCACAGAATACCACCAGCTGAAGATGCCCTTCCTCAATCGATATTGGTGAGTCGATAAGTTAATAAAAATTGGTAATAACATATTTCTATGTATTCCACGGATATTTACGGCAGTGAAATATTCAATTTTCTGTCGTAAGATATTGTCAATGCTCTCTTTTATTTCTTAGGGCTTGGTGTTTGGAGTTTACTTTTTATAATATTATTTATTTATTGTTAAAAGTGCTCGGTGTTGGGACAGTCACTCTATATTTAGTGAATACTAGTCAGTGACATAAATAGAAACGTTGAATACGTGACATATCGCAAGTTCAAAATTTACCGAAATAACCGGTAAAAAATTAAAATAACTGGTAATTATCGTCATGTGTTTTTTGTCCTAATAACCGGTTAACCGGTAATGCAATCCCTATCCCATATACAAAATTAAAACATATTGTATATGAAAAGGGCAATAAACTAAATCTAAAATATAGAAACACGTTTAGAGAAGAGTTTGTAGAGGTTGCTTTGAGAAGTGACGCTCAACTAAGAAAATTAAAGAAAAAAGATTTAGAGGAACTTCCTAAGCTAGAAATTGATATATATACGGAGAATGATTTGACAAAGATTACTATAAATCCGTTTTACTAAAATATTAGTTTTACTTATATAAACCTAAACCTATTTTACTGGAATTTTAAGAAATAAAGATATTTTTAGTTATTTCCTTTTTTTATTTATTTATAATCAATTACAGACTGTTTCAAGTTACCACTACCGTAACTTAAAGTTAAATTATTAATTAAATACTGTTAAACTAATATTATAATTTAAAAATTAACTAATGCCAGAAAAAAGTGTAATGAATTTAATGGCATATTTATAAGTCGCCAAACAAACAATTTCTAATACTATTTTTTGGATTTGGTGTGTTCAATATCCATGAAACTTGTTCAATGTCCCTTAAAATAAAATATGAATATATGATTGGTACTTTTTGTTCAATATCCATACATTAAATGCTAAATTATGCAGTTATCGGCATGATTTTTAGACTGTCAAAAGTGTTAATCTATAATACGCGTGGGTTTATAATAATATCTATCACCAAAAAGTTTGATAAGTCCTGCAAATCAAATGTATGAACTAATATAGCTTACACGGCTGCTCCTCTAAAATTCTAAAAATGGTTTATTGAACAAACCAATCCTGAGGTGACGTAATGCACATTTCTGATTATGGACGACATCTATACATCAGCATAACTGTGATTACTGTTCCTATAATCGTTCCAGGTTGCTTTCTTGATTATTCTTTTGTTTTTGTTACCTGAATTTACTTTATTTTTCTTAATTTTTTTATTACAGTAAAGATTGGAGCAACTTATCGGTGAAAACATTTTTTTTGTAATTATCTACTTAGTTCTAATGAATAACATATATCGTTGAAAAGAGGAAAAATACTCTATTCAATGCCACTGTTTTCCACCTGTTTTAGATAAATTTTTTAATACCCTGAAGAGTAAATCTCAATATCTAGTGGTTCTAAGGAAATTTAGATTATACCTCATTAGAAAGCTCCATTTTGCAAAAAAATTTCGCCAAAAAAAGTTTTTACATCATATAACAATAATAATAATTCTCACAGTACTCGACATGATAATACCCTGTACATTCCAAGTCACAAAACCACTTCTCTTAAACATTCTCCACTCCACAGATGTATTACTATGTACAATAAGTTATCAAACCATATAAAAAATAATCAAAATTAATATATATTTAGGAGGGTAACTAAAGATTTCTTAATTGACAATGTTTACTATTCTGTAAACGATTATTTAGATAGTTAGTTTTTGTCTTTTTATACATTTTTATGCAGCAGTACGTGAAATGAGTATTTCACGTTCTCAAAACAGTCCGAGAAATTCAATTTCACGACCTTAGTAACAGCCGAAAAACTAAAAGTCACTTTCATAATAACTGAAGTTTAAGTTACTTCAAAATTGACACGCACAAATTGTTATATTTTAACTCGCAGTAACATTTTTCGTATATCAGTTCGGATTTTTCTGGTATTACATCAGCAAGCGCCGAATTTATAATACTTTTTAACTCTGGGGGATTACAAGAAATTGAAATCTCATTATCACTCTCAGACATTTTTACGATTAATCGAGAATTGTCAAGTATATATTCAAAATATACCGTTTCCATAGAAACGTTCTGACGTTAAGGCCACCGCGTTTATTTAGTAAAATATAGCATAAACGGTGGTGTTGTTTTCACCATCTATACTAATTATAATTTACGGTTGCACAAGAAATAGTGTTTATGCCATGGCCGCGAAATTTTTTTGCGCCCTCGAGATTATCCTCGGAGATAATTTTTCTCTCGGTACGTAAAAAGGAATTTCGCGGCTTGGTATAAGAATATTTCGGTAGATTATTTATCTCTGTTGTATACTATGCTTCTGTGTATATTAACAACATATTTGACTTGTCACATATACATAATCATGTATTTTTTAATGACCAAAAAATATCTATCTATCTATCTATGAGAGAAATCGAGGAAATAAGATTTTCTTATTCCATATTCTTGCTTGAAATGATCAAGTCAATTTAATCGCCCTCGGTCACATACAAACCTTCCTGTAGAAATATTGAATCGTATGATGTAATCCAAATCTAAATTGATTCATTTGTTACAAAGGTAGAATGTAAGAGAAAAACAAAAACAAACAAACTTCCAAATGCACATACCTGCCCGATGCCAACGGGAATAAAAATATACAAGTGGAGAAAAGAATCAAAGGGCTCTGAACAGACGATGTTTAAAAACAAGTAAAAAAAAACTGATAAACTGATAATTCAAGATTTCCGTAAAAATATTCAACTTCGGCGGCCCCTTGATTTTGAAAGTTAGAAAGCAGGTATTTGAAAATGTATAAACAGAGAAGACAATCAAAGAACTCTGAACAGACAATTTTTAAAAAACATGTAAAAAGTGCGTATATAAAGCTGAAGATTCAAGATTTCCACACAAATATTCAACTTCGGAGGCACTTGTGTTCTAAAGCTGGAATGCAGGTATTTAAAAATATATAAACACATGAGAAAATCAAAGATCATTGAACAGACTACTACTAAAAAACATGCAAAAATTGTGTAGATAAAGACGATTATTCAAGATTTCCACGCAAATATTTTTCTTCGACTGCCGTTGATTGTCAAAATGAAAATACAAGTATATAAAAATATATAAAAAGATCAGAAAATAGAAAAAACTCTGAACAGATCATGATTATGAAACACGTAAAAAGTGTGTACATAAAGTAGGCGATTCAAGACTTTCAAAAACATATAGTTGCGGATGTGTTATTTTTTTACGAAGCTTCATAATTTAAAATAAAGAAATATGCCATTGAAATTTCTAATAAAGCTTTGAACTACTACTACTAACAAAAAATTAATATTTTAATAATTAAAAAAAAAAAATTAATTTAACTGTTACCTGTTAAAATCGGTTTCATCAGTTTTTATTTCGATTTCTTCGGTAAGTAAACATTTTTGGTCCTCCACTTCAATAAAGTCCTCTTTCATTTTGTTTTCCATACAAAATGATTCTTCTGCTTCAATCGCATCAAGTTTGTTACTGTCTTCTTTAAGAGTCAACATATTTATTGGTGAAAACGGTTCCTCATTTTTAAATTTCAGATCATCTGTGTCCATAAACTGGTTGTTTTTATGGTCAACTTCCCGATTAGCATTTTTGCTGTTTGCGAAGAATGTTTGTTCTGGTTTAAATATATCTTCTCCATTATCAATTATACTTTCATTGGCATTTTCTCTTTCCTCAGAGAATTGTTTTTCTACTTTTATTATATTAACAGAATGACTATGTACCTCACTTGTTGTTACATCTCTGATTTCAAACTGTAATAAACTGCTTAGCTGCACTTGCTCCTTACCATTTATACCTAGAGTTTCACAATATTTCTCAATCCTTCTTTCGACAATCAAACAGTTCGTCACAAAAAGAAAACAGCTTTCCAGCGAGCCATGGCAAGGCGCACAGATCATAGGTTTCTTAATGATACTCAAATCCTGTCAATAAAAATCAAATGTTGAAAATTAAATTTGAATATATTAAGATGGTGGATGATGAACGTGAAAGTTTAAATGTGCTCTGTTGTTTCTGTAGGAAACCAATGACAAATAAAAAAGTTAAATATATGAACAGTTTTGTAATAGACATTCAAATAAAAAAACAAAAAAGAGCCGTGATATGCCAAATTACATAGAAATAAAAACAATACGTCAGGTGCACGTAACATCACAGACAAACCCAAATACCTTAGATGTCAAATGGCGAATGATTGAACTAGGCTGACTTTGTTCTTATGGATTTAAATTAAGAAAAGTCACTCATTTCTCATCTTAATTGTATAACCCCCACGGGGAATTATACTTTGCTAGCTGGCAGCTCTCTCATCGGAGGCATTGGGTGTGGGTAAGGATTTTTGGAAAATTAATTATTAAAGTCTTCAAAAAAGTAGGCGCCACTTAATCATGTTGACGTTAAGATTAAGAAAAAATTTGCCTGTACTAGCCTATTGAACTTGCAGGTATTTCAAAAAAACACAAAGTTAAGGTTGGGTCCTCGAATTAGATTTAATAACAGTAAAAATGCATATGGCACAATAAGTTTCTCTCTAAGGGTAAGAATGTACTCAAAGAACATAAAATACTAGTAGCTTATTAAATTTTACATGTGTTTCGTTCTATGGCCCCCTTAAATAGTACTATTTTTGGTTCACATTCAATGTGGAACTTACTAAATTCGAACTAATGAAATTATCTGATTAAAATTATATATATATTGGCTTTGAGATTTAGCAAAAAAATATTTGAAAAACTGATATAGTTTATGAATAACGACACCGTCTCGCAATCGCAATCGAAGTAGCTTAGGGCATGGGCATTCTTTAAGAGGGAAGAATATTTAATAACGTAATATTTTGTCGAACTCCTCTGTACATTTCCTTAAAATATATAAAGGGATAAAAACCAGACTGCACCCAAGAACTATTCTCTCAACTAATGCACCGCCGAGCGCTGGATTACAAATTATTGCACTTAACATGGCCAGGCTTGTAACAAAAATTGCCTTTCATTAACAATTTAAGAGGTATAAAGTTATTCATCAATTTTAGTGAAAGTTGGTGAAACTATGCCCTTTATCTGACTAAACCTTCTTGTCAAAGGATCCTGGAACAAATCCGATGAAACTGGTGTTTCGGTGGAATTGGTTGAAACTTTGGTATTTTGTAGTTCAAGCCATGCTGATTAAAAGTTCATATCACATTGAGCCGATCCTATGGACAGTTTTTGAGACACTGCTTGTCAAAGTTAGGTAATTTGCGTCATTTTAGACATTCGATAATTTTTTACTCTTAAGTTATTAACTTTAGCAAAAAATTGCAAGGGTCGAAATATTTTTGTTCAAGTCCAATAAAGCTCACTTTTAGGTTAAGCGAAATATATATATATGTCATATTTTGGAATGCTTCAGTGAAATTGGCTGAAACTTTGTTATTTGCACTCATCAGTAGATCCTATGAGTGGTGTTCGCTCCAGGAGTGCTTGAAAGACCTAACAAAGAGGTAACGGGTAATCTGAATCTGTAATGTAAAAATAAGCTTGTATTATTGTCAATATGTGTATAAAGTCGGGTCCCTGTAAATCAAAAGTTTTCTGAAATATAAAATATTAATCAGTTCTAGGGTGCCATTTTCAAAGGGCCGTAGCTCAAGGTATTTGCGGACATATTTTTGCATGTAGAATCTGCACCAGAAGTTTGTCATCGATATTTCCGGAAAATTCTGTATACACTGGCACAAACATACACACAAACACATGCACGCAAGTATACAAACACGCTGGAAGCCATTCATAAACATGTACATAGATTACCCGTTACCTCGTTGTTAGGACCTTCAAGCACTCTTGGAGCGAAAACCACTTCATAGGATCGACTCAGTACAATAGGAATTTTTGATCAACATGATTTTTACTACCAAATAGCAAAGTTAGAATTATATAACTAATCAGAATTATCTAATTTTGACAAGCTGTATCTCAAAAACTGTCCATAGGTTCGATTCCATGTGAAGAGAACTTTTGATAAGCATGACTTGAACAACAAGGTACCGAAGTTTCAGCAAATTTGACCGATTTTCATCAGTTTTGTTCCGGGGTCCTTTAGTGCAAAATATTTATTCAAATGGCTAAAAACTAATAATTTCGAAATTTCCATTGCTTATTACTGAAGTGCATCGACTAACAGGAGGAAGTTTTTACATGCATTTTACACTGGCATTAAGAAAAAAATCCTCATTTAACTTGTTTTTCTGAAATTTGTTTATAATTTTCAAAACGATAGTTATAAACAAATTCAAAAAACTATAAGCATTTTTTATCAAACCAAAAACTGCAAACGAATTATGAAAACAGATGAAATATCCAACATTTTTCTAAAAAAAAATAATGATCCACTTGCATTTGGGGTCGAGATACATCAGTTTTTTGTTTTACAAATACACAAATTGATATTTCTTCTTGAAATTTGGACTGGTTATTCTCCAATGCTTAAATTTTTGTCTCTGCTATTTGAAAATAATTCAAAACTACAATTTTTAAAATTACATCGAAGAAAGCATATACAGTGTGTCCCCGAATGGAGTTGACAAGAGAAAAAACATCTCTATTATTGATTTTACGACGAAAAGTCATTCATAAAAAATTCTGCTTGTTGAAAAATTAAATTTACCATATAAAAATCTTAGATCAGGGATGTTAATAAATTAAGAGAACATCAAAATGCCTCAAGAGAGAAGTACCTTCATTTATTATTTTGGACAAAATGTTTATAAAACAAAGTTGTTTATAATCCAAAATAAAGCCTACATACAAATTATGAAGTCTGTATTTTGATTTTTATGTTTTTATTGTGTTTATCTTTTTACGTTGAATTTATTAATATAAGAATTCAAATTAAGAAACAGAGCGTGCTGTCGATAATGTTGAACTGACAAACGTCATCGTGACATTGTGTAGAATATTACTATCTTACGTCTGCATTTATTAGTGTTCTGTTGATCATTTAAAAAATGTTTACCAAACAAGAAATAATTTATTGGATCAAATGTTATGGGATTGGAGACGTCTCTTATCGATATGCAATTAATCTTTTCCACCAAAAGTTCCCTAACACATCGGTTTCGCGCCAATCATTGCGCAAACTTTTAAAAAAATTCAATGCAACTGGATCTGTATTGGATGTCAAAAAACCCAAGAAAAAGTACAATGAAGATGATGCGGCAACACTTTTGGCAATAAATTCAGTAATAGAAAACCCGAAATTATCTTTACGGAAACGCTCACAAAGACTGGAAGTAAATAAGTCATTTACAGAGAATTTATATGGAAAACAAAGTTCGATCCTTTAAGCCAAGGTTCAGACATACACTTGAAAATGGAAATGAAGAGAAGTGATTGAATTTTTGTTTATGGGTCGGAGAGAATTACCTCGTAGATAGAAGTTTTCACAGAATGTTTTATTTTACTGACGAAGCAACATTTTGTACCAATGACCACATTTCATCATAAAACAGTCGTTATTGGGTTTTTGAAAATCCAAACAGTATCACACAAACGAAGTCAACTTTATAAAAACGTGAATGTATGGTGTGGGATTTTTTATGATCGAATCGTTGGTCCATATTTCTTAGAAGAAAATTTAAATCAGCATGTCTATTTGGACCTTTTGGAAAACTTTGTATTGCCATTTATAAACACTCTGCAACCGAAAGTAAGGCCTAACATTTTTTAGCAGCAATATGGTTGCCCAGCTCATTTCTCAGTTTTGGTACGGCAGTGGTTGACAGATCACTTTGGAGCCAGATGGATGGGAAGATATGCTCCAATTAATTTTTCTGCAAGATCAACAGACCTAACACTAATGGATTTTTTTCTGTGGGGTGTTTAAGAACAGAAAGTTTATGGAGATGACCTGCCCCATGATCGAGAAACACTGAAAGCACGAATACAAGACGCGGTGAATGAAGTGAATGTACCTTCAACCATTCGTAAGAAGTCCATGTTGAATTTATTAAAAGGATGGAGAAATTTGTTGGGTTGGAGGAGGCTATGTAGAATAAATTGTTTTTCCACAATCGTTGAAGTTAATGTTATTATGTTATGTTAATATTTAAAAAAAAATTGTAAGTTGATATAAATGTAAAAGTCAAAATTTAGTCTTCATAATTTGTGTTTAGGCTTTATTTTGGATTATAAACAACTTTGTTTTATAAACATTTTGTCCAAAATGATAAATAAAGGTACTTCTCTCTTGAGGAATTTTGATGTTTTCTTAATTTATTAACACCCGGTACATCTGATCTAAGATTTTTAATGGTAAATTCATTTTTTCGACAAGCAGAATTTTTTATAAAGAATGACTTTTCGTCATGTAATCAATAATAGAGATATTTTCCTCTTGTCAACTCCATCTGGGGACACACTGTATATGTAATTAAATATTACACCTAAGTACCAATTCTGGAAGAGATTGTTCTATCATTATCTTCAACTTAACATCTCTCTCTTCGAAATCGAGGGGTATAGCACTACTATTCTTTACTGGACTCATGCAAAACCCACATATGTCTTGATCCTGCGGAACAACAGTACCAGTTTTGCTCAGATACACGTCTATTAGATCCAATTTGACGTCTTCTTTGTTGATAAGTGGAAATATATAATTATGTGTACAGAGACACGTGGCTTTAAAATCAAAACATTTCGTAAGAATTTTTTTACAGTTGATACACACTACGGGTTCCTGTATTGCAGTTAAATTCTAAAACAGAATGTACGAAAAACATCAGACAACCAAAATATTTATTCAACTTTGAATTGAACCAAATCGATTCATATGTAAACTTCACCTCTTGTAATTGAGGTTTTATTTTCAATACTTACTGTTTTTGGAAGCAGTACATCTAAAACGTATTTGATATGTTCTGCTATAGCTTCAACGTTGTCACATACTTTCAAACAAAGTCTGCATATTATACTTTCTTGGGGGTCCATTTTCAAAACACATAAGTAATGAAAAGGTATTTTATAACAATGTTTAATAATCACAAAACACCGAAGGTGTATAGTCTGCACGTAAAGTGTCAAATTAACAGTCCTTAGTAGGTCTATGGGGCTCGTGCAACGTTTGACAGCTTGGAGGTCACAACACTTAACCTCAATCATTCTTCTTCTTCTAGTACTGTCCCCTTAAGAGAGGTTAGAGATCATTAATAAATGCAAAATTCTAGCTGTATTTTTTTTAACTTTTGCGTGCTATCAATTAGTAAAGTATGGGGCTCGTGCACCGTTTGACAGCCGACATTCTTGGAGGTCACACAACCTGGTTAACCTCAACCATTCTTCTTCTTCTAGTGCTGTTCCGTTAAAGGGCTCGTGGACCGTTTGACAGCCGACATTTTTGGAGGGAGGAGAGACAACCTCAAATTAACCGATTTATCCATGTGCCGTTCGTAGTTTTCTTGTGATTGTGACATTGTGTCACGTTCTCCTCCCTCCAAAAATGTCGGCTGTCATACGGTGCACGAGCCCTTTAAGAGTACAGCACTAGAAGAAGATGAATGATGAATGATTGAGGTTAACAAAGTTGTATGACCTCCAAGCTGTCGAACGGTGCACGAGCCCCATTTCTTTATCCTTTGCACTATAAGTATAGCACTGAGCTGCACTGGTGTAAGATTATCTCTCTTTAACTTATGATATCTGCATTAATGCCATCTCTGTCACTCAAAATTAGTGTCACACTTCTTATACAAAGGAAAGGAAGGACCTAGTAAAGTGTAATAAGCCAACAGACGCATTAATAACCTCTAAATAAAATTTTCTTCTTCTTAATAGAAAGGGTTCTTACCACAATTCTTACCATGGATTAGTATTGAATAGAGACCAGAAGCCCGCACGTTTACACTTAACATCAGGGAAGACCGTTACGCAGAGTATAATGTTGCACGACGGGCCACAGGTGGCGCTAGTAACACACTAAGCAGCGGCTCAGCCACAGAAGGCTCAGCCCAAGCTCAGCCGCCTCCCCACTATATGTTGTCATTTTTGTTTTCTCGCTCAATATCCACCAAGGTGCATGTAGTTCATGAGATATGCTTGAACAAGCACCAGAATTACAACCACTCATATGCAGCCCCCCCGCACCAAATTATGGGCCACGGGGAGGACGGGGTGGCAGGAATTTGAAAAAAAAAAAAAACTTTTGCCAAAATCTCTGGTGGGCCCCTGCTACGGCTCTTTTCAAAGCCAACGGGCCCCCGTGCTTAATAATTGATGAGGGAGGGAGAAATTTGAAAAAAAAATTGCCAAAACCTCTGGCGGCGGGCCCCCACTACGGACTCCTCGGAAGCCCGAGACCCTAAACTCAGTACCCGATAGGCCCCCCATACGGGGGGCCTGAACATATGCGTAAGCCAACCAACAGGAACTGCATAGGCAATGAGACCAATAATCTTTTGCGCGCACCTCAAATACCGTGTTATTTTTATTATAAGGCAACATGTTCCGCGAGTTTCATCATAATGCCATGTTAAGGAATCATGAAAATATGAAATAAACCAAAATATTTCTCGTCACAATATTTATATTTACATAGCCTGAACATTATCTTTTACTCTTACTAGTAATTTTAGAACTTTAACTGATATTTTAAAGTAATTATGCACTCTTACAAATGTTGAGCTTTTCCTATTCTTCGAAAAACATTAACAGGTACCTAAATAAATACGAAAAATAACTGTTAAAAATGATTATAATTTTTTATTCAACCTTTTAGGAAGCGTAAGCAAATTTTTGTCAAATCATACATTCGAACAGTACTTACACCACTAGATGTTTTTTAATTTACTTTCTTCCAGGTACTGTCCCTGAATAACAATACCGTATCATCAGCATAAGGGACATATTTAGCCCCTACATAAAGGGAGAATAAATTATTAAAATATATTAAAAACAGTATTGGTCCAAAACAGTACCCATTTTTGTAATAATTGACTCACTTAAAGAATTTGAAATTTTAACATATTAGGTCCTGTGTTTGTCAAATAGCTTTTGATGACAGATTACAAAGCAGTAAAGAGAGAGTTTATTTAGGATGGCGTCAATATAAGAGTACTAGGATAACCTACCATCAACTAGAACACCTAAGAATTTGGTATTAGGTGTCTGCCTAATACTCGAATCAACAGATCTAACCAGAAGGCTCAAATCAGTTGCAGTAGTGCTGAAAACCACTAACTCAGTTTTTGAATTGATTAGAAGTTTATTAGTGACGCTGTAGTTGTAAGCAGTAATGGCATAAGCACTGGCTGCTTTACTTAACTTATATAAGTTATTTCCTGCTACAATTGCAGACATATTATCTGCAAACAATGATAATGAGCTGTCAGTAAGAATTTGAAAGGGGTTCATTATGTCATTTATAAAGCTCAAAAAGAGAAAAGAGCCAACGATACTCCCTTGGGGTACCCCATAATGACCGGTTGCACAGTTTAGTGATGTTCCCTGCCATCCGCCCTGAGTACAATAATCTGCGAATGCCCTGAGAGATACGTGGATAGCCAACTATAAGACAATCCCCTTACCCCATAATGATATAGTTTATGCTTAAGTATGTCATGGTTAACTATGGCAAAGGCATGTGAGTAGTCAAAATATAAACCCGCAACGCATTTGGCACTGTATAAACTGCTGATAGAATTCAGAGAAGTTAGGATAGGGTCCTGGTTGAACGACCACTGCAAAAACCAAATTGTTAAAATACTACATTTACTAAAAAAAAATTAAGTCTTGAATAAAAAGCTTTTTCATAAATTTTAGAAAGTAGGGAGATTGGCCTATAGTTCCCTATTAAGTCTTTTTAATTTTTTTGTGAACTAGTATAATAGGTTATAATAGGAAGATTCCTTCCTCAAATTATTTATTAATTAAATATGTTAGCACCGGAGCAAGGAATTCGGCAATACACGAGAGCAGAGAGCAGGAGACACCATCAGGACCCGCGGAGCTCTTAACTGAAACTTCTTTTATTAATGCTAGAGTCTCATCATATGCAATGAGTGATAAGAACATTGAATAACTATTCTCGTTCTGATTTAGATTGTACTTTAAGTGAGAGTTAGAATAATTATTTGAGCTGGTCATTTGCTGATTAGGTATATTTAAAAAGCACGAATTGAACTTATGAGCAGCAGTCCAATAATCCTGACTCACGGTCCCTGATTCATCTTTAGAAGATGTAGGGTAAGATTGATTTGGAGTCAAGACTCTAGTAATATATTGACATGACACGGAGTGAGTTTCTTTTTAACAAAAGTTTTTCCAAAACATTAACACAAAACGATTTTAAGAACAGTTTGTATGTATTTTTACATTTTTTTTTAAATGTAACACAAACTTACTTAAAATACACACTAAGATGATAGGCTTGTACATGCAGAGATTGCGAAAAGTGTACGAGTTAATAATAAAAATTTAAAATAACGTTACCATTAAAAATTTGTAAAAATATTTACACAAAATTTCAATTTCCCCCTTCATAACACAACTATCCACGCGAGCGGAAATCAATGAGGAATTGTGATGGTATGAGGTTTAGCTGCGAGCTGTGGTCAGTCGAATCCCATACCTTGAAAAGATCAATGTTTTTAAAAGCATAAAATGAATTCGTTTAAATAAAACCAATCAACTCCTTTATTACATTTATTTAGCAAATATCAATAAAACAGTGTTATTTTTAGAGAAGTAACAAGTAACAATTTATAATATATAAAACTAAATACATCTAAAGTAATGAATTATGAAAGCATACGATTTGTTTAATCTGATGGAGAGCCTAATATAGAACACTAAGTCAGTTCCTATCCACCTACATCACTTCAAAGAGCAAAGTATTCAAACCTCTACAACTTGGCAACCCTTTGAGCTAGCAAGTTCCTTTCGTGATCAAAATATTTATACTTTAAAGAAAAATAAAAATGTTTATTACAAAATGTGTCAAAAGTTGTATAGTTAGGATTGCAATGTTTTAAATGAAGTGAAATTTTGTAGCACCCCAATGAACAATTTCCATCGCCTTAAGTAACGGCTAGTTTTTATAAGCCCAGTAAACATAGCAAGTCCGGCAGAATGCCAGGCGATTAAATTTATTGCTGGGAAACTGTCGTTTGCATCATGATGTTGGCCTGTGTCTTGCAAGTTATAATTCCATAATAAATATACTTTGATGGCCCGTTTACTGTGTTTTATATAGGGATTATTGCATATTGGCCTGATAAAAGGCACATGATCGTTAATTATTTCAAAATTAGGCTATTCTGCTTTATTTAATCACAAAATAGGCTACTTGTAGGTAAGTATTAATTTTTTTTGTAATAATGTAGGAAAAATTAATTATACTCTTTTTTTAGTTTGGAACATATTGGTAGGTATTGAGTTCTGTCGTCTTGATTCTCGACGTAACACAACTACGTAGGTCATGTTTTCATTCCATTTTTTTTGGGTGGCGAAGATATAATAAGCGTGATAGTGGCGACTGATTTATTGGGATTTTCAGCACATAGACTGAGGATTCTACGAGACAATTTTTCAAGTTAAAAACAGAACGGGATTTTAAGACGCGATTCCCTGATTGTATCGTATGATGATTGTAATAGTCTATGGTTAAACAATAAAGTTGTTAATAATGGAAAGTCTGTTTTATTGGAAACAGTAAAGTGAGGACGAGGTAAAGAAAAATCGTGAAAAGTAGGCGGGATGAAGGAAATTGGAACTGGCGTAACCACGTGGCGAGTACCTAAGCTATTGCAGATCGACGGTAACAAGCTATAGAGAAAAATGGTAAAGTTCCGAGAATTCAATCCTGATGTTGAAGACACATTTTAGGTAAACTGCATCTAAGTCATGTTGATACAATGTATCTAAATTGTATCTAGTGCTCCAGAATAGGCTCAACATAGAAACATTACGTGCACAAAAAAACCAATGTTGCTATTTGGGCAGAATCTATTTTGACACAATATATAGTTCTTGGGTCAACACAGTGCCCATCCTGGCTCAAATTTTATTAAATGCGTCGAGATGGTGCGTACTCACCACATATTGTGCCCTGGTTCAGGCACATTTTGCCCCTCGTGGGGCTGTAGGGGGTGAACAATGCATATTTGGGTTTGCTAAGAAGCGATTTAGTGTTGTATATTAGACCACTTATCAGTTAAAATAGGTTGCTTGCTTTCATCATTCGAACTCCATGACCCTCTATATTAAACATAAAAGTCTTACGGCTACTAGTAATAAATGAAATATTTAAAAAAAGTGATTCAGTGCTACATCTGTCATAACTTTATTTTCAGTCTTGTGAAATTATGGGTTTAAAAAGTTAAAAAAAAATATACTCCCAGAATTGACACCCGAAGATTATGAAAAAAATAATAGTTTTTTTTTAATATTTGGATAACTCATATAGATAGACGACAAGTTAAACAGAGCTAATACCCACTAAAAGGTATTGGCATAAATTTGAGGTTGAAACTGTAACTTGTATACAGGATGTTTGATAAAGCGATGCGCTCCTGAATAGGGGCGTATGGGGGATCATTTAGCATCTATATGACTAAATATACCTATATAAAAAATGTTACAATATTTTTTATAAAGCCGATTTTGTACTTTTCTTTTTAAATCTCCATTTATTATAAGGTATACAATGATTAAGCGCTTTAAGTTTAATTTTTGATACTCTAAAATATTTTTTTTTTACCTGAAATAAATAAGTTTCTATTGGTTCAAAAAAAATAAAAAATATATCTATAGACAAAAAGTTTTAATGGTAATTTAAGGTGTCGAATTTCAAAGTCTTATAAGAAAATTTAAAGAAGTTGTCTAGATGTCATAATTATTTTGAAATCTTCTCTATTCTATTCTCTTTCATTGATATTATCATATATATATTATCAAGTTTTATCATTTACTAAAAGAAAAGACAAAAGAATATCAATCGGCAATAGTTTTTCATGTAATAGAAAATTAACTATGTGGGGTTCTTCAACCAAAACAAAGCAGCCTTTTCAAAAACTTCATTAAAAAGGTTGCAAAGTTATTATTTTTTATGTTCGAAATGAGATCCATTGTCTTTAATGCATTTCCGTGCTCGACTTCTTATTTCAACTGTGCTCTTATTTCTGTTCATAATTGTAGGGCAGCTTGTCCCATTCTTGCTATCAGTTGAACACGGCTTTGAAGTCCTTTATTGTGGACAAGTTTCATCCTACTATACATATAAAATTCCAGTGGCATTAAATCTGGTGGATGCCCAGCTCAATACCGTGTGACGGTCTGCCAATTCTTATATCGAACATATCTCGATCGGTGAATTGAGTGTAGTGGACCTATTCTATAGCCTGCACGGTCCCCAGATTCAATGCCACTGAATTTTTTTGTATGGGGTGGAATTAAAGAACTTGTTTATGAGGAAATTTAAAGCTGTGCCGAACTGATAGCAAAAATAGAGCAAGCTGAACTACAATTACGAAGAGAAATAAGACTAAGGACTTTGACTAAAATAAGAAGGAAATAATGGATCTCATTTCGAACATGAATAATAAAATAACTTTGTAACCTTTTAAAGAAAATATTTGAAAAAATAGCTCTGTTTTTGTTGAAAACCCCACGTATTTAATTTTCGATTAAATGAAAAACTAGTGCAGACTGATATTCTTTTACCTTTTTTTTGCAACTGAGAAAACATGATGATGCTAATACCAATGAAAGAGGACAAACCAGAGAAATTTACAAAATAATTCTAAAATCTAGACGACTTTAAAAAAAATATATATAAAACTTTGAAATTCGACGCCTTAAATTACCATTTTCTTCTCTGTACTTAAATGTATTATTTAATTTTTTCTAACCAACAGAAAATTTTAAATTATTTTTCTTTTGGAGGTTTATTTAGTTAGGATTAAGGAAAAAAAAATTGAGTATCAAAACTTACATTTAGTGTGTAATAATTACATAAATGAAGAAAAATGGAAATTTTTACAAGAATACGAAATCGGTGTTATAAAAAAAACCGTAGCACTTTTCTTGCCAATGAAGAGGGCAACGAAGAACTGTTTGGTGGGTGATGGAGCAAAAACTCCTTTCACTGGCCCGGATCCAGCTTTCGGTCTGCCAAGAAGCTTCATTTGATCAGAGCTACAAGGCGATGCCTCCCTGTTCCAGGGTTGGCATCGCTTTACCAAGCACCCTGTATATTTTTTTATTTCTAACAGATATTATATTTATAACTCTATATGAAATATGATAAAAAAAAAGTAATTCTTGTACTTTCATGACAAAATAAATGGTTTACTAGTAAATTATTACCAAATATTTTAAAACTAGTCAACTCGCCATATTCTTTCTTGTTTGCTTTTCTTTAAGATAACTATATAGGATAAAAATGATTGGAGAATATATAAATACCATCACCATGTCATCATGTAACAAATATAATTAAAATACATGATATATACACAATTTATAACATAGTATAACAAAATATTAATGCATATAAAATTAACTTATTCTACTTAAGAACTATGGGTAATCAATTTCATTGAACGTAATTCCATCCCTTTCTGATGGATAATATTATTTATAAGAAAACAAAAAAAATTGTTTAATAAAAAATAGGTATATTAATGATTTTGATTGTTTCTTTTTACATTTCAACTCTAGCTTGTATCAATAAATTATGTTCATAAAAACGTATTTTTGGTACCATTAACACAGTGCTCGTGGCGTGTAAAGTCGCTTAAAAATTACCCAGTAAACACGCATGGAACTTTACTTCTGTGAGAAGTAAGATTAAAAGAACATTTTTTTATACAATATACACAAATAATATGTAAGGAATAACATTTCAACATTTTAACAAAATTTGTTAATGTATATTTTACATAATTTTACATATATTTTACATTAAGGATACGTAAAATTTTACTTTCACATCCAGTGGAAGTGTAGTAACGACAAAAAATTTTTTAAACATTTTTATTGTTCAAATAGGCTTAGAACACCATGAAACATCAAGATTTTAAGTTTGAGCGAAAAAAAATTTCTGTCTGTCTGTCTGTCGGTCGGTCTGTCTGTCTGTCGGTCTGTAACTTTTTTTTGTGCACACTTGAAATTTGGTACACATATGTACTTTAACGAGATCTGGAACTAGATTATATTTTCATCTTGTTCCATTGAAGGGTTGGGGGGTAAATTGGGGTAAATTTGTTGTAAATAGGTAAATCAAGCAATAAGAGTCCATAAAATTGGTATGGATTTCAAATATTACATTATTAAAGTTCCATAAACGATTATTTCCACATACAAAATTTTTTCGTTGTGAGTGACTTGATAGAAAATCTGGATGTGGAAGTAGTGATTCCTTGGGAAGCGGTTTTATGTAAGATATGTTATATAGCATATACTTAAAATCATATCATGTTTAAGTCAATACATTAACTTTATTACTTATACACAAGCTTACATATTTTTTACATAATTATACTTATAATTCAGTAATATTACGGTTCAAATTGCGATATATCCGATTCATAAAGTTTTGAAAATTGGTGGAAATAATCAGGACAGCATATGTAATAATAAACCGAAAAGTTCCCACCTAAATTGTGTGCTTCATCCCCTACGACATAGTATTCACCCCAATTTTCGCTTTTTTAAAATTATCCATGAAATGGTGCATTTTACGACAAAAATACCTATGTACAAAAGTGTTCTACAGGAAATTCTCTACAAAAAAGGTTTTTAGACCATTTCTCCTCAAACGAATAGTACGTTGGTAAATCGGGGCCGTAATTAGCGCAAGTCATATAATTCGTTATCTATTTACCATCACCGAAATGTTCGGTGTTACTATGCAGCACATCATTCCGTGACGCTCAAAGCTACCAATTGGGGGTGCAAAAAGTTGGCGGTATATTAATCCCAATAATGACTATAAAAGAACCAGCTCCCGAATCTGTTTTAACGCTTATTTCATGTTCATGTAAATTAGGGTGCGAATACAGGTGTAGTTGCAGAAGAGCAGGCTTGCGTTGCTCTACATTGTGTTATCATTGCCATGGACAATCATGCTTGAATGTTGAATCTGTGGAAGACGACCAAGATTTATAATTAACATTTGATAATTAGTGGATTAGGCCTACAGGGGATACCACTTTAAAAAAAACGCGCCAAGTACTTACCTCTAGGGTGGTGTGGAAATAAGTACAACACGGTCTTTTTATAGAGGTGAGGGGGTGGAAGTTGTATATTTATTAAAATTGTAAATAAATTTTAGTGCCTACTGCTATTTTAAGCGTTAAACGTTAAACTTTAAGGTAGATCGTACTGTAGAGAGTGCTAGTCGGAACCAACCCTTATGTTTGCGCCATATTTCCCACGTTATTATTAATTTTAGGAAAAAAGTGGTAAAAACCTTTTTGATAGAGAATTTTCCAAGGAACAATTTTGTATATAGGTATTTTTGTCGAAAATTACACCGTTGCCGAGATAATCTAGAAAAACTCAAAATGGGGGTAGAAAGGACGTCCTGGGGGATGAAGCACACTATTTAGGGATGGGAACTTTTTGGTTTAGTAATCCTTATGCTATTCCCCAATTTTCAAATCTTTATGAATTTTGTCGGAATAAAAACGTAATATTCCTGAACTATTATAAATGTTTACCTATTTCATTTTACAACATGGAATGCGTCACGCACCATGTCGTCATATTGCTTGTCTTGATGTAAAATCTAACGTTTGTGCGATTTTTGATCATTTTTGTGAAAAATTGTGGAGGTCTATTAATAACTTTGATGCAGAATTATGAACCCTAAAGCGTTTTTTTCAATATTTATTTTATTTTAACGTTTTATTAGTGTAGGTTAGTTGCCAACATAAACATGCCCGAAAAATGGTATCTTGTTTGCGGATTCGGTGTATATAGGCTTTGTTTAAATTTATAAGTAAAGTCCGGCTTTCTGAATTTTAGGCCTGGCAACCCTAGGTGTATATGAGTTGGAGGTGTACCATTTTCCAGTCAATTATCACTTTCATAATTTTTCTAATAAATGGAAAAAATCAAAAAACTTAACGAATAGCTATAGGCATAATTTAGTAGAACAAAGTTTAGGAAAGACAAATAGATGAAAAAAAAATGCATTTAAAAATTCATTAGCTCATTATGTTTAAAAAAACACCTGTTTTACAAAAATTGATAAATTTCCATTGAAAGAAAATGTTTTTCCTGATTGTGTAAAATTTCAGTTTCTAATGAAATATACTCCTTAATTTGTCTTTAGTTTCTTTTGGTAGTTTGAAATAAGATTTGCTTGAAAAACTTGGCATTGAAGATCTTGAAAGAAGTGTACTTCTTATAAAATCATCTCTGGAATTGGAACCGACGACTTTTTTTGTCGCCTTGGTTACCAGCTTTACGCATCGTTCCACCGCGTGGGTGTGACATGGGAATTTGTCAAAGTTCCACTCAGCCGCTGTTCCACCTGATTTGACCTTAGACCAAATCTCTTCATTGGTGACTCTTCGCAGCAAAGGTGGTGGTGAAAGTGTAGTAGTGTTCCAGTGAATTGTTTCGGTGTAGTCTGTTGCTAGGAAATTGATTTTAGGTGGTTGAAAATTCCTGATTGACTTTCTTTTAGAAGCTTCTAGCCTTTATAATTCTTCTAAAACCTAACTCTCTTATATGATCCCTTTTATCTACTATCATACTCAATAGCAAGTTTTCTGGATGGGCAAATGCGTTTCAAAAAAATGTGTTTCTCTCAATAACTGGATCGATGACTTTTAACAATTCCTCTAGCAGAAATCTTGACGATTTTATAACTTCAAATACATATTCTGGTCCATTTGTGAAGTACTTACTTTTCTTGATATGAAACCATATATGATTTTAGGATAAAAGAAACTAAGATCTTGTGTTCTGTTGGATTTTCAATACTTATATACAATCGGATAACTCTATTCGCCATTGTTAACCATCTTGAGTGGGAAAGTGGGCCAGGTTCATGAACAGATAGATCTTCAGGACCGATTTTATAGCAGAACTTATGTCCAGCAGGTACTGTTGATCTTTGCTTGAAATTTTCCGGTCAATTTCTGGAATCTCACAATCAACACGGTGAAAATTTATTACAAGTTTTTCACATTTACTGAGGCCTGTGCCAATTGGATCACTAAATGATTTTGGCCCAGTTATTTCACCATCTAAAGTTTGAAGCAAATGGCGGAATGACAATTCATTAAAAAGTAAGAGACCTCCCCCCCCGTGTAGTGGTCTTTTAACCTGTTCTTCAATTTTGCGAATAACACCTGTTTTCCACCCCGTATTAGTAACAGTGCCATCACGGGGGACGGTAGCTCAGTGGTTTAGCGCGTCTACATTGCATACTGGCGTGCCTAGCGAAGCAGGTTCAATCCCTGCTCATCATGAAATAATTTTAATTATAAAATTATCCCCAAGAAGTGGTCCGGACTCCACTATAAGCTGTAGGGCCTCGTTTCTCTTTACCTAACACAAATTCATTCCGGATTTTCAAGGAGTTACTTCGGTGACTTGAGAAGCAGTTAAGAAAACATTTTAAGAAAACAAAAAACAAAACATCCAACTACGTCCAGTTTAAGAAGTGAAAATCCAGCTTCAGTTAATAAATACGATTGGCAACGTTTTGAGCAGACCCAGAAGAGGATGAAACATGACCGACGTACACAGAACCTGGTTCTTGTAAAATTGAGTAATGTTCCTCTTTTATGGTTCTTCGAAACTACTTCGAGTTTATTTTTTCAATCTCGAGAGTATTATCTTTCCTTCCATCAAAATATAGTCCTATAGTTTTGAGCGGTTAACACATTTTTCCTTTCTAAGTTTATTATTGTCAACAACACGGGTGTGCTCATCATCAGTTACGATACCAAAATCTTTCAACACACTTGAAGCGATAGCTGCCGTTGCTCTATCTGATAACCCAAAGCGGTCACTAGTCAGCACAGTATTTTTCAATTTAATGCGCATCTGCCATGGTGACTTAATTTCAGGCATAAGTTCTTCGAAATCTTCACTGTCATTTTCAATTTCTTCAGACAAATCACATTCTAACTCTTTTTGCAGGTGAGTTTCTGTATCTGTATGAATTGAGCAAGATGGCTGTGATAATAAATCAATAGTGGACTGAGTTTTTTTATGTTCAACTAATGTTCTATCATGTCTTTGGTTAATTTTTTTTGTTTCCTTTACATCCACATTTCCAATTTTACCTCGAAATTTCTGGCGTTTTTTTCTGGTACTGGCTTATTTGATGGTTCTGGCGATGATTCATTATTAGCCTCATGTGTCTTCTCCCTTCGATGTGGCTAACAATGGCCTTTCTCCCCATGTTACTTAATTGTATTGTTTTTGAACACAAACTACACTTCGAATGATTTTTCAAATTTCCACGCATTAACCAACCCTGTCAAAAAATCCTAATAAAAACTTATAAAAAAAACGTATAAGTTTTTATAATTTTTGATATGTGTATTTGAAATGTGTTTTAGCTGTAAATTCTCATATGGTATCTACCAGTATTGACGAGTTGTTATAGTATATTTAATTAAAAGTTTTTATAGGTTTTTATAGTGTTTTGAATATAAATTCCCATATGATATCTATTAGTATTGATGAGTTTTTATAGTACATGTAATTAAAAGTTTCTATAGGTTTTTATAGGTTTGTATAGTGTTCTGAATGTAAATTTCCCATAGAAATTCTATTAGTATTAATAGGTTTTTTTACAGATTTTGGTTGTGATTTGAAATATATTTTTAATGCCAAATCCCATAAACTTACATAGGTAAGTAAATATTATTTACTTACTATTAATATTTCAAATATCAATAGTAATATAGTGGTAAACACTAAATACTGCAAAAGTCCTCTTGTTTCCTCTAGCGTTCTAGCATAAATGCAGTTAATAAGTTAGCAGTAAAAGAGACTGCTTTACTTTCAATTTAACAAGCCCATGCTAGTTTCTTAGGTCACATTAGATTAGATATGAATTAGCGACATGTATAACAGCTCCCTGTGCTGGAGGCGGGAGTGTGTAATACTAAACTTTTATAAGTTTTAATTATGTGTGTGTGTATGTTTTAAATGTACATTCCTCATATGAAACCTATTAGTATACGTAAGTTTTTATAGTATTTGAAATACAAAGTTTTTTTATAAATTCTAAATGTGGTCTGATGTGCGGCTATTTGAAATGTGTCTTTAATGTGAATTCCTTGCCTGAGGTCCATCAGCATTTGCATATATTAATAGGAAATGCGAAGTTTTTGCTGCGTACAATGGGTTTTTAATGTAAATTACCTATATGGTTACACACACATTAGTTATATGTATTAGTATATTTAAGTTTTTATAGTATTTGAAATACAAAGTTTTTTATAACTTCTGAATATGGTTTGATGTGGCTATTTGAGATTTCTTTTTAATGTAAATTCCTTACCTGAGGTCTATCAGCATTTGCATATATTAATATAGGAAATACGAAGTTTTTATAAGATTTGCTGCGTACAATGGGTTTTTAATGTAAATTCCCTATATGGAGGCTATCAGTAGTTATACGTTTTCACGGTAATTGAAATATGAAGTGTTACAGGTATTTTATATGTATTTGAAAAGTATTTTTAATGAAAATTCTCCATACGAGGCCTATCAGTATTTGTAAGTTCTTATGTGGTGTTTGAAATACGAAGATTTTAAAGGTTCAGATGTGTCTAAGTTCTTGAAGTATTTGAAATGTGTTTTGAATGTAAATTCCTTGCCTGAAGTCTATCAACACTTGCACATTCTAATAATAAACACGAAGTTTTTATAAAATTCTATGAGGATATACAATGGGGTTTTAAAGTAAATTCTCTGAATGAAGTCTATCAGTATCTTTATAAGTATTTATTGTAATTAAATTGCGAAGTTTTATAGGTTTTTATAAGAATTTGAAAGATACTAATGTAAACTCTCAGTACGAGGCCTATAAGTATTTAAAAGTTTTCATGGCGTTTGAAACACGAAAATTTTATAGATTCTGTGAGTTTTTAATGTATATTCCTCGCTTGAGGTCTATTGTAAAACTTTTATGCTTTCATGGGAATAAGAGGGTTTTCTAAAATACAATGTATATACTTACAATGGATTTTAATGTAGATTATATGAAATCTATTGTATTAGTAAGTTTAGTTTAGTAAGTATTGTAACTTTTGAACTATTGAAATCCCATGAAAACTTTTCAAATTGATAATTGTAAATAATACTTTTCAATGGGTGCACTGAGAGATCCTTATTAAATTCTTATATAAAACTAAACTAATAATAACCCTTCAAATCTTATATATACTAATTATTTCTTATTAGATGTTATAAAATTTATCCCTGATTTCCCGATGAAACATTATTAGTTTTACTACTATTGGAACCCCATGAACACTTATCAAATTATAATAGTTGTAAATCATTATTAATACTTTTTAATAAATGTCCCTATAAATCCTTATTAAATTCTTATATAAACTAAACTGTTATGAAGTCTTATAAAAGTAAGTACAAATATATCCTTATAAAAATGTATAAAACGCTTACTAGGAACTCCTTGGTATATCTTTTGAATTGCAGTACTCTTCAGATTCCAAAAAAAACTCACAAAAGTATTCGATAATAACTCATTTATACTTTTTAACATGCGTTCTTACACGTTTCCATTAAATTCTTATATAAACTAAACTGATATATACCCATGAAGTCTTATAAAAATAAGTACAAATTTATCCTTATAAAAACGTATAAAATGTCTGCTAGGAACTCCTTAGTATATCTTTTCAATTTCATTACTCTTCAGATCCCATAAAAAGCCTCAAAAATATTCGATGTAATACCTTATTAACACTTTTTAATACGTATCCTTATAAATCCTCATTAAATTATTATATAAACTAAACTGATAACAACCCCACAGATCTTACAAAAACCATATACTAATTGTTTCTTATAAAAGATTACAGAACTCGTATTTGATTTTACTGATGAAACCTTTTCAGTTTCAACACTATTCAGATCCCATGAGAACTTATCAAATTAAAAGTTGTAATGCCATATAAAAACTGTTTTTAGTATAAACACTTATGGAAATATACCAATAACAACATGGGTATTCCAACTCAATTTTGACTCCTTTAGATACTTATTCATCCCAATATAATTTCTATATGGCAAAATTAATGTACTGCATAAAACCTTATAAACCAGATAGGCTCTTATGATTACCCATAAAAAATGTATAATTATCTATAAGTTTGAAATAGGATTTTTTGACAGGGAAGATGCCCAATCAGGGCTTAAATTAATATCAATCCAATAACTATTAAAATTTGTGTGTTTTGGCATTTTTTGTAAACAATGCAACACTGTCTTATTTCATTAACTAACTTTTTTTATTATTTAAAATACATACACAAAATAATTCTTAATTCATCACCGGCCCATAACCTAGGTAAAACACATTTATTTCATTTGAAAATGCAAAACAAATGTCTATTTCTTTTATATTCTAGATCAGATTAGCTCATTGTCGTTTTTGATTGGTTAAGAAAGTCGCATTAACTGTCCAAACCAATCAAAGACATGTATTAACTGAACTGATCGAAAATAATATAATGCGAAAGAAATAGGCTTCAATAGTGGATAACATTGGGTAAAAAGAAGGATAGGCATATACAGAAGTGTTACAATGAACAAGGACAGCAAGCTCGTCACCGGCATATTTCAAACACGACTTGTTAGTCGCGCAATAGTTTTACAACGTTTACATGTTACAACAGACCAAAGCTTTAACTTTGAGTAAGACAACATTTACATGTCGTCAAAAACTGATTATTTGTAAGTACTTTAAAATTCCCTGACATTTTCTATAATTTACTAAATTCCCAGACTTTTCCCTGATTTCCAGAGTCAAGATTAAATTCCCTGATTTTTCCAGGTTTTCCCGAAAATCGACACCCTGAAAAAGCTATTTGCTCTGTTAATATGATTATTTTTTATAAAAAAGTTTTATGCTTGCCATCATATTAAAACTAAGTTGGCAATGTTGGCAAATTAGTCGCGTGTTGGCAATGGATATTATAATAAGCATTTGTCTTTGTTCAGCTTTCAGCTGGTCTCTCTATACTGGTTAAAATCATCAAGTTCAGTATGTACTCACCGTGAGTGAAAATTTAGCTGCACATTAAATTGTACTAACGATATCACAACTAGTAGGATGAAAAATACGGAGGCCCTTGAAAAATTTTGGAAATTTTAAAAAACGTTTTAAAATTCATTTTTTAAAAAAAGGTTTATTTTTTGTTGACACCGACTTCAATCACACGTTAGTAATAATAATCATGATTTTAGTCCTTATTAGCCATAAATTGTTGCAAAAATTGCAACTAAGTAATTGGTCATTTGAATAATTCCAACATGACAGCTTTTGTTTACAAAGATATTTTTGTAGAAAAATGGAGATTTTTTTTATTAAAACCTGTTGGTTGCCGGCAATACCACAATAAGAGTATTTGATCCTAAGATTGTCACAATGCTCTCGTACAAGAGCATTTGCTACTAATTACAAACAATTTATAATTCTTTTAACATTTATGTAAGTCTATTTGGTATTGTCTAATACCAATTGATCTTGTCTAACACCATTTGACCTATATTAAGATTTGTTGGATTTATTCACAACCAAGGTAAAACCTATTGCCCAAAGATATTTGACTTTTTTGGCGTTTATTTACATATAACCTCACACTTGTTAATTACTTTTCCCTTATCTTAGCTGTGCTGTGATTGCTCTGAAAGGGTCGGTTATATGCCCTTATACCCAGATGCAGTGAACTGCATTGGAATGTGAATAAAAGAGCAAAAAGATATAAATAAGAAGAAGATTTGATTATTTTAATTAATCAAATGTGTGGTATGGCTCTAATTGTTTAAAGTAACCGCTTTGTTTTATTTTCATCCACGTTTGTGAAAAATGCGTCTCCATATTTAATTTCTTGGGGTACTTCACACAAAAGTAATTAAAGAGTAACCTAAAATAAGTAAAATCTATTTATCCACCTGTCAAACTGCAACTTTTGCGATTTTATGAAGGAATTTGTCCAGACTAAATAGTTCTTATGTTACATTTGGCATTATACAAGCCAATACAGCTTTATAGTAGTTTTATGATTAGTATATTTAGGTGCCCCTTTAAAACTCTTAGGCATACTGGTTTTATGAACATTGTCTCTGAGGTAATTGGTTTTCTAGGCCAAATGATTTTATCATGGTAGTGCTGGGTTGACTACCACCATAAAACCTTTACGTGCCGACAGACTCGATTTAAAACAAATGCTAAACGGTATTGAAATTCAGAGTCCGGGAGGTTGTTACAACTCTTAATAAAAGTACTTAAGCTTAAAGAGTTGTTGGCCTGCTATACTACCGCTATATAGCCATTTAACAAACTTACATCCTCAATAAAGCTATTACAAAACCTATTCTAGTCCACATAGCATTTAAATTGTTACTTGGGGTATAACAGAGGCGAGTGTGGTCATAGCAGGGAATGTGTACTTAGGCATGTGACGGTGATATTGCTTACTTGTGCATCATTTTGCCTTTATTGTTCATACTAGTTTTTTTTTAACGATAAAAGTATAAAAATAGCACTACAAGACACAAATAATGAAGCAACAACTTTACAAGAGATAGATTTTTTGGTTTGTGGCTTATATTTTGAAATTATCAACATAATGGCAATGGTATTCCAAAATTGTTATAATTTTTCGCTGCTAAATGGCTACAGAAAACGTTAAAAATTAACCAAAAAAATCTGAGCTATTAAACTATATAACTAACCCTAAAATTTTGGATAGTGAATTCGTATGTAAGGCATAAGGCTTCATTTCCGATAGGTGTCAGCTTTTGATCTTAAAAGCCACACACGGTAACACAATTGACAACAGTTTGCACTTTACTACAAGTTTGCACTGAAGCAATCCCAATTTTATGCAGATGTTTACTGTAAGTCGAATAAAATCATTTTTAATGCCTTGATGAAATTAGTGTAAATAAGTTTATACCTAATGTAGGTATAACTGACTGGTAATTTATAAATAAAATGGAACATCAATAGTGCTTTCTACATTTTTATAATTCCCAATTGATGCCTCAAATATAAGTTGCACGTTTTACATTTGTTCTTAGCAAACACAAGCAGTGATCAAATTAGGCAATTATATTTACCTAAAAAAAAAAAAAAACACTACAAATATAAACCCAATGGGCACACATACACAATTTATTATTAGTATATTTTTATTGTAATTTTCCTATATTAAAAATATTATGTCTTTAAGTCTGTGTCACATTAACGCCAGGTCAATAACGGCCAATTTTTTAGATTTTAAACAACTAGTATACAACAAATATGACATCATTACTGTATCAGAAACTTGGCTTAATATTAACATTTCTAATGAAGCCATATCACTAAATGGGTATAAACTTTATCGACGAGATCGAACTATAATTCGCGGCGGTGGCCTTGCGATATATGTAAAATATACTTTAAAACCCAAAATAATTTCACACCTAGATGTCAATACTACGGAGCAACTCTGGTTGTCTATTAATCATTTTAATAAGAACATCGCTGTTGGCACTTTATATCGTCCTCGAAATTTTAGTGTAGCAGACTTTTTGGACGAATTTGAAAATTCACTTCATATTGTTTTGCCTAAGTATGATGATATATTATGTGCGGGAGATCTCAACATTGATCTTCTGGATGATGACTGTGCTTCTAGCAAGCTGCTAAATAACCTTCTAGATTCATGCGCACTCAAACAAATCATAGAGGAACCTACCAGGTACGGTCCTACGAGTTACTAGACCTCATTATTTGCTCTGATAACATCAAGGTAGTTGCTACGAGGGTCAACGATGTATCTGAAATTTCGGATCATTGCTTAGTCTCGTGTAAAATTAATAAAATACAAGATAAAGTCGTACCGCTCCTGTATACCTTCCGTGATTTTAAAGATTTTAATATAGTCAATTTTGAATACGATCTTAATATGATCGATTTCTCAGAAATATTATACTTAGGCGATGTCGACTCTAAAGTAGAATTTTTAAATTCTACCATTCTCGAACTTTTTAATCACCATGCACCTATTAGGACGGTAAGAATTACTAAACGTAAAGCGCCCTGGCTTACTGAGGCCTTAAAACAACTTATGCGTCATAGAAATAAAGCACTTGCCAAATATAAACAAACAAAAAATATTAAACATTGGAATTACTACAAAAATTTGCGTAATGAGGTAAACTATGCAATAAAAAGGGAAAAAAAGGCATATCTAGAACACAAGATTAGATCTTGCAATAACAAAGACATGTGGAATGTATTGAAAACCTTAGAAATTCATACAAAAAAAAGACTGAAGTACCTACACACCTGCAAAATCCTACGGCTATTAACGACTTTTTTATACAACATGGTAATAATACACCTGATCCTGATACGATTCTTTTTTATAAAAATAACAGATTAGTAAATGTAGAGAATTTTGAATTCTCTCTTACAAACGAAAAAGAAATTTATGAAACTCTCTTAGCTATTAAATCTAAAGCCATCGGTGAGGATTTAATTAATATTGACATGTTATTATATAGTGATATAAAATGGCGGACGATGTAAATACACAATTAGTTGCTCTATGTAAATATTGTGAAAAAAAAGTAATTAAAAAGGTGCAATGTGTTAATTGTGCTGCAGTGTTTCACAGAAGCTGTGCAACAAGAAAAACATGCTGTAATAAACAAGAATTACAAAAAGAAAATCAAAAACACACTAACAATGAAGAGAATGAAGAAGAATTTAATGAGGTATTAATGGAAACATTAAAAGTAGAAAACAAATTATTACAGGATTTTAACCAAAAACTAAGGGAGATGAATCAACTCTTGAAAGAAAAAATATGTAACTTAGAAGCTGAGATAGATTTTGTAAAAAAATCGACAACAAATACACCTGACCAACTTAGTATGGAGGAAAATAAAAATAAAAATAAAAATGAAAAGACAAATGAAGAACTTGTAAGAAACACAATTGCACAAGAAGTTAAATTGTATTTTAATAACAATAATATAATAAATAACAAGGAGATACAAAAAGAAAAAAATATTGATGGTGATAAAAATCAGCAACAAAAAAGATCAACACAGACATGGAATGCAAAGGACAAAAAACTAGTATACAAGCCAGTGACAAAAAATCAAGGTTGGAAGAGGACATAAACAACATGACAAACTTGGAACAAAAACAAAAACAGATTATGAATGATGTAATAAATCTAGGGGCCTCATGCGAACAGGATGCAAAAACAATACATGAAACACAAAAAATAAAAAATAATGGAAATACTGAAAAAGGTAAACCCTCGTACAAAGAAATATTGGCAAATAAACCAAAAAGGGATAATAATAAAAATATGCAAATCGGGGATGGAAGCACAGACGAAAGCCTGGAAGGAATACAAAAAAGAATATGGATATTCCTGTCCCGGGTAAAACTACACGTGACTGCTGAAAAAGTCCAAAAATATTTATGTTCTAAACCAAATATGACGGGGCGGACATTTATAGTAGAAGAGCTAAAATTAAAACGAACACGGACCAAGGCATTTAAAATAGTAGTAGAATATGCATTGAAAGATGAGGTATATCAACCTAACTTTTGGCCGAAAGGTGTAGGCTTTAGTAGATATATATTTCCAAAACAGAACACAAAAGAAATTAATGAACAAAACTGGGAGGAACAGAACAATAAAAAAGAGACAAATTTTCGAATAGAAGTGGAGACAGTTACACAGACTTAAGGAATAATATTGTAATGTTACATCAAAATGCTCAATGCATACGAAACAAACTAGATGAAATTGTGCTATTATTAGAGACAAACTATCACAATAAATTGACTGTGTTAGCAATCACTGAACATTGGTTAAATCCAGGAGAAGAACAATTCATACAAATTCCAAATTATCAGATCGCATCCTGTTTCACACGAAAAAACAGTATACATGGGGGATCATGCATCTTTGTACACAAAGATGTAAAGTTCATGGAAATCGAATATTTGAAACAAAAAAGTAAGGAAATCGTTTTAGAATGTAGTGCAGTAGAATTAAAGTGGCAGAAAACAATAATTATTAATATATACAGCTCTCCAAGTGGTGACATAAAAGAATTTTTCAATATTTTAGAAGATATTCTAAAGGAAATGTTAAAGTATAAAACAATAGTTGTAAGTGGCGATTTTAATATAGATTTTGGTAATGAAAATGGCAAAGAATTAATAAATTTTCTTGATATAGTAACATCCTATAATCTGAAAATAACTATTCATGATCCTACAAGAATCACAAATACAAGTAAAAAAAACATTAGATAACATCCTAACAAACAATGAAAAATATGTAAGCAGAGTTGTGATATCATCACTATCTGATCACTTAGCACAGGAGATTACTATTGACACCAGAACAAGCCAAAGTTTCTTGAAAACTCATGAATTTAGAAATTTCTCAGATAACAACTTAACTCAAATTAAAGCAAAACTGCAAGAGGTATGCTGGAAAGAAAAGTTAACAAACAAAGATGCTAATAATTGTCATTCAGTTATAGAAGAAACAATATTAAAAATAATCAATGAAGTGAGCCCAAAAACGATTTGTAAACAAACAACAAAATGTAAAAAATGGAATAAATGCAAAATAAAAAGACAACTGTACGAGGGAATGATAAAAGGAGAAGTGACCAAAAAAACCTATGAAGATTTCCGTGATCAACTAAAAAAGGACATACAAGAACAAAAACAAAAATGTAACAGTGAATTCCTACTTGCATCCGATAATAAAATAAGAGACACGTGGAAGTTAATTAAAGAAGTAACAAATAATAAGTCACAGAAGAAAAAAATTAATACAGCAAACTTTAAGATAGAAAATGAGAGCCACGAGAAAACATTAAACAATATAAATAAACAGTTAATTGATTTGGTAGAAGATATAAACATAAATACACATGTGAACAAAACACTCATAACCAGTACAATAAACACATTCGTCTTATTACCAACGGATGCAGAGTAGGTATACAACACAATACAGGCGCTGAAAAACACACATACAGTTGGATATGATGAGATTCCCACAAAACTTCTGAAATACTGTGCACACTCTCTAGCAGAGCCACTTTCAATATTAATCAATAAATGCTTTCAAGAAGGTACATTTCCAGATAAATTAAAAATTACCATGCTGACATTACTACATAAAAAAGGAGACGTCACAGATCTAAATAACTACAGGCCAATTGCTTTGTTGTCAGTAATAGCAAAAGTAATAGAAAAAATAATAGCCAACAGAATTTACGATTTTCTTGCAAAGTTCAAAATATTAAACCACAATCAAAATGGTTATATAAAAAATCGATCTACAACTAGAGCTGTCTTTCAAATGTTAGAGGACATAATAACTGGAATAAATGAAGACGATTATACGGTTTGCTTATATGTAGACTTAACAAAAGCATTTGACAGTGTGCATCATCAGACGCTACTTGAAAAACTAGAAACATTAGGATTTCGAGGGCTAATATTAAAACTCCTTAGATCGTACTTAAGTAACAGACAACAATATTTAGTCACAGAAGATGATCATACTGGTAAAAAATTAATATCAAACGGATATACGGTAAAAAGAGGAGTACCTCAAGGCTCTATTTTAGGACCGATTTTATACCTTCTTTACGTAAATGAGTTGCCAAAATTGTTAAACCACATAACAACATCATTTGCTGATGACACATCAATTGTAATACGGTCGACAGATATAACTGTCGATAAAATAATATCAGTATTAGAATCTCTTAATGAATGGTACCAACAAAACAATCTGAAGCTGAATATAGGCAAAACCAACATCATGGAATTCAACAAAAACCAAAATAAAGCATTCAAATTTAAAAATGAAAAACTCAACCCCTCCAACGACACAATGTTTCTAGGAGTCAACATTGATTCCAAATTAAATTGGAAGGAACATATCTATTATATTTCATCTAAGTTAAGCAGTTTTAATTATGCCTTAAAAATATTAGCGACAACGGTAAATAGAGAAGCCAGTTTGAGTGCCTATTATGCTTACGTCCACTCTCGTTTAAAATATGGTATCATTTTTTGGGGAAATTCAGTAGAAGCCGAAAGATTATTTAAAATTCAGAAAGCCTGCATTAGAAATATGTTCCAACTAAATTATAATGCAACATGTAAAGACACATTCAAGAATAAAAATATACTTACTGTACCTTCCATCTATATTTATGAATGTGCATGTCAAGCTAAATTATGAATTATTTAGCAACAAAGAACTTACACATACATATAATACAAGAGGTACAGTGAATCCATATTTAAATCCAGCTCAAACAACTAGGACTAAAGTTCAAAAAAGTGCACCGTATCAATTAATACGTATATATAATGCATTACCTAATCATGTAAAACAGATGCCAACTAAAGTCTACAAGAGGTATTTAAAAAACTTTTTGTGCAAGAATGTATTCTACAGAATAGAAGACTTTTTTAAGACTGATTTTAATTAGCGAAACTACATATTTTAATGTGTTCAAATGTGCAGTGTTTAATTTTAAATTAATTTTAATTTCATATTCATGTAATTTTGTGGTTTTGACGTATTCTATACTTTTGTATGACTATTGAATAAATGTGTATTCTATTCTATTCTATTCTATTGTATTGCTGTCCTGTAACATTGCCATACATTACACACATTTTTAATTTTTGTATCGAGTCACAGACCTTTCCATCAATATGGAAGCGTTCGCAAATTATACCTCTGCCTAAGGTTGCCAGCCCTGTTGAATTTAAGGACCTCAGACCCATCAGCATTTTATGTTCACTATCAAAGGCTCTCGAAAAAATTATTGATAAACAAATACGTCAGCACTTTTTCCGCTACAATATTTTACCAGAACACCAGTCTGGCTTCAGGCCGGGATACAGCTGCAGTACGGCACTGGCAAAAGTTACTGATGATTTGCTCTCCGCAATAGATAAAAACAAGTTATCTGTCTTGGTACTTCTAGATTATTCGAAAGCCTTTGATAGGATAAATCATGATCTGCTATTGGCTATCATGCACTTCGTTGGATTCTCTGAAAGAGCTGTTTCTTTGCTCAGAAGTTACCTCGATGATCGCGTACAATGTGTTGTGTTAAATAATAAGAGATCTTGCTTTTCCCAGTAGTGTGTGGTGTACCACAGGGGTCTACTTTGGGCCCCTTGTTGTTCACGTTATACACCTTTGAATTTCATAAAATCATATCTTTCTGCACCACACATTTCTATGCTGATGACACGCAAATTTACTATGCATTTGAGGAAAAAGACAAAAAACATGCTTGCCAAAACATTAACCATGACCTTCAAAACTTACTTCAAATTTCCAACAAATTCTGTTTAAACATTAATGCCAGTAAATCGAAGGCTATGTTATTTGGTCGAATTGCCTCACGAAATCGAGTCAGTAATGATGTGAAAATTTCAGTCGACATTGAAATTACAAGTCTTACAGACAGTGCCAAAAATTTAGGATTAATTCTAGATGTAAATTTGAGATTTTCCGCACATGTATCATCCATCGTTAGAAAGTCATACTGTTCTTTAAAATTAATATACGCTAATAGACACATTCTAAATAAGAAAACTAAAACAATTCTTTGCGAATCGTTGGTGTTGTCTCACATCAATTATGCCGATGTAGTGTACGGACCATGTCTACTTAAAACTGATGCTAAACGGCTACAGTTAATCCAAAATTCTTGCATTCGTTTAATTTGCGAACTACGCAAACGCGATCATGTATCGGCTAAGATAACCGAAATTGGATGGTTAAATACTGAGAGAAGGAGAATGCTACACTGCTGCACGTTTTATCACAAAATAATCTCTACAAAGAAACCCCAGTATCTGCTAAATAAACTACGATTCAAAACGGACATTCAATATATTAATATTCGGTTTAAAAACAACCTAACCCCTCCTCAGCATAGAACTACACTTTTTCGGTCCTCTTTTACATACAACTCCGCAAAACTCTATAATAAAATTCCAGCTGATTTAAAAAAATTCGATTGTAATATGTTTTCAAAAAAACTCAAAAAGCTAATGTTTCAAGATACTACCTTCTTAGCATAAACAATTAATGTTTGTGTAATTGATTATTTTGTTGTTGTTGTTGGTAAGCATAACAGTATTATGTGATACAGATACTCACTTATTTTTATAGTTATGTTACATTTTCGAGGTTGAGTGGAAGAGCAAGCATTTTGGACGACAAATCCAAAATGCTTGAACTCCGCCTTTTCCACAATTTACTGAAATATGTGTCTCGTTTATTTGTTTGTATATTTATATTACTGTGGAATAAAGACTGTTATTATTATTATTAAAAATGTTGAAAAAGGATTGAAAGCCACACATGCTATGGGCTTTTTAGAAACGAGTCGATTCAATGAAAAAATGTCGCGCGAAAAAACATTTTTTGATCAAGGCACGTGTGCTGTAGTTGATAATAAAGTGTGTTGTAAACGAAGACTTGAAATGTTTCATTTTATTAACAATAAAGGACAGGTTCCTACGTAGGAACATAACATTGGCGAAGAGATTAATTGGAAGATATGGAAGAAAAACGTAAAATTTGAAATTTTCACATGTGCAGTGAACGAGGTTAATGCACAGGCAGTTCGCGCAGCTTCCTTCGAATTTAGTTTACGTAGGACTTTGAATTGTGCAACTTTTGTGTTGGCAACAGTGCAAGCCGAAAAAGTAGTTAGCTATCAATTTGACATTTACATATGGGATCTGTCAAATAGAAAAAAAAAAATAGCACAAAATATCTTTAATCGACTGCATGAGGGAATTCAATCACGTAGGGGAGGATTGGAAGTTATGGCAGGAAAGGCTGAAGTCCTATATACAAGTAAATAAAATCGAACATAACCTACGAGTTTCCACCTTACTGTCGTTAGTTGGGAGCAACACATATAAAATGTTGAGAGATCTATCATACCCGGAGCTACCAAAAGATAAAACCTACGAGGCACTATGCCAAATACTAAATTAGCAGTTTGCAAACCATTCATAAACTTGGCGTGAGCGATTAAAGTTTTACTCAGCACATCAAGCTATGAGCTTCGCCGAATTTTATGCTAGAATAAAAAGCAAGCTTGCCGGTAAATTGCAAATTTGGGAACCGCCTAGAAAATGTGATGAAAGATAAACTGATGACAGGGTTGCAAAGTGGAAAAGTGCTTGATCGCTTATGTGAAGAGTAAGTTACAAAAAGCTTGAACGATATGATCAAGTTGGGCATGCAGAAAGAATGCAAAGTTCAACGTGTAGCAGAAGTTAACAAGACATCGGGCACGTACCAAAGGCCACAAGTCCAGGATCCAAGGAGCATCTCACACAGAGAGAACAGTAAAGCTAGTCCGTAACGTTGGCAAAGGGGGACAGGAAGTTTAGCAGCGAAGTATAAAGGCAGTAATAATCAAACAGGAAGTAAACTATGCGTTTCATGTGGTAAAAATCATCAGGCATCTTGTAAGTATGCAAATTTTAAATGTAATAAGTGCCAAAGATGGGGACATTTAGCTAAAGTTTGCAAAGCAAAGCAAAAATCCCACAATTATCTTGACATAGACAAATGGTCGACAATAAGTTTGAGAGTAACTTTGCCATCACTAAACTGATTCGTGATGATAATGACTTTGAGTTAGACATCGTGATAGACAGTATCAAACATAAACTAGAGGCAGATTGTGGCGCGAGTGTGTCATGTATCAATGAACAGACTTACAGAAGATTTTTTAATAAGTACCTGTTGAATACAGACTTTACAGTGTTAAAAGGCTATATTCAGAGTCAAAATTTTATACCGTTACGCTATTTTATGTGTGACATAATGTTGAACAATCTTACTAGAAAAGTTAGTTTTTATGTAATAAAAAATGGTGGGCCTATGATCGGAGGTGTGACTTTTTAAGCGCTATCGACTGTAAATAATTTGTCTGAAAATTCAAATCCCAAAGTTTTAAGCCTGATGGAGAAATATAAAATTTCTCTCCAGCTGAAACCTGAAGCACAATCTGTATTTTGAAAATCGAGAACTGCGCCATTAGCATATAAGCAAGTATTGGAAGAGGAAATCAGCCGACTTCAGAGACAAGGTGTCATTGAGCCAGTGGAGACCAGCGAATATGGGACGCCGTTGGTGTTGGTACCCAAAACGGACGGTACGCTTCATGTCTGCGATCAACAAATACTTGATAGATGTGACATATCCCTTGCCGGGCATTGCCACGCTATTCGCCAAATTACACCGAGGTGAGAAATTCACAAAAATTGATTTATTAGCAGCCTATAACCAGTTTGAACTGACAGACGAGTCTAAAAATCTATTGACTTGGTCTACTCATAAGGGCCTCATGAAAGTTAACAGAATGAGTATGGAATTATTCCAGTTTCTGCCCTTTTCCAAAAGTCGTTGGAGCAATTATTCTAAGGTATGGAGAGTGTTGCCGCTTTCATTGACGATATTTTAATTACAGGCACCAACCAACAGGAACACCTCGAAAACCTCGAACGTGTGCTGAAGAAGTTATCAGATGTAGGCCTCGTAGTGAAGAAAGAAAAATGCCGATTCTTGCAAGACGAGATTGAATATCCTGGCCACAAGATTTCTAAAGCGGGACTGCGGAAAACTGACGATAAAGTCAAGGCAATCATGAAAGCTCCAAGCCCCACTAATGTGTCTGAAGTAAGATCTTCTGCAGTCCTAGTAAACTATTACAGCAAGTTTATACCCAATTTGGCATCAAAACTAAAGCCCATGTAAAATCTACTCAAGAAAAATGTCTCTTCAATGGTCGGAGGAGTGTGAACGAGCATTTAAGGAAATAAAAAAGGAAATGGCAGAAGATATAACCTGAAGTCATTTTAACCCAAACCTACCATTAATTTTAACAACCGACGCATCAAATAGCGGGGTAGCAGCTACATTATTTCACCTGGAAAATGGAGTTGAAAAACCTATTGCGTGTGTATCTCACACACTCATACCAGCTGAAGAAAAGTATGCTACATTATGCAAAGTGACGCTATCATTAGTATACGGGGTACGTAAATTCCAACAGTATTTATGAGGGCACAAGTTTACATTAAGAGTAGATTATAAGCCACTAGAATATACAGTGTGTCCCCGGATGGAGTTGACGAGGAAAAACATCTCTATTATTGATTGAAATTCTGCTTGTCGAAAAAATGAATTTACCATATCAAAATCTTAGATCAGATGTAGCGGGTGTTAATAAATTAAGAAAACATCAAAATTCCTCAAGAGAGATTTATTATTTTGGACAAAATGTTTATAAAACAAAGTTGTTTATAATCCAAAATAATGCCTAAATACAAATTATGAAGTCTAAATTTTGACTTTTACATTTATGTCAACTTACATTTTTTTTCAAATATTAACATAACATAATAACAATAACTTCAACAATTGTGGAAAAACAATTTATTCTACATAGCCTCCTCCAACCTCAACACATTTCTCCATCCTTTTAATAAATTCACCATAGACCTTACGAATGGTTGAAGGTATATTCACTTCATTCACCGCGTCTTGTATTCGTGCTTTTAGTGTTTCTCGATCATGCGGCAGGTCATCTGCATAAACTTTCTGTTTTAAAACACCCCACAGAAAAAAATCCATTGGTGTAAGGTCTGGTGATCTTGCAGAAAAATTAATTGGAGCATATCTTCCCATCCATCTGGCTCCGAAGTGATTTGTCAACTACTGCCATACCAAACCTGAGGAATGAGCTGGGCGACCGTCTTGCTGCCAAAAAATGTTACGCTTTACTTCCGGTTGCAGAGTGTTTATAAATGGCAATACAAAGTTTTCCAAAAGGTCCAAATAAACATGCTGATTTAAATTTTCTTCTAAGAAATATGGACCAACGATTCAATCATAAAAAATTCCACACTTTTTTATAATGTTGACTTCGTTTGTGAATGACATTGTTTGGATTTTCAAAAGCACAATAATGACTGTTATGTGATGAAACGTGGCCATTGGTACAAAATGTTGCTTCGTCAGTAAAGAAAAACATTCTGTGAAAACTTCTATCTACGAAGTAATTCTCACCGACCATAAACAAAAATCCAATCACTTCTCTTCATCTTCATTTTCAAGTCTATGTCTGAACTTTGGCTTAAACGGTCGAACTTTGTTTCCCACATAAATTTTCTGTAAATGAGTTTTACTTACTTCCAGTCTTTGTGAGTGTTTCCGTAAGGATAATTTCGGGTCTTCTATTACTGAATTTATTGCCAAAAGTGTTGCCGCATCGTCTTCATTGTACTTTTTCTTGAGTTTTTTGACATCCAAGGCAGATCCAGTTTCAATGAATTTTTTTACAAGTTTGCGCAATGATTGGCGCGATACCGCTGTGTTAGGGAACTTTTGGTGGAAAAGGTTAATTGCATATCGAAAGAGACATCTCCAATCCCATAACTTTTGATCGAATAAATTGTTTCTTGTTTGGTCAACATTTTTTAAATGATCAACAGAACACTAATAAATGCAGATGTAAGATAGTAATATTCTACACAATGTCACAATGACGTTTGTCAGTTCAATATTATCGACAGCACACTCTGTTTCTTAATTTGAATTCTTATTCATATTAATAAATTCAACATAAAAAGATAAACAAAATAAAAACATAAAAGTCAAAATACAGACTTCATAATTTGTATTTAGGCTTTATTTTGAATTATAAACAGTTTTATAAACATTTTGTCCAAAATAATAAATAAAGGTACTTCTCCCTTGAGGCATGTTGATGTTATCTTAATTTATTAACAGCCGGTACATCTGATCTAAGATTTTCATATGGTAAATTAATTTTTTCGACAAGCAGAATTTTTTATAAAGAATGACTTTTCGTCGTAAAATCAATAACAGAGATGTTTTTCGTCTTGTCAACTCCATCCGGGGACACACTGTATATTTGGAGAACTCCAAACTCCACCAAATGTTTGCCAGTAGACTGCAGTGATGAGCATTATTCTTATCGAGTTTCAATTACATAATAGAGTACATCAAGGGCAAGGAAAATATAGTTTCAGACTATTTGTCCAGAGCACCAATCAAAATTAGAGTGGTTGATGCTGAATACGAGGAGAAAGGAGAATTTTTAAACTTCGTAAAAAGCAGTGGCACCGAATGGCCCATAGACAATGTCGCAGTACGAAGAGAAACCAGTAAAGATACAGAATTGAAGAGAATCTTGGAATACACCGAAAAAAACAACTGGCCAAGCAAGGTAGAAGGAAATTTGGCACCATATTTTAGGAAACGAGAAGAAATCACGGCCAATAAGGGAACACTAGTCTAGGGGTACACAAATTGATAATTTCTAAAAAATTAAGGTCTACTTTGTAACGTGAACTCCACACCGCTCACCTAGGCATAGCAAAAATTAAGTCATTGGCAAGAAGTTACCTGTGGTGGCCCCAAATTGATGATGACAGAAAGCCTAGTAAAGTCCTGTTTGCCATGCTTACATCACCGTGCAGACCCAACCAAAGCCGAGTATTCACCTTGGGCGGTAGAATCGACAGTCTGGAAAAGAGTTCATGCTGATTTGCATATAGCAAGTTCCCAGAAGCATACCCTATGAAAACAACTACGGCAGAGGCAACGGAGAAAAAATTGAGAGACGCATCCAGCAGATTTGAAATCCCCGAAATTCTTGAAACAGATAATGGTAGACAGCTGGTTTCAAGCAAATTGACGACATTCTATCGAGAAAAGGTATTAAGCATGTTACATCAGTGGGACATCCACAAGCAAATGGCCAGGGAGAAAATGCCATGAAAACATTTAAAAACAAAATCAAAGCTGCATTATTAGATGAAGCAAATAAACAGGAGAAGCTTTCTACTCTAGTTTCCAGATTCCTACTCTCTTATAGAAACACTGTTCATGAGATGACAAGGGAAACCCCCCAAAGAAATGTTTGGGATGAAAATAAGATTTGACCTCCTAAAAAACCGAGAAAAAAGTATACTAACAAAGACGGAGAACATCCAGAAATCACAGGTGAAACAAAAAAATAACTATAGTGCAAGAAGAGCTCGGAAATTTGCTGTGGGGGAAGGAGTAACGATTAGAGATTTCCGGAAAGCGAACATAAAATCATGGATGTTGGCTAAAATAACAAAGAAAACAGGCAAGTCAAAGTACCTGTGTCATGTTGAGGACACTGGAACTACTTGGAAGAGGCACAACAGCCAAATCATAAGCAGGAAAACGGCAGATATGGCGGAAAAAGCAAGTACAGGTCTGTGTCCAAAGATAACAGCTTCCAAAATAGCCAACGGACTCAGAAACAGTTACAGGAAACTTGAACGTAAGTAAACACAGTGGCTCATCAGAGACCCATAATGACCCTTTAGCATCAAGAGACTCACCGAAATTGGGAGTGAACATTAATGACCAAATCGGGTAGTGCGATAAAGACAATGCAAATCTCAATAGACTATTCTCGGATGATTCTTCCCAAAATAACGATAGCAAAACTAACACTAGTTTTTTCCACACCTCTACGGAGAACCCATCCCAACCAGAGAAGGGAATGGAAGTGTTTCTCAATATCAGGACGGAGTCCCTAGCAAACTACCTGGGTCTACAAGCAACCGAAGGCACCCAAGGAACCATCAGATCAAATCATGCAAGAGAAGCCAGAGACTTTCATCCAGGCCATCCACACGGTCAGTCAAGCTCAAAGACTATGTTATGAACTCGTCATAGCGATTAATAAGTGTATATTCAAAATTTTAATGGTACACATAGTGCATTAGAAACTGTTATTATATAATAATACTACTCAGAGATCAATTTGAGAGGGAAATATAATGATAGAAAGGTTAGCTTACAATCATCGAACCAGAAGGGTTAGAGCAATTAAAATTGCATTGTACCTATAAGGTAAGTTTTAAATAGGTTTGATGTAAACATTTACAAAGAGTTGTAAACTTAATTGTGGGGGGTATGATGAGGTTAAGTACGTGCACGCGTAACATACAAAAGTAATGTAAATAGGGAACATTCTCGGCAGTTGGTTCCAGTCTCTCGGTTTATGTTGTAGTTGATAATAAAGTGTGTTGTAAACAAAGATTTGAAATGTTTCATTTTATTAACAATAAAGGACTAGATAGGAACAGAACAGATAACATAACTAATTATTGTCAGTAGTTTGCATGTAGTGCCATATATAAATAATTTATGCAACAATCTACTTGGTAAGCAAGCAAATTTTATGCATTATTATAAATGAATAGAAAAACTTTAAAAATACACCATCATCGACCATTTTGTCATGTAGATTTAGAATGTCAGTGCATTTTAATAAGTTGAAAACATCAGTTATTTTAACGATGTATTTCAATTGACATAAAAAAATTAATGCAATAACACGTTTCATTTTCTCGTTTCATAAACTTTACAATAGCGGGTTGTTACAACTTCTCATTATGAACTTATTTCATTAATATATCAATAAAAGAAACGTTCTGATCAAAACGTTTTATTTTAGTAACGCCTTCCACTACTGGTTGGGAAAGTGTGTAGGAGTAACGTATTTTACAGGTTTTTTCAATTGAATATTATGCGTTGATATAGATTCGAAGATTCGAAGAAAAACGTTTAAAAAACGTAATCTTCTATCACCTATTTCACCAATGGATTTAAAATTCCCTTGCACTTAATAAGTTGGAAACAAAAGTTATTTTAACATTGAATCGCCATATTAAATATATATAATAAAAAATGTTAAACTTTTTCGTTTCACAAACATTACTTTCAGTGAGTCATTAAAACTCCTTAGATTATTAACATGTTTATACGGTATTACATATTTGTGAAAAGAAAAAAGCAGTTACTAAAACGTTTTATTCCAGTATTTTCTTCTACTAGTGGTTAAAAATGTGTGAAATAGTAATAAAGTATTTTTAACGATTAATTTAAAAGTTAAAATTTTCAACCAAACGCAATGTTGAAAATTTCAACGTAAAACGTTTAATCAACAACTATGATGTTTTAAAAACGTTTATTAAATGTACGTGTGCCCATTGGGAAATATATAGATTTTAAGTTTGAGCAAAAAAAATTCTGTCGGTCTGTCTAACTTTTTTTGTACACACGATTAGACTGGAATGGTTTGTGATATCGACTTGACATTTGGTACACCTATGTATTATAACGAGATCTGGAACTAGATTATATTTTGATCTTACTCCCTTGAAGCATTGGGGGGAGGGGGTAAGTGGGTAAAGCAAGCAAATCAATAAATTTGAGTTTTAGTGTATGTACGAGAATCCAAGGTCTCATTTTTTGGGCATCAGCCACCTCCACCATCACCCCCATCCCATTATTAAAGTAGGTAAAAAAATAAAATTGTAATTTAGTTTATGTACAAGTACCAAAGGACCCCAACATTTTTCTTGGCATCAGCCCCACCCCCCTTCCCCTTTATTAATAGAAGTAGTGGGGACACTTGGATAGGAAATCTGGATGTGGAAGTGGTGATTCCTTGATGATGCATTTTACTGACTTGTGACAATAGTCATATTTTAATTTTTATCCTAATTAGATTTAAAATAGGTACATCAAGCATTATTCCAACCAATATTGAAGTCAGAATTTGACCCACTAATAGCACAAAATATTTGGTTTACCAATTTATTGATAAGCAAATTTACTGGCTCCAAGCAAATATTTAAATATTCACGTAAACAATTTTTCAATATTGTTGATTAATAAAAATAGACTGCTAATTACAGGTTAGATTTCCAACCTACAAAAAGAATCCTATTTTATTAGGACAAAGTATTTAGAACTTCATAAACATTACACTGAACTAGATTTTAGTTGAAAATACGGGAATCAGGCAGAAATTCTCTTACACCTTAAGAAACACATATTTTTGAGGTTCACTGTGACAGATGTCCTATAATAGCCACACTGGCCCGAACTGAGTCGGCGAGTTACCAAGTAAAATTCGGTGGCGAACTCCGTTTGCATGTACTTTTCGAAGACAATGTAGACTTATTAAAGCAAAACATTGTGGATACTGTTGCAACCATAAATAAAGAGTGATCTCATCTGTCAATGAAGAATTTTGAAAAATATTATAAAAATGTGTACTAGTATAGTAGGAGGTCTACATGTGGAGTAGTTTTCAATTTAGTTGAATAAAATGTTTTCTTTTTTTTTTGATAATTGTTACTTCCTTATTTTTTCAACTTACTTATGTATTTAACTATTTCTTAATAATTGAAAAAACTATGTTAAATAAAATTTTCAATAAATATTAAAAAAGGTAGTTTGTTCAAAGTCAATTTCATATTTTCTAAATTTTAGAATACCCTGTATAATTTATCTTCAGTCTGACAACTGTGTATGACTTCCTAAGACAAACAACATTTTTTATAAGGAATGATTTTTTCTCGGCAAATCAAAAATAAGAAAGTTTATAAGAGTGCGGTACCCTATTCGGGGACACATTGTACATATAATTAATGATTTGACAGTCTATTGTACGAAGTTGTGGAAGGGCCACAAAAGATTAATTTTTTAAAATTCCAACTTGTAACTCGAAATTTAACAAGATGAAACAACGTAACACATAACACGTAATATGAATTTAAGAACACTTAGACTCACAAGTCAAAGATTAACAAAATTTCGAGGTCGAAATTCAACAAATCTTAGACTTGTTACACGAAATTTAAGAAAACTTCAGTTATAAGTCGAATATTAACAAAATTTCGAGTTATAAATCGAAATTTAACAAATGTTCAACTTGTAACTACAAATCAAAGTATTCTTAAATTTCGTGTCACATGTTGAAGATTTCTAAAAGGGTATAGCAGGAAAAGTTAGGGAAATGTACCCCCACACTTACTTGGTTAAAATGGCTTCCAGATGATGCAGTTTATAGAGTATATTACATGTAAAAATTTTAACCCGCTACTACCCCTACGAAGGTGGAAAAAAAAATAATATGTCTTTAATTATTATATTTTTTTTCGCTTTCTATGCAACCGATCGATTTGAAATTTGGCAAGAGTATTGCTTGCGTGGAGATAACTTACTCCAAAAAATAAGGTCATTTTATGACCATTTTAACCATCGGAAAAAATATATAAATTTTTTTTAGAGGACAAAAGGGTGGCTACCCTTCGTGGTACAATCACCATTCTATGATATATTATGTCTTGACACTTCGTGATTATCATACTAAATTGTCAGATTTTTTGCTGTGGTGGAACAATATGAAAAAAAAATAAAATTAGGTAAAACAAGATATTTACACATGCCTCTTAGTTGTAACAGTTAATACTTATAGCCTTACAAGGTATTGTTGCATATCTACAACCGACCGCGGGTGTCAGTGCGATGTTGCCAAGTCTACTTTTTCCCCAGACGTACGGAAATTCGGCACAATCTGACAACACCACTTCTGGAGGTCCCAGGGGCGAAGTATTAACTCTCTGGGACCTTGGGGAAAAGTTTAGCAACGAATGATGTTCTTTGTAATTACTGTCGCATTACTACATCTAAAAAACGACGCACTGAACCAGATGAAGAAAGTGAGGGAATGATCGAAGAAGACCAGCCTTTTGTGCCTTCGACATCTAGCACTACGACTAGTGACTCTGACGAAATAACTACCATTGCAAAGACTCGCTGCTACACATAAATACTGTTGCATATGTGGTGATGATAAAGAACTGACCGTAATATTCACTAATGTGAGGCAATCATTGCTGTAAAATACAGTTGATTAAACATTGCTTTTATGAAGACGATATTACACATCTGGAACCATATGCCAATTGTAGCTCGATTCCTAGATCGGATTTATGCATTCTATTAAATTCCTCAACCCCAATAACAAATCTAAAAGGCTCTACAGACCACTGCGGTTTATCAGAGAAGCAATTATTAACGTTTACAGGCTTAACGGTAGATGCCATTTACGAATTAAAGTCACTTGGAAAATTCCAGTACAAGAACTTCTTCTGTCCTTGTTTTTCTATTAAAACTGAAAACAGGTAGTAATAATGATACCAGAATGTCCTATTACTAAATTGTTCGATATGGTGCCAGCGTGCAGCGCACTTGCTAGGAAGCTGAACAAATTGACCATCCTCAGAATGGTATCATTGGTATATTAATAAGGTTGTAATTAATAACCATAACCCTAATAAGATAGTCTGATAAACCGCGGTGGTCTGTAGAGCCATTTAAAGTTGTTATGTTATTGGGGTTAAGGAATTTAATAGAATGCATAAATCCGATCCAGGAATCGAGCTACAATTGGCATATGGATCCAGATGTGCAACGTCTTCATAAAAACGATGTTTAATCAAATGTAGACACATTGCGCGCCCAGGGATTCATCAGGGCGACTTAAGTTTACACATAGACTGGACCACGGATAGTAGGTTAAACCACAAAAGTTATAAAAACAAAGGCATATTAGGAATCAATATCACAAGTCAGGATAAGTATTGACAAACGACAACAAATGTTAAACAACTGTACCATACTGAGATAAAAAATTATCCATCTGCGTAGCTGGCTGATGGAACCCATCCAAGACCAAAAATGAGGGGGGAAAAAATCAAATGCATTTTACAGCAACGATTGCCTCAGGGGATGTATATTTGTTTGTTTCGATAGCACTGTAGTCTTGCAGTAGTGGGTATTATGGTCAGTTCTTTACCATCACCACATATGCAACAGTATTTATGTGTAGCAACGAGTCTTTGCAATGGTAGTTCCATTATATCATCAGTCACTAATCGTAATGCTAGAAGATGTTGAAGGCACAAAAGGCTGGTCTTCTTCGATCCTTCCCTCACTTTCTTCATCTGGTTCAGCATGTCATTTTTCAGATGTCGTAATGTGACAGTAATTACAAAGGACATCATTCGTTGCTAAACATTTCTCCAAGCTCCTAGAGAGTTAATACTTCGCCCCTGGAACCTCCAGAAGTGGTATTGCCAGATTGTGTCGAATTTCCGTACGTCTGGGGAAAAAGTGGACTTGGCAACATCGCACTGGCACCTGCGGTTGGTTGTAGATATGCAACAATACCTTGTAAGGCATTAAGTATTAACTGTTACAACTAAGAGGCATGTGTAAATATTTTATTTTACCCAATTATATTTTTTTCCATATTGTACACCACAGCAAAAAATCTGACAATTTAGTATGATAATCAGGAAGTGTCAAGACATAACACAGTTCATCTCAAACTTATAGCAACATGAAGCCCAGTGTTTCAATGCAAAGTTAAGCACTTTATCCTACAAATAAATTAGCTAGAAGTTTAGAATATGAAGTTGCAATATTAAAATGTTTAATAAAAGCATATTTTAAACTTTAGCTAATTTATTTGTAGGATAAAGTGCTTAACTTTGCATTGAAACACTGGGCCACATGTTGCTATAAGTTTGAGATGAACTGTATATCATAGAATGGTGATTGTACCACGAAGGGTAGCTACCCTTTTGTCCTCTAAAAAAAATTCATATTTTTTTTCCGACGGTTAAAATGGTAATAAAATGACCTTATTTTTTGGAATAAGTTATCTTCACGCAAGCAATACTCGTGCCAAATTTCAAATCGATCGGTTGCATAGAAACCGAAAAAAAGACATATTATTTTTTTCCACCTTCGTAGGGGTAGTAGCGGGTTAAAATTTTTACCGTGTAATATACTCTATAAACTGCATCATCTGGAAGCCATTTTAACTAAGTAAGTGCCTAACTTTTCCGGCTATACCCTTTCGACTTATAAATCGAAATTTTGTTAATCTTTAACTCGAAGTTTTCTTAAATTTCATGTTATAAGTCGAAAATTTGTTGGATTTTGACTTATAATAACTCGAAATTTTGTTAATCTTCGACTTACAACTCGAAGTTTTCTTAAATTTCATGTTACAAGTAGAAGATTTGTTAAATTTCGCGTTCAAGTCAACATTTTAAAAAATAAATCTTTGTGTCTCTTTCACGCCTTCGTAGATTTAATTTTTAATATCAAAATAATAACATATTTTTCATTAAGGAAAGTAGGGATTAAAGTACATATCAATATAAGAGTAATGAACTCTACATTTCTTGACCATTAGGTCAAATGTCCCAATTGCATAATTTATATTACTACGTTAGCAGTAAATAAGGTACCTGTGAACTTGTTATGTATCTAGGTAAGTTCTTTGATCGAGAGCACTATAGCAACATACTTACATTTCATCTTGAATTATATAACTACATACATGCTTCCAAGGGGTACTACCAAATCAGTCTATCAATATTAATAATAAATCCGTTACTTTTACTTGTATACCCTTTCCAAAAGTTCGCTTTGGCGCTCAGCTTTACTTTCTATCTAGCACACTTCCGTTTTAATTCCAACCTCTCCCAGGACTTCCACCTTAATCTCTGGAATTTCAGCCTTGATTCCCACCACCTCCGGAGCTTCAGTCTTGATTTCCATCACTTCAGGAGCTTCAGTCTTGATTTCCACCACCTCAGGAGCTTCAGTCTTGATCACAACCAATTCCGAATGGGTCAGTATGTGTTGTGCAAGATCACCCTCTTGATTCGTTTCATAAGTACATCTCTCACACTTGTACACGGTCACTTCTGACAGGGTTTGATGAACCAACTGGTGCTGCTTGAAATTAACCTTACTTTTGGTCTTGTATGCGCAGTCCCCACATCTCTTCCATGCATCCCTTCTTGCTGGATCTCGATGGGTGCGCACATGGCTTTTAAGACTTCCTTTGCGTGGTGTCTCGTACAAGCAAAGCCCACACTTATACACTTGCGTATCCAAAGGATTGTGGTGGTTCATCGTGTGAATGTAAAGAGTATTCTTACGTTTTGTCTCGTAGTCACAATGCTGACATTTGAACATTTCCGAGGTGTTCTTGTGGATCATCATGTGGCCTTTAACGCAATCCCTACGTTTCGTGACGTAAGAACAACCCTCGAACTCGCATTTGTATGTCTTTACTTCTGAAATGTCTTGGTGTATCAGCATATGCCTCTTGAGTTGGCTTTTTCGATTTGATCCGTACAAACATCTGTGGCATTTATACGTTTGTAGTTCGGAAAGATCCCTGTGAGTCAGTACGTGCTGTCTCAGATTTCTCCGGTACTTCGATTCGAATGAGCAATTGTTACAATAGTACATTTTTACTTCTGTAGTTCTAGAGTTCCGGTGGGTCTTCATGTGTTGGGTTAGGCTACTTTCATGTTTTGTCTCGTATGAGCATTTCTCGCACTTGTAAAATTTTATTTCCGATGGTGTTCTGTGGGTGAGGACGTGTTTTTTGAGGTAATATTTACGGTTCGTCACGTACATGCACTTCTCGCACTTGTAGGCTGTTGCTTCCGATAGATCTTGGTGGATCATCATGTGCTTTTTGAGAAGTCTCTTCAGTCTTGTTTTATAAGGGCAACTGTTACACTTATACCTATCTTGGGAACGGGACGGCTTGCTCCTCTTTTCAGGTGAAGAGGACGCGGGAAAACTGAAAAATAAAAAAATGCTGACACTCAAAAACAGACTGAAATACAGAATGCTACAAACAAGAGTAGTTTGTGCAACAAGAGTGGATATGATATCCATATCGCACATTAAAGAAGTTTGAGCACGACACCATAGGCAGAGTGTTTCAGATCTTTTGAGTGTGATATGGATAATCCACTCGAGTTGTACAATATACTTTTTCTACGACCAGTTTAAAAAAACTACAAAATTTATTAAACATTAATATATTACACAAATACACACTGACAGTTACTTTGGCAGCTTACGCACTAATTTGATTTTAAAACGAATAGTTGTCTATGTACTAAATACACGAACTGTGATTGGTCAGTTTCATTTCATATCCATCCTAGAACTGATATGAAATATATCCGTTCAGTTAACTGGAATTGCCTACTTATCCATTCTACAGACTGTACAGAAAACAGCAAATTACATAAGGGAGTAGAAAAAGATAATTCCAAATCGTTGATATTCCCAAGTAATACAAGCAGAATTTTATTACGTTTAAAACTTTATAAACAATATATTATGGCAACTAATAGAGCTAGTTAGTGATATAGAAGCAATTCAGAGGAACAGGGTTCAAAGCAATTTTTCAAACTGACTTTCTCGGCTAGAAGTACAAAACTCAACTTTTTTTTATGAGCAGAGGGCGAAAAATTATTTTCTAATTCCTTAACTTTTTATGAAGATTATTAAAATTCCCTGACTTTTTAATAAATTTTCCGAATTTCCTGCCTTTTCCATGATATTTTTAGGCAACTTCAAATTCCCTGACTTTTACAGGTTTTCCAGGTCGCTATGAACACTTAAAATTACTGGGAATATGTTCTCACAGCATAAATATGAAGGTACTTTATTTAAGCATCTTATATAGCTTTTTCTACTTCATAAAAGGTATAGTAAGCAGTTATATCCCAACTAGCACCAAAGTAACAGTAACTGAGATGGGAACTTCGAATGAGTGACCACTACGAATCCGTTACTAAATAGTAAATAACTTCATTTGACATATCCGTAGTCACTGACATATCCGTAGTCACTGCCTCGTAGTTTTTACCACTAGCGGTTACTTTAGAGTTATGTGACTTCTACGTAGCTTTTCCGGTGCATGGGGACGCCCTAGTTACCAGTGGGACAACCTTCGAAGTTGCAACCACTTTCAAGTAGCTTTGATAGTGGCCGAGACGTTCTGGGAACATTTACTATCCTTTTAAAGTCGCGGATCTTGTTAGTAACATTTATTAGTGTTAATGACGTTACTGCTACCTGTTTTCACCGTGCACGGCTACTATGAAGTGCGTATTACCTCTTAAATTCACCATGAAGTAAATTTCACCATCTAGTTCCCATTGTTACCATATATAGGAAAGGAGGGGCGATAACGAGAGAATGAAATACTTAACCTATATAGTTTATGCTTGTCTTGTGGCCTTTATCTTTTCCAAATTTGGGTTGTTTACCATTTTAAAGTAATAACATGCTATTTTGCGTTGAATTTCATACATTTATCTTTTCCGTTCAAGACAACTCGTTAAGTGAGGAAATCAACTACGTATTTTTTGGATTGTTTACCTGTTAATGTTTTTCAAAAGATAATAAATGTTCTATATAGGTAATATGTAAGAGTAAAAGTTATTATTCAGTGTCTAAAGACAAAAAAACTTCGCAGTAAGTGGATAATAGCTTTAAAAAATTGGAAAACCACCTAGCAATTGTATGTGCGTGTATATAGTCAACATTTTCTACAGGATGATTTTTTCACTAAAGTAAGTTATTCATATTTGTATCTGCATTTATAGATATGTTTCAAAATACCTATAATAATAATCTCTTGGGTTGGAATTTGTTTCACTTAACATAATTTGCTAGATGGTTTTCCAATTTTTAAAGCTATTGGCCACTTACTGCGAAGTTTTCTATCTATTTGGAAAACTATGCATTGACACGACTTTTAAACTATATGCACTGTTGATGTTGTGAAGTAATTTTTGTACTCTTATCTGTGTTGAACTTGTATTGTTTTTTGAGAAACATAAACAGGTAAACAAATACAATAGTACTGAAATAAACCATAATTAAAAAAATCATTTACTCAAATTTTTCTTCTTTTTCACAATATACATGTAGCATCCCAATGAGAACACCATAGTTAAAGAAACGTTAAAATAACGTTGCCTTGGTTGAAATAACGTTAATGGTTAACAAAACAACGTTTTTTTTTAAACGCCTTTTCAACTGAACGTTTTTTAAACGTTAATGTAACAGCACAAAATAACCAAAAGTGTTAAAATTACTATTAAGAAACGTTAAACTAATATGTTGGGTTAACGTTTATTTTTAACGTCCTATAAACGACAAAAATTCACCAAAAATAAATTGTCTGTGAAATTCCAGCTTGATTTTCACGTTAATATATTACTATTTAACAATTAAATTTTTTACGTGTTTTTAATGTTAGATATGAACGATAAATACACCATGAGTTAAAAATAAACGTTACTGTAACGTTCAGAGTTAAGTGTTTATCAACGTTTGTTTTAAACGTTTTAATTGCGTAAAATTTTACTGAATATATGGTTATAAACAACATATAAAAAAACGTTTTCTTTATACGAGTTTTAAACGTAAGATATTAACGAAAAATGAATCATGCCTTAAGACATAACGTTATTTTAACGTATTGAGTGAACTATTAAATAACGTATATTTTTAACGTCCTAAAAACGACAAAAATTCACCAAAAATAAATTGTCTGTGAAATTCCATCGTGATTTTCACGTTAACATATTACTATTTAACAATTTAATTTTTTACGTGTTTTTAATGTTAGACATGAATGATAAATAAACACACCACAGATAGTAGACAAATAAATACATTATGTGTTAAAATTAAACGTTACTGTAACGTTCAAAGTTAAGTGTTTAACAACGTTTGTTTTAAACGTTTTAATTGCGTAAGATTTTACTGAATATTTGGTTGTAAACAATATATAAAAAAAACGTTCTCTTTATACGAGTTTTAAACGTAAGATATTAACGAAAAATGAATCATGGCTTAAGACATAACGTTATTTCAACGTATTCAGTGAACTATTAAATAACGTATAAACCCAGTAAGAACAGGTCGGTTGTTTAGACGTGTATATAACGTTGTCGCGGTCGAGGAAACGTTATTCGTTAAAAAAATTAACTTTACTCAAGAGTTTATTTATAAGTTATAAAACGTGGAATTTTATATTGAATTTCACATATAAATTAAACGTCATAGAAACGTAAAATAATAATTACAAAATAACTATTACGTTTGAAGTTAACGTTATTTAAACGTAAAAATTAACTTAACATTTACGTGTATATTTTTGTTGCACAAACGTTTAATATTACAATATTTTCAACGGTCCGTGTAATATTCGTGATAAATAAATGTAAAATTAACGTTTTGTAAAGACGTTAATTTATCTAAATATTATGTATGCTATTAAAACGTAACAATTATAACTGAATTTCACGACCCAACTAAACGTTAGAAAAACGTTAATATGTAACTGAAAAATTATGAATGTGATCCTTCTTAACGGTTTTGCTACGTTAGAATTACCTTCAATTTAACGTAATATTTATGAGGCGCTTAATCGTTGAATTTTACATTGAATTTCACATATAAATTAAACGTCGTAGAAACGTCAAATAATAATTAAAAAATAACTATTACGTTTGAAGTTATCGTTATTTAAACGTAAAAATTAACTTAACATTCACGTGTATATTTTTGTCGCATAAACGTTTAATATTACAATATTTTCAACGGTCCGTGTAATATTCGTGATAAATGTAAAATTAACGTGTTGTAAAGACGTTAATTTATCTAAATATTATATACGCTATTAAAACGTGACAATTATAACTGAATTCCACGACCCAACTAAACGTTAGAAAAATGTTAATATGTAACTGAAAAATTATGAATGTGATTTTTCTTAACGTTTTTGCTGCGTTAGAATTGCCTTGAATTTAACGTAAAATTTATAAGGCGCTTAAACGTTGAATTTTATAATATTTTCAATGATCTGTATATCAATAATAAATTAATATGAAATTAATGTGTTTTAAAGATGGTAGTTTAAGTAAGTAAATAAACGTTATTAGGAGCTGTCAATTTAAGACTGAATTCCACAACATAATTAAACGTCAGAAAAACTTTAAAAGATAACTAAAAATCACAACTTCAATCCTTGTTAAAGTTTTATTAATCAGAATTAATTTTATTTATAATATTTGTGGTAAATGAATGTGTAATTAACGTGTTTTAAAGGCGTATAGTTAACTAAATATTATATACGTTATTAAAACGTTATAATTAAGACTGAATTTTACTACTAAATTAAACTTCAGAAAAACATTTAAAAATAATTGAAAAATCACTACAGCGATTCTTGTCAGTGATTTAGTGACATCAGAATTAACTTTATTCTAAAGTAAAATTTATTTGTTTTTGAAACATTGAATCCCATAATATTTCTAACGAACTGTATAATAATTGTGATAAATTAATGTGAAATATCACGTGCTTTAAAGTGCTTTAGTTCTTTAAATACTATAGACGTTATTGAAACGTTATAATTAAGATTGGATTCCACGACCCAATTAAGAGTCGGAAAAGTGTTGAAAGTTAAGTAACCGCAAAATTACTACTGTGATTCTTATCAAAGTTTTAGTTACGTCAGAAATAATTTTATTTTAACGTTAAATTTATTTGTCAGTTAAACGTTGATCATTATCAACGTTAACTTATCAACGGTCTATAATATTTATGGTAAATCAATGTGAAATTCGCGTGTTTTAAAGGCGAAAAAGGTTAACTAAATATTATGTTATTAAAACGTTAAAATTAAAATTGAATTTTACTACCTGATAAAACATCACAGAAAAGCGAAAAGATTACTGAAAAAGCACTACTGCGATTCCTATCGATGTTTGAGTTACGTGAGAATTAACTTTATTTTAACGCTAAATATATGTCATATGTATTTGTTGTTTAAACGTTCTACTTTGTCAGGGTCGAAACCGGTAATCAAACCCAGACAGTCAAACTAGCTACGTTCACCACTTTAATGCTCTATCCCACGACGCCACCGAGCTCTCTCATTATATAGTTTATTATGACAGGAAAATTAAGATTGAATTCCACTATCAATTAAATGTTAAAAGGTAATTGAAAAATTACTACTGTAATTCTCGTGAACAATTTTATTACGTAGAGAGTTATTTTTATTTTAACGTAAAATTTATTTGTCGCTTAATCGTTGAATGACATAATATTCAACGCTCTGTATAATAGGAGTGGTAAATTAATGATAAATTTACGTAAAAAAGTTAATCTAACTACTTATATTGTTAAAACGTTACATTCCACAACCCCAACCTAATTAAACGTCAGAAACACGTTAGAGTTCTAAGAGATAATTGAGCGTTATGTTTTCTTAAAATGTTTTCTTAACCGCTTCTCAAATCACCGAGGTAATTCCTTTAAAATCCGGAGATTTTGTGTTAGAAAAAGAGAAACGAGGCCCTACAATTTTTAGTGGAGTCCGAACCACTTCTTGCTCCTTGTCACAATCATTTATTTGCCAAAATTTACTTGACAGTGTCTGGTTACTGCTTTTTTATGAAACAGTCTTACTAGCATATGTCGAGATAATATTTCCATAAAAGATATAATGGGTTCATGGTTTTCTTTAATGGCCCTATAATTATAAAAGCCCATCTGTTTGAGGAACATTATTCATAATACCTAGGTAAGTGTATTCAATCATAGTATTAATAAATAATACATTTTTTTATTGTGTGTTGTTATTCTGTTATTATCTGCTTTAATTGAACAAGTACTACTTTGTAATAATATATAAAATGTAAAATTCAATGCACATTTATAACCGAGCGCTACCAGCTATTACCATATCCAAAACGTAATGGCATGTAGTTCCACGGTCATTAAAGTATAACGGTTACCTCATCCAGTAGATTCTTGTCGAAGGAGCGCGCGGGGGTGGGAACTTGAGTCTAGCGCCTACGTCATGTAGCCACCGATATCTTTGTCTCTATCTTTTGCATGGGAATAGGATATATGTCTCTCTTGCACGCTTTATTTGTTTAATTATTCAGATCAAGGTCAAAGTCTAGGTAGATCCAGAGCCGGCACTAGTTGCCGCGTGTCGTGTTTTCAATTTGTCTGGCATACTACAACGACAGTGTGTTTATTTTTATATTGTTTGTGGCACGTCGCACTGTCATTGTCTGGTGTAATAAACTAGTTTGCTGTCGTCCCAGTGTATACTATTCGTTTATATTAGTGTTTATTAATTGAGTGAGTAGCAAAATGTCTAGTGCCGGCCCTGGCTGGGTCTAGAGGCTACGTCATTTTCGGTTACCCACCCGCGAGCTCCTTCGTCTAAAAGCTGCTGGATGATACAACCGTATAGTTTACTGATCGTGATGTAGTTCCACCTATTCCTCTATTTCTGTGACGTAACAACGACTAAGCGAGACAATCGATTGCAAAGCAAGGTTGCGAGAGAAAGACAAAGTGAAATTGCACGATTGCGCAATGCCCAATATTAGTTATGATTCCGCGAACAGTGGCTTGATTTGTCCATTTTGTCATTTAAGTTTGATTTGGATGTATGGGCATTAGAGTACCTACGCTAATTAGCTTAATTATTTTTTCTTTGGTGTTAGTGGTGCTTCCTGCTGTATCCCAGATCTAAAAGCAAAGGTAAGTCTGTTATATAATTTTGTATTAGAGATACTTTTTCTTGGGTTTTGAAAATGATCGATGAAAAGAACTTATAATGGCGTCGTTTACGTTCACCTGTTGAATTTCAAATTATATCTCTTTTACCATACACTTACAGCATTGAATAGTTTATTCTTAAATACCAATTTCAGCAATTTCATCAAAATAAAATAGATTCATGTTGGGGGGAGGATTGTTTTAAGTCATGATTATATTGAAATAAAATTATCATGTATCATGTCTTGCCTTTTAGATCATGCATAATAAATACATTTTTCCCAATATTTTTACGTAATTATTTATTTTATCAGGTATCCCTAATGTATTCTTCGTAACTTGCAGAAGTTTTCCTCAGACGTGTACGTGCAACGACATGTTGAAACCTATATTTTAATTTTTCTTCCACATGTATATCATCTAAAAATAAAATTCAATGAATCTGCATTATTGGGAGAAAAGCTTCTATGCCTGTGAGTTACGTCAAAGGAATAGAGGGTGGTTTTTTTGACAAATGATAAAAATACAAGCGCGGATCTAGAAATTTCAATAATTTTTTTCTTGTCTGTGGCGCATGGGACCCATACGAAATATGGGAAATAACATCTCAAGAAGCACTTCTCTAACGACCCCTAAAAAATGTTGAAAAAGCAGTTTGCGAAAAATTTTTTCAAAATTCGATTCCCCCCCCCCAGGTCTAGGGATTCCTGTTTAAAATTATTTTTTTTGTCATATGCATTTTATTTTTCATAAAAATACAGCAACACGTTTTGAAGTTTATGAAAATATTTTCATTACTAACTGAGATACAACGAATTGAAATTTTGTGATTTACAATTTAACAAATCACAAAATTTCAATTCGTTGTATCTCAGTTAGTAATGAAAATATTTTCATAAACTTCAAAACGTGTTGGTGTATTTTTATGAAAAGTAAAATGCATATGACAAAAAAAAATAATTTTAAACAGGAGCCCTTGAAAAAATTTTTCGCAAACTGCTTTTTCAAAATTTTTTAGGGGTCGTTAGAGAAGTGCTTCTCGAGATGTTATTTCCCATATTTCATATGGGTCCTATGCGCCACAGACGCGAAAAAAATTTTTGTAATTTCTAGATCCGCGCTTGTAAAAATAAGAATAAAAATAATGCATTTCGCTGAAACGGAATCTGTTTCCTTTTGCAAAGCTTCAATAAAAATCTTTTATGTGTTGTGTCGTTGATTGAACAGTCCTATTTTCACTCAACGGTTGTGTATATTAAGTACACACAGCGTTAATAACATAAACCGCCCTAATACTGATTCGTCAACGAAATACATTGTTGTTATTTTTATTCTTATTTGTATTATATGTCAAAAAACCATGAACGCTCTAACTATTCCTTTGGCGTAAAACTCACAGGCATAGGCTTTTTTCTTAATAATCCTATTATTTTGTAGATTCATGGTATTTTATTTTTAGAAGTGGATACATTTTTGTATCCCATAAAGAAAAAAGAAAAATTTAGAAACTGTCACAGTTAACGTTAAAACAATACATTTTTTTTATATCCGCTAGCTTTAACCTAAAATATAATATAATATACAGGGTTGGGCAAATGTGTGGAAACACCTGATTTCTGGCTAAAATATAAGTACGATTAAAAAATACCGTTAACAAAAGTTTTTGTAGTATTTTTATTCTATTCAGTGTCGTACTTTGATTTCCAACAGCTGTTTTTCGAGATATGACGTCATCGGCAGTTTTTTAAATGGATGACTGTATATTTTTACATTTTCAGATAGACACTTTTTCATCAATTATAATGATTTAAGGTTTGTTGGATGTTCGACTTGTAATTTTTTAAATGTTAAATAAAATAATAGAGTAATTATTTTATTTAATATTTAAAAAACCGCAAGTCGCACCAACCCTTATTTATTATAATTGATGAAAAAATGCCTGTCTAAAAATGTAAAAATATACCTACAGGGTCATCCATTTAAAAAACTGCCGATGACGTCATATCTCGAAAAATAGAGTATCTCTTGGAAATCAAAGTACATTACTGAATAGAATGAAAATACTACAAAAACTTGTTTTAAGGGTATTTTTTAATCGAACTTATAGTTTAGCCAGAAATCAGGTGTTTCCACACATTTGCCCAACCCTGTATATAATAGTATTTTTGTTAATGTAGGAAGTCAATATACCTATATATAGTGTGTCCCAGGATAGATGTAACAAGAGGTGTAATGGACCAAAAATTTTGGAATTTAGGAATAGTATTTGGGGATTGAGTCCTGCTTGTTGTAAAACTAAAGTATACAAAAAATGACTTGATTTGGTGTTCTACAGGGTGTTTTATAAGCAAAGTTGTAAAAATCACCACTAATAAAGTACCTTTATTTTTCAAAATATGAAAAAATTCCACTGAGAAAAGTTGTTTAGAATGCAATTCTATACCTCTATACCAAATTTCAGGAATATAAAATTATTTTTTTGAAATTTCCCATTTTTTGCGAATTAAGAGTTGAATTCATATTTAAAGTTGTGTAGGAGCAAATGTTAATCATCACAAAAAGTAGGCTATTGGTAAATAAAAAATTGAATATACGAGATGTAAGAAGGTATAATGTTAATCGAACTAATTGTAAAACAAGAAACAATTACTAACAGAAGATTAATGAAGTTTCAAAAAAATAATTTTATATTCCTGAAATTTGGTATAGAGGTATAAAATTGCATTCTAAATAACCTTTCTTAGTGGAATTTTTTCATATTTTGAAAAATAAAGGTACTTTATTAGTGGTGATTTTTACAACTTTGCTTATAAAACACCCTGTAGAACACCAAATAAAGTCATTTTTGGTATACTTTAGTTTTACAACAAGCAGGACTCAATCCCCAAATAGCATTCCAAAATTTTTGGTCCATTACACCTAAATAAAAATACTCGGAAAAACATTAATTAAACGGACCTCGGTTCGGTATGCCTTTTTTCAGCTATAGCGTTAAATATATTTTCATATTTTCATGTGATTTGGAAATTTAAATTTTCAGCGACAAATGTGAAATTTAAATTAGGTAACTTCACAGTAAGCCTACATTCGATTTTTATTCATAGTTAAATGACGGTTTAACGGTGTTAAAATTTAAAAATTTATAAATTGTTTCAATCAAAATATCTGTATATTTTAACATACCTATATAATTAGAATGAAAATTTTTAGTCTTGTCACTTCAATTTTTTTTTTAAATTATTGTTTTAATAAAAAAATTAAATAGTCGCATATTGATTAATCTTTAATTTTAGGTTATTATCTGCAACAATTGTATAGAACAGAACAACTACTTATTGATATATTATGGAAAAAAAAAAATTAATTACTAAACGACAAATAAATCGCAGGGTAAAAAAAACCTGCGATATGTTATTTGCTCGTTTAAATGAGACAAATTTACCTTCCTCGAAAAGTAAAAATGAGCTTTCAGAGAATTATTTGATTAATAGCTGTGAAAATTACAATAATAAACATATATCTGAAATCTGTAATATGGATAATAATACAAGTGTTGATGGGTCAACTGTGGATAGTAATATACTTGAAAATAATCCCCTAAGAACAATGAATTTTAATGAAAATATATCGGACATGAATAATACCACTATTAATGTCCAGTGCAAAATTGCGGAACCTCTTATTATTTCTTGTACTAACAATAATGAAAGTACAAGTCTCGGTACAAGTGAAGTTACTGAAGAAATAATGAAAAATAAATTAAGATATTGGGCTTGTCGGCACAATATAACTCACAGTGCACTAACAGATTTGTTAAGTATTTTAAATGATACCACTTTGCCAAAACATGCCAAATCACTTTTGAAGACACCAAGAGAATCAGATGATTATATTAAACTTAGTAACGGTTCCATGTATTATTTTGGTATTGAAAAAGGTTTATTACAAAAAATTAGAAGTGGGTTTAAAAACAGTACCAATGAATCTATCTGGGTGCAAATCAATATAGATGGTTTGCCTATTTATAAAAATAGTTCTGACGAATTCTGGCCTATTTTAATTTTAAGTGACAGTTTAAAAGATAGCAAACCATTTCCAGCTGCAATTTTTTGCGGAAAGGGAAAGCCGGATCCTATATCTTTATTTTTAGATAATTTTATAAAAGAAGTACTATATTTAAAAGAAAATGGTATACATTTCAATGGTATTAATTATAAATTTCAGATAAAATTATTCACGTGCGATGCTCCTTCTCGTGCCTACTTGAAAAATATTACAGGCCACACAAGTAAGAATGCCTGTGAAAAATGTTGTATTACTGGTAAGTGGGAAAACCATAGGATACATTTTGCATACAGTGCAACAAAATATAACAAACGGCATAATAGAGATTTTAAATTATATACAGGCAATCACCCACATGTACGTGGCAAATCTCCACTGTTGGAGATTGGAATAAACTTAGTAAAACAATTTCCATTAGATCCAATGCACTTGGTGTATTTAGGAGTCGCAAAACGTCTATTATTTAGATTCATAGAAGGCAAGCATAAATTATCACAGGGTGTTTTGAAAATGGTAAACACAAAAATATTATTGATCAAAAAATATATTCCGTCAGATTTTCCTCGAAAACCAAGGGTGTTTGATGAAATGAAAAGATGGAAAGCCACTGAATTTAGACTTTTCGTATTATATACTGGGCCAATTATTTTATATGATGTTGTAAATAAATCAAATTACAAACATTTTTTATTGTTACATTGTGCTATTTTCATACTTTCGAATCAAACTTTAATAGAAAAATTTTTACAACTTGCTCAAAACTGTTTGGAACAATTTGTAGAGAATTCGTCAGAATTATATGGTAATGATTTTATTGTATATAACATTCATAGTTTATTGCATTTATGTGAGGATGTAAACAGATTTGGACCTATTGACACATACTCCTGTTTTCCGTTTGAAAATTTCCTAGGCCATTTAAAACTCAAATTAAGGGCGAAGAATAATAGTCTACAGCAGATTCGTAGACGATTGCAAGAGTATGAATGTTTACAAACCTATACTTCTGAAAATAATGAAATTATTACCCCTAAAATAGTTTTTAATGAAAGATATTCATCCTTCAGCTGCAAAAAGATAGATATGATAAAATTTACATTGTCCGTAGAACAACCCGACAATTGTGTCCTTTTAAAGAGTGGAAAGGTATGTTACATTACAAATATACACAATATTGAAAACGAATATATTTTAACCGGAATTCCATTTTATTTTTATGATAATTTATATACATACCCAATAGAGTCATCAAAACTGAACATATTTTATGTAAAAAAAGCTCTCGAAGGAAATTCTATTACTTTTCGGTTAACTGAAATATCTCTAAAGTGTTTCATACTTCCTCACAAGGATGGTTTTGCCTCATTTCCATTAAGTCATTTGATGCATTAAGCAATAAGTTATCAAAATTTTATTATGTTGGCGTGGCCTATACAGGGTGGACCATTAATAATAGGCCATAGTTCAAGGGTAGATTCTTTGGACCAAAATATGAGGATATAACCAAACATGCCTTAGTAAATTGTTGCTGTGGAAAAAGATACAGGGTGTTAAAATTGTGATTTTTTTTCTTTTTTTTTGCAATATCTCAACTACCTCTTGACCGATCTTCTTCCAATTTGGTAAGGAAACATTTTTTAAACTAATAAACAATAATTTATGTATTACATCACGCTAGCCTGTGGAGGGCGCCTCATGAGCTATGCCTGATGATGAATTTTTTCTCTCTCTTTTTTTTACGAAACGCACTTTTGACTAGAAAATCTCATCTCATGAAAATCTCATGCAGGAGTCATTTCTACGTAAAAAAGGTACACGATAGAACTTGATAATTCCAACCGTTTTCGAGAAAACTGCGGTATAGTTCTCAAAAACACTCTGAAAACAAACCCAATTTGAAAAGGAAGAATTGTATTTATTTAAACGTGTGCTTTGGTGACGTCTTAGTTCTGTCATTTACGTACAATTTCATTAGATTGACATTTTGACAGAACTAAGACGTCAAAAAAGCACAATTTTCAATAAATACAATTTTTCCTTTTCAAATTGGGTTTGTTTTCAGAGGGTTTTTGAGATCTGTACGGCAGATTTCTCGAAAACGGTTGGAATTATCAAGTTCTATCAAGTGTACCTTTTTTGCATGAGATTTTCTAGTCAAAAGTGCCACTACATTTCGTAAAAAAAGAGAGAAAAGAATCATCATCAGGCATAGCTCCTGAGGCGCCTCCACGTGCTAACGTGATGTAATACATAAATTATTGTTTCTTAGCTTAAAAAATGTTCCCTTACCAAATTGGAAGAAAGATCGGTCAAGAGGTAGTTGAGATATTGCAAAAAAAAAGAGAAAAAAAATTACAAATTTAATACTCTGTATCTTTTTTCACAGCAACAATTTACTAAGGCATGTTTGGTTATATCCTCATATTTTGGTCCAAAGAATCTACCCTTGAACTATGGCCTATTATTAATGGTCCACTCTGTATAGTGTGGAAAAAAGCCTGGAACATATGAAATGTCTCCCGAATATAGTATATTTTTGCAAAAATGCTCAGACCGCCGATTTTTATTTTTAATTTGCCATCTTTTAAAATAAGTTGTACAGTGGCGTACCGTTGAGTAATTATAATTATTTTAAATAGGGTTACCACTATTTTTTACAATTTGAAATTTCCTTTTTTGTATAGTGTAGCATAAAAAATGTATTATTTATTAATTTAAATTATAAAATAAAATAGAAATATGTTGGGTAAGGAAGTATTGCAAACTTTGCCTTTTTCGTGGTTTCGCGGTTTACTTATTTGAATTTCATTTAATTTTATAATTTAAATTAATAAGTAAAAATTTTTTTCTATTTTGAAATTTTGGTTGCATTCAAAAATGTTTTTTATGCAACGTAATAAAATTTGTATGATATGGGTATGCCAAAAGTGTTCATTTAAATTTAAAAAATAATAATAATAAAAATAGGGGTAATCAATTTAAAAAAATTGGTGGCAGTACGCCACTCTACAACTTAGTCTAGATGCCCGCGTACAAAAATGCAATTTATACATATCCTCGTATAACTTCTTGTACGGCATAATTGCGCCTAGTCTATCACTTTTTTCCATTGCGAAAATTTTCGTAAACGGGGCGTTCCTCCTCGGCACGAAAAAGACTATTTCCACGCGTCGGACTGGAAAATCGACAAATATATTTTGTCCAACAATTCTAAAATTGGATTCTACATATTTTTATTAAGCAACCTTGAAAAAATCAGCTGGTTATCAATAAATGTTTTAAAGTTATGTTATGTTTAGAGTGATAGACACCCTTAACGTTCCAAATTTTTTGTCGGACAGTAAATATTTAGAATATATATGTAGAATCCAATTCTCAAATTGTCCGACAAAATATATTTGCCGATTTTCCAGTCCAACGCGTGGAAATCGTCTTTTTCATGCCGAGGAGGAACGCCGCGTTTACGAAAATTTTCGCAGAGGAGAAAAGTAATAGACTAGGCGCATTATGCCGTACAAGAAGTTATACGAGGATATGTATAAATTGCATTTATGTACGCGGGCACCTAGACTATTATATATTTCAAAAGATAGCAAATTCAAAATAAAAATCGACATGTCTGACACACTGTTTCGGGAGATATTTCACGTGTTCCAGATTTTCCCACATTTATATGGTTCTGTTAAAATTCCATAAATCCATTCTTGTCAAAAAGTTTGCTACAAAAACAAATGTATTAAAAAAACTGTACCCCTATTTAATAATATTCGTTGAGTGAGGTAACTTTGTTTCTTTTATGAATTGTAATTTTTATTGTATCGGTTATTGTTTTGTAAATGATTAAATATAATTGTCTCTATACAATTGTGAAGATGTATGCCATTGTGGAATTTCCAACCAAAGAATGTGCCATCGTTCCGATGATATGGCTAAATGAGAAGGAAAGTAAGTGTTACTGGCCGAGGTCGCTAAATAAAAATGAGAATTTTGATACCATGATTCAGGAAAGGCAACCATTCAAAAGATCATGGCCTAAATATAGAGTTTATAAAATTCACCTTAAAACTAGTAAGTTTCTAAAATTAGGTACTTTCATATTTGTTGGTTATTAATTTTACCTATAGAATTTGTTGGATTCATTAATTGAGTGTAAGAACAGTTAATATCAATGCTTAGTAAATTTTTCATTCATTAAATGATTTATTTCATCTCCTTTACTCGAACAACTTCTATATTTCAGAGAGTTAAAGGCTTGGAAGGCATTTAAAAAACATTTTTCAACCAAAAATTTAAAAGTGCTTTATTTAAAAATTGTCAATAAATATATACCTCTTTGACAAAAGTTTTGATAACAATTTTTGCCAATTTATTTCTATGATCCTCTTCGTAAAGAGAGAGAATATAAAATGAACATTTTATCATTTCAAAATACACTATAATTTCACTTACATTTTCATTTCAAAATGTTTTCATTTTAATCTGGATTTTACACGAATGTTAATTTTTGCCTAACTAACTTCCAGGTGCCACATTTGTTAATAAGCTTAACAATATCTATTCCCTATAAATTCAGTAGATTTTTTATTTATAATTTTAACATATTTGGTAAACTGCTGCTACTCCTAATCCAGTAGAAGTAAAAAAATATATAAATCAGTATTAAAAGTAAATTTATTGTTATATGTTGTTAAAATATGTATGATTGTAGGTAATTTCATAGAAGCGAAAGAACGTTTAAATAAATTACTTTTAAATGTTGAGTCCGAAGAAAGTTCAGAGAGTGTTATGAGCCGGAAAGCTGTACGTATTAGGGATGATTCGGATGTTGATTCAACATCCTCTTCTGAAAAAAAAGAGAGTCCACCAAAAAAGAAACAATTAAAACACGTTGTGAACATTCCTTCAACATCAAAAATATGCACACCTACTTCATTGAGATCATCTCCTGCTTGTGTAAATTTGGTAGATTCATTCTCAGAAATCATCACACCAACTTCTGGAACTCCCACGAGTGACACAGCATCGACCAGAACGTATGCAGGTAATTTTCTTAATAAACCTATACAGTGTTTGCCATGATTTTTTTGCAAAATACTTATTTGATCAGAAAAGTATGTCTAAACTTATATTTATGTGTATTGTTTAGTTTAGAAATATTATTTTGGTATTTCTAATAACAGTAATATTTGAAAATAAATTTATATTTCTGGAACAAAGCAATCAAATTTGAGCTGGGTATAAGTTACATAACAAAAAACTTTTTCTAAAATTTTTAGAAATCTTAAAAACTAATTTAATTTTACGATCTAATCACGCAAATTTGTGTAGCCATTCTTTAGGAAATCAATAACAAAAAAGTTTCTCGTGGTATAGACTTTATATGGCAGACATTATTAATATGTAATATGTATATGTACCTAAAAAGTGTTTTAAATTTATTTTTCTAATAATACATTGTTTTTAGGATTTAATGAAGAAGTAATCAATTATTTAACAAGATTAAATGAAAAAGTTGACCAACAAAATATTGTTGTTAACGAAATCTTAAGAACTATGAGAAATTCTAATGTACAGAATCTAAATAAACCTGAAGAAGTTCCAGATTTTCCTTTGAATTCCCTTGAGCAAATGCAACAATTGGAAAATCTATTGGAGAAGTCTGATGTATTTTCTTATTTGGTAATTTATTTAATTTTATATCAACCATTTAATTTTAATTAATCGTTAGAGCACTCTGGATATTTAACATTTTTGTTTTAACGTTTTCATATTTAACTTTACCATAAGGTGCCACTTCCATAACTTTTTAACAAGTCATTATCCTATTTTGGTTGTATGGTAGCAATAATGATGGTAGTTAAATGATGACCGAGGGAAAAAAGTTACAGAATAAACATTTAAGAAAGTAAAAGTGCCCACATTTTTAGCAAATTATCTTTTTTTTCTATCTTCAAATAGTGGGCTAGCGCTATATACTATACAATATATAGTATTTATATAAAGTTTTATAGCCCCAGCCTTTAGAGAACAAAAACAAACTTTAGACAAATAAAAAAGACTTGTAGTTTAGGTTAATCTATCAGGGAAAACATTTTTCTTCATAAAACTTATCTAACTTATCAGCATGTTTAAATAGTTTTATAACATTTTTTTGTTAAGTGAATATTATCTGAGACAACCACCTTTTTAACCACACGCTATATATCCAGAGTGTTTTTAAATTTAAACTGTAATTATCTTAAATAAATATATAAATTTTAGGTTTATAGACTTTCGGCTGTTGGGGGTTCCGGGGTTGATAGTCATACCAGACGAATCTTAAAGTATTTGATTACGGATGAAGTTGCAATATTATACAATTGGAAGGGCCGAGACAAACTGTCCTTCCAAAATACAAAAATGATGGCACTTATTTACAGTAAGTCAAGGTATATTTATTAGAATAATTTATTCCAACATTAAATTCATCTGAGTGGGGTTGCTAACTTATTTGCACGAAGTGTTTAATGTACATAAACCATGATTTCTACTAATATATTTAAAAATATAGTAATATTTGCAAATGCCCTATTCACACTGGTAATTTGTTGTTTTAGAGGCTGTACATAAATCATTCACAAAAGGTGGAGTCGACATATTGATAGAAAATGCAACCAAAGATTGGCTTAAATATGCTAAAAGTAGGCAACAAAAGAGAAGAAGGTATGTTGAATTAAATATTATGTACTAGTTTTGGTTCTGAGGCTTTCGCGGAGCTGATGATGATCCATAGTTAGGTTTCCGGGTTCTCTTCCGCGTTTATAGTTTTGAATACTTGACGTTTCAACCATCTTGTCGTGGTCTTCTTCTGAAACGCTTTAGAAGAAGACCACGACAAGATGGTCGAAACGTCAAGTATTCATAACGCGGAAGATAATCCGGAAACCTAACTATGGATCATTATGTACTAGGTTTGTTAATATGTTGATACTATCCATAGACTTTCTAGTTAATGGCATGAGTTGATCTTTATAGTTTTCAAAGGTAGGCTTGGACAAATAACATGCCAGATAAAGTGAGTTATTACAAACATATTTGGACTGTCCAATTGAATCCGTACTATTAAGAATATATAAAAGAGTATATGGTCTGGTAGAAAAGATTAATAAAATTAAATTACCTACACTAGTAGTAAATTAATTACAATCCACGGATAAAATATTTATGCATTGGTGTTTCATTATGCGTTACATCTTTTAACCCTTTATTCTTACCAAAACTAGCTTTACAGTGGAATCAAATCCTCATGTAATCGTTATAAGTACTACAGAAATATTAAAAGCAATCGTAAAACTTATTAATCGCATAGTATGAATGTACAATTACACTTTTTGATTATGGTTTATATGACTAGCGCACCCAGACTAGTTTTGGCTGAAATATGTTTTTTCTTAAAATGAATAGTTTATTAATAATTAAATGTTTGTAAACCTAAATGACCTGTGTGCCAAAGGAAACTGCAAAAGAAATTTCCTATAAAATGCTCAAAATTGCATTTTTGTATGCTGACTTGAATCAAATATATTGTTTTTCTACTCCCTTATATATATTTGCTGTTTTCCGTACAGTCTGCAGAATGGATAAATAGGCAGTTCCAGTTAACTGAACGGATATATTTCATATACATTCTAGGATGGATGTGAAACCGACCAACCACAATTCGTATATTAAAGTACATAGGCAACTATTTCGTTTTAAATGTCACTGGTTTTAAAATCAAGTTAATGCGTAAGCTGTCAAATAAGTAACTGTCAGTGTGTATTTATGTAATATATTAATGTTTATTTGTAGTTTTTTTTAAGCTGGTCGTAGAGAAAGTACGCTGTACAACTCGAGTGGATTATCGATATCGCACTCAAACTCAAACTTCTTTATCGTCCGATATGGATATCATATCCACTCTTGTTGCACAAACTACTATTCTTCATTTTCCTTTTATAATTGCTTTGGCGATACGATGAAAAATCATTTTTTGCTCGGCTTATTTTTCTGACGATTCTCATTAAACATTCTTAATTTCTATACTATACAGGGTGATCTACTGCTAGTGTGCCAAGCTTCAGAGGCTGCCAGTTTATGTAAAAATAAGGTGAACTTTCATTAATACGTCCTAAAACTCATAATAAGAGGGCTAGCTACCTTTGCTTAGAAATGTAGTAATGTTTTTATAAAACAGGCAAAAATGGAGTTTTATTCGTTTTTCACTAGCCTAAGACAAATAATAAAACTGCAGTATTGTCATTCGAGGGGTTTGTAGTTCCCTTATTATGAATTTTCAGATGATGTTTATATTAATCAAAGTTCACTTATTTTTTGATAAACTAACAGCTTCTAAAATTTGGCACACTACTGGTAAATCACTCTGTATGTATGCCAATACCTGATTATTTTATTTATTAAAAGTAATGTTGGTTTAATTAACAGAAGTGAACTGGTTATGTAAAAAATATAAAATCTCATTTTTCAACACCATATCACACTGGAAAATAAACTTGCTTTTGTTTTTCCAGGTGTTCGCAAGAAAATATAGGCGGTGAAGACAAATGTTAACCCTTTCGCATCGGGAACCGGATATCTATCTTAATTACTGGAAACATGTGACATATATTACTATTACACCTTAGTACACCTTTTGGTGAATAAAAGTTTTATTTCTATTATTAGTATTTTTTTATTGGCATTTCCCCTAAATTCATAAAAATATTGAGTATAAAGTACGGTTCGCGGCTGCAAACGGACAAATCCGCAAGCGCAGTCCGCTGCCGTCCTGAAAGGGTTAATAATGGAAAGATCCCAATGAGAACACAAACGTTTAAAAGACGTTAAAATTAACGATAACCGAACGTTTAGTAACCATTGTACTAAGACGTTGAGTCAACGGACGAATGTACCACGGTTCAACGTGTATTTCAAAGTATTTTATAACATTTTTGTAACGTTACATTTATAATATTACTTAACGTTGAATTTAACCGTTAGTGAACGTTATAGGATGACGTTTTTGTAACGTTATGTCTATAATATTACTTAAAGTTGAACGCTAGTTATATGATGACGTTTTTGTAACGTTACATCTATAATATTACTTAACGTTGAATTTGACCGGTAGTGCACGTTATAGGATGACGTTGTTGTAACGTTATGCCTATAATATTACTTAACGTTGAATTTGACCGCTATTTAACGTTTTAACAACGTTAACTAACGATCAAATTCAACGTTAAGTAATATTATAGATAACGTTACAAAAACGTCATCCTATGACGTTCACTAGCGGTCAAATTCAACGTAAAGTAATATTATAGATGTAACGTTACAAAAACGTCATCATATAACGTTAATTCAACGTTAAATATAACGTTACAAAAATGTTATAAAATACCTTGAAATACACGTTGAACCGCGGGACATTCGTCCGTTGATTCAACGTCGTAATACAATGGTTACTAAACGTTCGGTTATCGTTAATTTTAACGTCTTTTAAACGTTTGTGTTCTCATTGGGATATGGTTAAAATAATTCCTAGTGTGCTTATAATATCCGGATTGGCCTGCTGTACAACTACACATGCATTTTCTTTTATCAACATCACCTTCTAAATTCATTCTAACTTCATGTGAGCAAGCAAAGGGCAAAGATTTGTTTTTTCACGGCGTCTTCAACTTAGCAGAGAATTACATGTCCAGCTCTAAATACCACTTCACCTTCCTTGATGGGTCTACTTCTGCATGCAATTTGAGTAAAGATATCACACAATTCTAATTCTACTTTCGGCAAATTTGAAAATAGTTCACAAACGTAAGAAAATTAATAAAATAAGAGACATAACGTTATGACAACTACATGTTTTTGTCACCATTTCCGATATATTGATTGAAAATATTGAAATTCACTGATACCATCTGCTGATGTGATTTTCCCCTATAGACAAAAGTCAAAATTAGGGGCGCGTTCAGTTTAAACGTCGCGCGTCGGACTTATGGCAGCACATCAGGTGTTCAGAATCAATGTTGGAAAAGACGTAACTATGAAGTGGCAGCGGCAACCTTGCTGCAACTTGAAAGTGGCGCTACGGTCCCATTCGGTACTTTGTAATAAATGTAACTTTAAAGTTACATATTTTCAGTTCCTGTGACTATCCTCAAGTAACAATTACTTTCAAGTCGCATTTCTTAGTAAACATGACTTCAAAGTAATTCTTTCTAAAATACACCAACTTGATGGCCAAGACTTATGACGCCATTATTACAAGACATGAACCATAACTACATAAATAACTTAAAAATTTAATTTATCACTATTTTTGCACCAAATATAATAAATTAATGGATAAAAATTTTTTTCAAGATTCAAAGAACAATAAAAAATAGATTTCAGCATCCAGGTTGACACATTCTCGCATGACGTTAAATATTGTAAAGACAATATTTTAATTAAAAAATGCAAATTATAAAGGCGTGTGCCAGATTCGGACGTTTTATCATTATGTTTGACAATAAACTTGCATTCGTTTTAATGTTGATGCCTAGCCATTGGGAAATTGTACAAGTTTTGCCTTCTAATATTATACTATTCTAGTATTCTATTAAGTTTCTGAGTTAGGGAAATGGATAACAATAAACATGTAGGAATGAAACACAAGTATAATAAAATCAGTTGCAAGACAACGCAGGCAACATTCATTTGACACAGTGGGGTGTGGTAAAGTTCCCCGAAAGTCGCGGTTTACATTCCGCGACATCACCGCTACATAACCAGAACGCATTTGGAACGTAGCCGGAACGTTGCGGTAACCGAAAAAATATTCCCCATTTTGGTCGTACTAACGTAATGGGAACGTTCCTGTTATGCTCTTGTGACTAGTGACAGAACACTTTAAAGTACCTACAATAGTCATTGCTACGTTCCAGCAACTAATTGTGCTAGTTGGGATATCAGGATTGAGCTCATTGAAATCATTTAATTATAATCACAATTAAAATCATGCTTTTAAACAAGCAATGTTTATTTTAAAAAATCGAGATTTTTTTCTTTTCAAGTTTAAATGTTATAAAGAAAAAATACTAACTTTATTAGTAAAAATTTTTGTTTGCGAAAATAAAACTTAAAACATTAACTTAACAAACATATGAACATTAGGGTGCTCCAAAAATGACTTAATTTTTATAGAGGGTCTCAGTTTGTTTCCAAATCCGAAAAAAGTAAGTACGCATTTTTTGGTTTTTCGAAATTTTGATTTTAAACGGTGCCTATGGAGACATGAAGTTTCCCATTTAAATTGCACGGGAAAAAATCACTTTTTGGGATTTTTTTAATTATTGTTCAGGGTTAGGGAAAATCTTGCATTAAACTTATAGGACTTGGAAAGGACTATACAACGAAGAATTTGATGTAAATACATATGAGTTTGTCGCCCCTTACACACAGTGCCTCTAAATCTACCCTTAAATCAAAAAATGTAAATGCTTCAGGTAGTGGATCTTGCTATCTGCAGGATAACTTGCATTCATTCAAAATATACCCTGCGTTAGTTTTTTTTTTAAATAGATGACTATTTTTAAAATACGTTGCAAAACGTTTCATCCAGGTCTATTAAATGAGGAATTATTGTGGAATCTTTTTTTTATCTAATTGCAGTGTACTAATGGGAATGGTCAAAACACTTTTTTACTTCACCATTTTTCGAGCAGCTTTTATTTAAATACTATAGATTATTTTAATAATCAACTGGGTACCTTTCATCCTCATCTTTGATATTTAGTTCTGGATATTGTATTTCTGCTAGGTCCTCATCTGGCACTTCGACTTTTACAGAAATATCTATTTCCCTCTCTTCTTTAATTCTTACTGTTTTTGGTACATTGACATCTTCAGAATCATTATCCGTCAATGCAAAGTCATTACTGTCATTCTGCTCCAACTGGCATTCAACATCATTTTCATCCACATTTTCTTTAACTTTCTCGTCCGCTTCACAGCAAACCCTGATAAAACTTAATAAGTCTTGTAATGAATTAAGGCATGATTCACAACTTACTATTTCATCGATAGCGGTAAAATTCTAAAATAAGAAATGACAAAAAATACATTAAATACAAAAACTTGTTACAAAAATAAGTAATCATTTTATTAGCACAATTAATTCAGATATTTTTCTTTAGTAACATTTCACAACGCCCAGAAGATCATGTGAGAGTAATGTTCATGATCGAGTGGAGTTTCCAAACATTTAATTTCCTTTTTTTTTTGCTTTAGGACACAGGAGACCTTAGAAAGTAGGTAAAAACAACATGAGGAAAGACACAAAGATTTACGACTAGTAATTTGGTATTTTATAAGAGCTGCAGAAATGGTTCAGACAAAAATTTTATAAAACAACACTAGTCTCAGAACACTTTAGAAACACTTTAAAAACGTTATTATGGCATCTATACATGTAAAATTGGCACCATCTACAAAACCAATGGCAACCATTACAAAATAATTGTATAAAGAATTCTGTAGGCTCCAAGAAAATTCGGTACCGGCACTATAAAACAGCTTTATTGAAGCTTCATTTAACTGCATTATATAGCACATACTTCACTGTTTATTATTGCTATAAAACATCAATAAAATAAAACAACTTCTTAAATGTATTAAAAAAGTCGCATACATATACTTACAAATATATAATATGCTGATCTCTATATACCTAGCTTTCAGTGATTTTACTAGATAATGGATAATAACTTACTTAATAATTATTTTAGAGACGTGTTAACCTATACAGCTTGCAATTTTTGATGCGAAGGAAATTTTACTGTGAATTATGCCTTGTGTTTTTGATAAATTTAAGTGCCCCTCATGCTTACTGAACACTAATAATTTTTGGAATTTTATAAAAATCGATTTCACGTTTTAAAATTCTTTTGTAATGAAATTTAATGCCAATTTGTTTCAATCAACATAATTTTATAATTATCACGTATTATTTGCCATAAATATTAATAAAAATGTGATTTTTTAGGTTTTGTCATATTTACGACCTTGAACGCTGGTCTCATAAAATGGCCTCCTTCTACAAAATAATTTTGTGTTAAATGCAAGCATTTTAAGATAATTAAACTACAGGCGATTCTTACAAAACATATATAAAATAATGTGTTTTAAAGGTGACGGTCTTGTGTTTTAAATGAAAAATATAACATTATTTTTCACAAATGTCTTATTCTGCATTTTTGTTATAACTTATAAGCGAAGAAAAATAACTGTAAAAATAACTGGAACAAACATTTGGTAAAAACTGTAATTTATTGTAATTATTACCGTTAAATTGCATATTAAGTTTTTATTTCAACACCCTTATTCGTTTTATGAAAATTTTCACTAGTAATCTCCTTAGCGCTTGAAAAAATTCTGGTAATTAATTAAAGCATAAGGGGGATTCAGTAAGAAAATTTCACTCCTAAATTAAGTGAAAAAATAAATAATATAAGAATGACAGTTAGATTAGGTTATGTTAGTTAGTAGGCTGTGTGGTATGTTACAGGGCCTGGGCCCACTTATAAAAGGGGGCCCCAAAGACTGCCAAACCTCGAACGCAGGGTAGGGTAGTCACCCTGTGCCCTGAACAAAATTTTAATATTTTACGTGCAGTACTCCCTCTGCAATACACTAGTGAGGAGGGAGTCTTACACGGCCGACTAGTCAGTTCCTTGGGGGTGGCTTCGATAATTGGGGTGGTGTCGGTGGTCAGATATAAAAGACAACGTAGTTCTAATTAAACATTTAATAAAATATAAGGGTACGTAGTACAAAATATTTCACAATTGTCACCGATAACTCGGTACGCAGTACAATATATCTCAATATACCCTAAAAAGTGCACTAGTAAGTGGAGCCCACACGCTTAATACACAAAATATCTTACAAAATAATAAATCTTTGATAAATGTACAAAAGGTCATATGCCAGAAGAGTGACAAAAAAACTACAAGTGACCCAAGGTATGGTAAAACATAAAATTACTTAAAATTATTGACATCTATTTGTAAAATAAGGCAAAACTATTCAGTTAGTGAAGTAATGATACACAAAATATACCAAATATTACTGAAATCTAAAATGTTACTGAGATTTACGTTACGAGCAAAATATTACCAATATTCCTTGAAAATTTATTTTACTGTCCCGTGGACGTTGAGTTGATGTACCGGATCCTTCATTAAGAGAATATGATTCCGCTTACCTTTGGTAGTGTCTGAATACCTTTTCCCGTCCTACCAGGGTAGCGTAGTTCAGGTGATAACAGCCGCAGGTGGTAGACTATCTATGTGGAGTCTAAGGTAACGTGCCAATATCCCTAGTACCATACATACACAAGATGTCAGTCAATAATCCACCATCTAGACACCAAAATCTGGACTAGAAGTTGAAACCAGAGTCAGGCTGGAAGTTCCTCGTAAAGTGTAGAATGTGACATAAAAGCTCAAGTAGAATACGAGTAACAGATCCAAGTAAAATCATAAGGTATCAATCCAAATAGCCATAAACTAACAAATAGATCCCAATACTTGTAACATACTGGCTGTAGGGCCTCGTTTCTCTTTACCTAACACAAATTCATTCTGGATTTTCAAGGAGTTACTTCGGTGACTTGAGAAGCGGTTAAGAAAACATTAAAACATTAAACATTAATACTCAACAAGGAAACAACTAATGAACAAACAAACAAACAAACAGCCCTGCAATAAAATAAATAACCTAAATTACAAATCTATTTCAACTTTAAGTGGGTTTTCAGAGACGTACCTGAGATGTGATGTGGGCTGAAAGAGGTCCTTTGCCGTCAAAATGGCACTCCAAAATCTTGCCTTCAGACAATGCCACGTGCTTTGAAAATTGACTTTATCCGGAAATCCGTAGCTGCATTTTCCCCAAAACGATACTCAAAACTAAATTAAAATACAACTAATCTTGTCGTGATGAATACTAAATCCCATAAATGGAGCAAAACTTACAATATTGCTAAAACTCGTATTCAGACGACTCAATCTTCAAGCAGCAAAAGGAAAAATGACCAAGAAAAATGTCCTCTATCAAAATGTCAAGTTCTTGTCTTCCGTCTCGGTACGTTCAGAATTTCCACTCCACAACTAGAATAGATTTTCCTAACTTCGTTTATATCCACAAATATTATCATAATATACTCTGAAAGACATCCCCTCATAAATCTACCCACCAAAAGAAGGTTTAATCAACAATACTAGCCATTGTAGAAGCTTTAAAAGGGCGTTTTTGCAATGCTCTCTCTTAATGAATATCTGAACGCACTCACACGTACTTTCTGTAACAAAACGCATTCAATGGCCGACATGAACCAGGCAGTGCTATTTTGCAACCAGTTATACTCTATTAATATCTATTGGCGAGAGACGGTATCAATAGGCTCAAATGCACAATAAAATTTGGGAAAACAACGAAAACTAGTACATAAATTTCTGGCCATTATTAAATGTGAAAATCGACCGTAACAGGTACATGGAAAGGTTGGGTTGATCCTTTGAAGGAGGACAAATACGAAGCGACAGAAATGCATGTAGAATTTTAGTTAATGGTTGATCAATATGGCAGATAACAGGGATCGGTAATGTTTTTTGTAGTATTGGAATTATTTTTTCTTCATGCAGAACTTTTTATATAGGATATAATTTTCTGATAATTCACTAACAAAAAAGTTTCCCATGTGGTACACACTTTCTGCCAGGCAGGCAAATATATTTACTGTTAGACATTACAGTGGTAAAAACGAAATTTAAAATTTGAAAAATTATACGCGTAAAATCCTCCGATACGGTTCTGCCCATTTAGTTAGAGCCCACTTCCTCTCAGAAAACAGCTGTTTGTTGTTTTTCATGCATATGCGCGTCGGGGGACAATATGTTGCTAGGTAACTTTTATGCGATTCTTGTACAATGAATTACTCACTTTCGCGATATTTTGGAAACTTTTTAATAATAAATATGTTAGAATTGTGTTGTAAATGCAGCCACTGAGACAGTATTGGTGCAATTTACATAGTTAACCTAAAAATTATTTTTTTTTTAAGTTTTTTCCATTGTCCTAAATCTGATATTTTTAATTTCTACTTTAGCACATACGATCTACAATACAATATAATACAATAAAATACAAATTTATTGGTATTAATTATACAAAGTATTTATACAAGTTATAAAATAACAGAATGAGTTTGTTAAGATAGGAATTAGTTTTTTATAAAAATTTAACAATGGATGAAACCTATCATTTTTCTTCACCTTATGCTTACATGTCTGAAAAATCATTGGCAAGATGTTCCTGTATGGTGTAGAAGGATTCCATCTGCAGATATGTTTTAATTTCAGATTTAAAAGCTGTTATGTTTAGATCTTTAATGGTACTGGGAAGGCAGTTAAAGAATTTTATACAATAGTAGCCAGTGCCATTTCTGCTTCTTGTGAGACGTAGAAAATTTTGTGCAATTAGATTATTATTTCTAGTAGGATAATTATGTGTTTCACTGTGAGTCCTATACCTATCATGATTTTTTTTCATATAGAGAAGACATTCAAGAATATAGACACAAGAATATGAGTTTTTTAAAACTGTTTACGACAATCATCTTGGTATTTTAATCCTGTGATTATTCTTAAACACTTCCGTTGTAGGCTAAAGATTTTTGAGGCATGAGGGGAATGTCCCCAATTAAGTATGGCATAAGTCATAATTGAATGGAAAAAACTGAGGTAGGCTGTTAGTAATACTCTTTGAGATAGTGAATTTGCTAGATTTCTGATAAGATATATTTTTTTTGAAAGATTTATAGAGAGGGAAATAACATGTTCTTCTGATGTCAATAGTGGGTCCAAGCAGACTTCTAAAAACTTCACAGAATCAGAAGTATTACTGTTTACAAGATTTCTCGAGAGTCAACGATTGAGTTTTATTTTCATTTAGATTCAAGCAGTTAGCTAGAAACCACATTTTGATATTTGATTGTGTGTTAGGATTATTTTGATTTAGTGTATCTAGTGAATGGTGGTGTTCAAGAATTGTCGCATCATCAGCAAAAAGTATAAAACTTGCATTTAAATCACTGTAAGATAAATCATTTATATAAATAAGAAAAAGGATTGGTCCGAGGAGCGACCCTTGAGGGACTCCATGATCAATTTTTTCTTTTCATGATCTTTCCAGGTTATAGTATACATAGTGATATCTGTTTGAGAGATATGATTGTAAGAGCTCTAAACTATTCTTGTCAAAGTTGTAATATTTGAGTTTAAGGAGGATATCATGTGACACACAATCAAATGCCTTTGTTAAGTCGTAAAACGTGGCTTTAGTGTAGTTTTTATTTTCAAATTGGTTCAAAACAATTTCGGTAAAGTTATTTATAGCAAGTGTAGTTGAGCACTTGTTCCTGAAACCATATTGGCCACGGTGAAACAAGTCATTTGCCTCGAAGTGTTCAGTTATCTGATTTTTTAGAAGGACTTCAAAAATTTTCGCAAAAAATAGGCACCAGCGAAATTGGGCGGTAATTGGTTGGATCAGAATTTAAGCCTTTCTTGTAAATGGGAACAACAGTTGACAGTTTCAGCAGATCAGGTAAAATATTCGTATTAATGCAATGGTTTATTAATTTTGTAAGAGGATAGACTATTTGGTTTACCACTGATTTTATTAGTTTGACATTGACTTCACATGCATCTTTACTTTTACTATTTTTTAGGTTAAAATTGCTGTTCTCACTTTATTAAACGATACTTCTCTAAATTTGAAAACATTTTGTATATTAATATTTTTGAGGTATTGCTTGGGTTTGATGTCAGATTGAGGCAAGTTTTTTACAATGTTTTCTTCAATATTTATAAAAAATGAATTAAACGTAGTTGCATTAATTGTATCAGGGGTTGATGATGATAAGTTTCTATTTTTACTTTTTATTACTTGCTACAGGGCTGTTTGGGTGTTGTCTGCCTTTTCTATATAGTTATCATATGCCTGTTTTTTTGCTTTAGTTAGTTCTACTCGGTATTTGTTACGGTATTCTTTTAGGTAATCATTAGTAACAAGGAGTGGGTCATTTTTGTTTATGTCGGTAAGTAGGTTTAAGTTGTTTCGCATACCTTTAAGTTGGTCATTATACCAATTTACTTTTGGACCCAGTCTGCTCAGTGTTAGATATAAGTTCTGATAAAATATAAACACACAGCTGACACAGGAAATCAATTGGTTCAAATATATTTTATTGCATAGTATTTGTATGTTCACGTAAACAATTTTATTTTGTAACTACTTTATTGCCGTTGCCATATTGCAGTAGATTGCAACGCTATATAATATTATGTAGCAGACTCTGGAACAACAATTTACTTTCATTAGCAAAACTGTCCCAAATAGTGCTTTAATATAACTGTTTTATAAGACAATAGGAAACAACTAAAAAATAATTTTAATACATATTTATAAAGGTGCTAAAAATACTGCTGAACGTTACTAAAAAAGCACTATAAAATTATTTAGTTTTATAAGCTGAAATGTTTTATAGCTTAGTCACGGAAACGTTTCTAAAATAATTTTTTAACTGCTTTATAAGATATTTAATAATTTTGCTGTAAAAACGTTTTCACCAGATAGTGTTTTCCGCAACTCTAATATAATCAATTAGCATTTTAGAAGCATTAATAAAATAAAACAAAATAATCGTATAACATTTAAATTATAAAACAAATTTGCTGATTGCGTTGTTATCAACTGGATAGGTATGATGACATTAATTTAAATGATGTCCTTCCGAAACCATAGAAAGCCAACTGTTAACAACAAAGTTATGAGATGAGAGAAAGATACTGTATTTCTGAAAAATATAAAAAAGTAGAAAGTGCTATTTTTTCGATTACCCAATTTTGAATCAAATCGCAATCTCCAAAACAGAATTCAGCAGGTCATTTTAAATAAAAATATGATTTCAGTTTATGTATGCTCGTAAGTTACATAGGCTACTTTCATTCTACAGTGTGTGCTATTAATATCATAACACCCCGTTATTTTGGAACGTGTTGGTTGATTTTAATTTTTTGAGATATAAAACTCGATGAGCTTTATTAGACTGTTTTGAAAAATTTGTAATTTTGATATTTTGAAGGCCTTCTAAACTCCTCTAAATAGGTCGAAATTTCGAGATCGACTATTCGGCAGTTTTTTATTGGCAAATTGGATAGCATATTCGACTCGCAGTTGTCTCAAATACCTTTATACAAAATTTTAGCTCGATACCTCTTATAGGGTGTTTGTTATTCAATAGCCAAATTTAAAATTCAAATCAAATACTAAATGAGGAAGAAAAAAAGGAAAGTTATTCTTTAAATAAATAATGCCTCTATGCATTTTTTGGTTGCTGTAATGAAAATTTTTCAAACAAATGGATTGAGTAAACGGAATAGCTTTTCCTTTTTCTTCCTCATTTAGTATCTGATGTTGGTGTCATTAAATAAGGAAGAAAAAAGAAAAGCTATTTCGGCCAATCCATTTGTTTGAAAAATGTTCATTAAGGCACCTACATACAGCAACTGAATAATGTACAGAAGCACTATTTATTTAAAGAATAACTTTTCTTTTTTCTTCCTCATTTAGCGTCTGATGTTCCTTAAGTCGAATGACTGCTTTACCTTTTTAGTAAACCTAACCGACTTTTATACAGGGCCAGTCGAAAAGTAAGATATTTTAAATTCGGTTATTTAATAACAAACACCCTATATCAGCTAAAATTTTGAGACAACTATGAATCGAATACGCTATCCAATTTGTTGATAAAAAATTGCCTAATAGTTGATCTCGAAGTTTCGACCCATTTAAAGGAGCTTAAACTAGATCCTATTAGAATCTTTACAAATTAAATAACTTAATAATTGATACGAAAAATAGTTACTTACAAGTTCTGGAATATGTTTTTTTACCATATCTAATATGAACACATTTTCTTTCTTTTCTTGTAAACAAGTATAGCTCCCAATCTCAGTAACTTTCATACAAAATCGACATAATTTCTGATTTTTAATCAATTCTTTAGTTGCATTTTTATTTAAAATATCTTCCTTCAAATATTCTTCATAGGTACTGAGAGACAAAAATTTTGGTTGCGCATCCAGACACGCCGATTTAAAATCACTGGAAATTTGAAGTTTTGCTGCACATTTGTTACAAATCACAGTTTCTTTGCTTCTGTCCAAATTCTAAAATTATAAAAAATATGTAAGGGAGACAGAGATATGGTTATAATTACTTCTTTTTTTTTGTTAGCTTATTGCTATTAAATTTTAAAATACATTATAAAATGTGTTCCGTATTTATGACAAAAATGCAAAAAAAAAACTTTTTGAAAACATACCTTTTTGATTATTTAGGTGCACTAAAAAGAAATAAAAAAGTTAAAAAAATGAATGTCTTAAAAGCTTGTTGCATGCAAGAAGTTCATACAGGCATTCATTTTGTTTGACAGAGATTGTAAGTTCCTAGTATTTTTTTATTCTTCATGCGACACGCTTTTAAGACAATTACTTTTTTATCATTTTTATTTTTTTCGTTTTGGTACACCTGAATAACAATAAAAGTTTGTTTTTAAAAAGTTTTTTTTTACATTTCATTTTATTTTTAAAATTTTAGTTACGTCTCAATTAGTTTTATATTCATTACGTCATCCTTACTTAACCCTTTCAGGGCAGATAAAAACTGAAAAGAGATACGATTAGAGCCCTTATGAACCTTATTATTATCATCAATATACTTAAGGATGTCTACTTTGAAACTTCTTATCTGAGTTGGAAAAAATGTTCGTGGTAAAAGTATTGTCTACCAGTTCTACTAATATCCTTACCAATTTTTTTTCCAATGGACAGTTCGTGATTTAAATATGTCTTACTAGTGGATCTTCAGTTCTGCCAGAGATACTGCGTACCTCTACACGTGGGACCCTGAGACATCGTTGTTCTACCGAATACACAAAATCAAACAACTCTTGGCTCTTGGCAATGATTCTTAACAATATTTCAGATAATGGAAAAGAAGATAAATATTTTTGGTCACAAAATTTCATAATTTAATTAATTCATTATTTGTCAAAGTTCATTTTTGCGTACATAAGGTGGTTCCACAGGATGACCACTAAGCTTGAAAGGGTTAAAACCGGATTCTTCGCCATTTCTTAGAACACATCGTTTGAGTGAATACACTATTCGATCAAATTATATTGTTAAAACTAAAAAACACACATTTGGGTATCATATTATTGTATTGTCACCAGAACTACATGTGTATGCAAAATTTCAACTCAATTGGACGTCGTTAAGTGGTTCAAAACTGACTTGTAAGAATCCTCCAAAACCTCCTAGCTTTAAAAATTAGTACAGTTATTCCTATCCAGAAAGTAGTTAGCTACTTTCTGGAAGGGTGAAGAATTTCGTCCAATTAATACCTTACCACCAATAGAAAAGCTTATAGAATTAGCTGTTAATTAACAATTATTGCACCATATTAATAAACAATCAATTTTGTTCTCGTAAAAAATATTCATGTGGAACAGCATTACAAATTACACTATGCAACATCAAAACAAGCTTAGATAACAATAAATTATTTAGGGACTTAAAACGAGCCTTTGAGACAATCGATTAAAAGACATTGTTACCTAAGTTAGAACAATATGGTACTGGTGGTAAGGTACTTGACCTTACATAATCTTGATTTAAAAGACACAAACGTTTCCTTGACAATAATAAAACCTTATACGGTAAAAAATATGTTTTAAATTAAGAGTCCGTTTTCTCATATATACAAAAAAGAAATTAAATTCTTCATATAAAACTAATACTTTTGTTTCAAGAAATAATATGTTTGAAATAGCTTTTTATTTCTTGAAACAGAAGTATTTGCTTTGTGTATATACAAGAAAATGGAATCACGGTATAAAATTTATTTTTTTCCATTTACTTAATCAATTCTATGTTGTTTATTCAGACATAGACATAGATCGGGATGTATACCTTATTGTGAAGTGTTGCAACCCCTTAAATTAATTCAGATGTATTTGCACCTACTCGAGAAAGAACCTACCAGTAGCAGTTCTAGAGTGATGACATCTGGAATTATCTAGATAATGGTGGCGTCATCACAGAACAATCGAGATCTGTCATTTCTAGGTATAAAAGACCGCATTCTCGGCGGGTAGTTCAGAAAGTATAGAAAGTAGAGAAGTTTGGATTTGACAAGTGAGGTTAAGACAAAGTGATAAACATTGTTATTTTTAGTCAGTAAAGTTCATTTAAGTTAGTAATCAGTATTGTGAAGTATACAGTAAATTATTTAATAAAGTGTGTTAGTGGACAATCTCTTGTTATAATTTTTGGAACCCACGGAATTTGCGAGGGTGGTTTCCTAGGCGTGGAAACATGTTATATTATCATTGCTGTATCCATAGGATAAAGTTAACCTATATCGAAGTAAAGATACAACTGTAGGCTATTTATTTAATCTGTACACCATGGTTATGCGGGACCTTGCGTATTTTGGGTATATAGCAGATAAGTTCAAACTTGGTTTCAAAGAAATCATTCATTCTTTCATATACTAATGATCCAAGTCTGATCACGTTAGTATATAAACAAGTAGTAATATAATACAATAATAATAACATTCTTTATTGATTATATACATATAAATACATTACATCTATAATCAAACGGTCATCGATCGAGGTCCTTCAGCCAGTGTTGTTTTTCAAAAGTAATGTATTTTATTAAAAAACATTCTTTTAGAATACTTCTTAGGGTCGAATCTTTCGGCTCTTATTAAACTGTACCCATGCGAATAATTATAATTTAAGATACTTTGACTCATATAAATTGCAACATGAATGAAAGAAAATGCAACTATCCCCTGCCAGCAACAATGTAGTACTATATAGGTGCTAGCATAACTTATTCTCTAGGCTTAGTGTAACAGCTTGTGCAAGCACATGGCCAGGCGCATGTGCAAATCAGTTGACCAACTATTCCGCATGTAAATCACGTCCGATGGCTATACTTGACTGCCGGAATCTGTATTTAACTTCATCATTTCCCGTTATCAATCGATCAAAAATTAAGTCGTCAAGTTAAGCTTTCCATCTTCATGTAACTCGTCTCGTAACTCGTTAAGTACCATATTTCCATCAAGGTTGGAAAAAAAGTTTTTTTTATTTTAAAAGGTTTTTTTTGTTTTAAACAGTTTTTTTTTCAATGTTTTAAATGGTATGTTTAAAACAGGTTTAAAACGTTTAAAACTCATGAACTAAAATTAAATGGTGCCAAGTTACTGTGTCTGCTACTACTACTTGATGCCAGATGACGCTCTTAAACGGATTTTATAGTACTCTACAAATAAAACGTTCAGTTTAGTGCAAGTGACACTGACCATTTGACTCATAAGAGTAAGACTACAGAGGTTATTTTTTATGAGTGTGTTTACTGTTTATATTGTAATTATTTATCGAAATGGACCATCATCGGAACTTTTCCTGCTTTTCCTCAATCTCCAAAATAATACATTTGTTTAAAACATCGCATTGTGTATGAAATATGATTTAAACATTTATTTAAAACATGGTGCGATGTTTTAAACATCTTGTTTAAAACATTTTGTTTTAAACATGTAGATAACTCAACTTTTGCTTCGTATTAACTATGGGTTTACAGTTATTAATTTTGGCTCCCGAATGCTTCCATCAGAATATAAATTAAATAGAAAATTGGCTCTTGCACGCGTATTATTTCATATTTAGCCTTACATTTACGTATCTTACCAGTTTCAGAAGAAGTGAATCTAGTTTTTGTCTCGTAATTTCACCTATGATGTCGAACTCGCCATCGTATGTTATTTCTAGACAAAATCTGCACTTCCTGCAGCCTATGTCGCCCATGTTAATATATATTAACTATATAACAATTTAATAGGTACAATATGCATCACAAATTCTACGAAATACACTGGGTGGAAATATACGTATAACCAATAATCAAAAAATACTGACGAGGCAGTTTCAACGTTCAACATAACCACAAACCACACCCCTTTTCCTTATCTTCTTCATCACGAAATCACAAATCAGACACGTGTTATTTTTATCAAGGGCGAAGTAGAAGCGTTCGAAATCTTCCAGTAATCAGTAGTGCGTTCCAAATCTACGAATCTTATTCACTTCTTACTCTTTTAACATTGGAAATGTTTAAGAAATCGATAGTGTGACATTGGATGCTAGGAAAGTATGTAGAATCTAATATAGGAACGAACTGTAGAAGCTATCACGGTATATGCTATATACTACAGTAAAATTGGACGTGATGTATAAGATTTATAAACCACAATATATCGGATGCACTGACCTCTATAGAGGTCAGTGATCGGATGTATGTTGTTAGGTTAGGTTCAAGTCAGCTTTATTTAAATTAAATGATATATATCAATGTTATCCTAAAATTTGGAATATGGTGTTTTTAATAAGATTATTATGTTGTGAGAGTTTGTAGGTCTCTGGTTATCACTATGTATTACAGATATGGCCCAGTTTCAATAGGGATGGTTGTACTCCCTAATAACACAAACATGACCAATGTCTATTGGGTGTCCAATGGACATGCTTGTCCGGATATCTTGTACGTCCAATAACTGTCCAAATTAAATAGTGATGATATCCAGCGGATGTCCATTCGGCTGAAGGGTGGCCACTTTTTTGGACAGCCATATGATGTCCCGTTACAGTTATCCAATGAAAGTCCTGCGTTGGACAATTGTGCCCATTGTGGACGTCCATAGGACATCCATTGATTAGAAAATATTATTTAGGTATTTTCTGTATATTGGTGCCTCAATCTAATGAGGTTTAAAATATAAATTAAATATTTTAAATAAGTAGACCATGTATTCGATGTATTTTTGACCGCTGAATACGATCCCGATGTCAGTTTTGCTCCATCAGATCAGAATTTTTTTTTAACCACGAAAAACAGGGGAAAACAGGCCAGAATGGGGTTTAAAATATAAATTAAAGATTTTAAATAAGTAGACCATGGTCTACTTATTTAAAATCTTAAGTATCAACAACTTCTTTAAAGCTCTGCCACAGCTCTCTTTTCTGTATCTGATATTGTAGTGATGAATTTCTTATCTCTTACATCGAATACATAGTCTACTTATTTAATATCTTTAATTTATATTTTAAATCCCATTCTGGCCTATTTTTCCCTGTTTTTCGTGGTTAAAAAAAAATTCTGACCTGATGGAGCAAAACTGACATCGGGATCGTGTTCAGCAGCCAAAAATGCATCGAATGCATATATTCAATGCATTCAAAAATGCATCGAATGCGGTCAAAATTTGAACCCCCCATTCTGGTCTGTTTTCCCATTTTTCGTGGTTAAAAAAAATCCTGATCTGATGGAGCAAAATTGATATCGGGATCGTGTAAAGCAAAAACAGGCCAGGAGGGGGCTTAAAATATAAATTAAATATATTAAATAAGTAGACCACGTACTCGATATATTTTTGACTGCTGAACACAATCCCGATATCAGTTTTGCTCCGTCAGGTCAGGATTTTTTTTAACCACGAAAAACAGGGGAATACAGGCCAGAATGGGATTTAAAATATAAATTAAAGATTCAAATTCTAAGCCCTTCGGAGAGAAATCTTCGATGGGGATTTTTTTTATGCAAAAATCGCAATAATCCCAAGACGTAAAAGTTCTTATTGCCAGTGAATAATTGAAATCATGTCCTGAGAGAGCGCAGTTAATGATATGAAGTAGTGCAGCCTGTTACTCGTATATTGAAGTATATCTTATCTTGAACCCACTTGGGAGTGAAAGTGTCAGAATGTGGCTGGCGCCCTTCTAAAAATAAATTGGTGTAGCGTCACCTAGATGCTCGGTCGTGAGTTCTTCTACATGTGCAGGAGTGGTCCGATCATGGTAATTCTGGTATCGTTGTGTAGGTTGGGCTTTCCTGCATCGCAATGGAGTGGTCTGGGGGTTCCACGATTATGGCTATATTGGCTATGTTAATTTCTTGTAAACACGATAACTTCTATTAGACATAAACTGTAACCTTCCACGGTAGTAAAAAAGAGTCGCCACGTACCGCACACAATAAACAATATTTTTTTACTTAATTTTCATGGAAAAATAATATGAATATAAAAATCGATTCTACCAGATTTTCGAATTAATTTCTAAATACATGAAACACTTCTTTTCTAGGTTGTGTATATTTAAAATAATTTCCTACTTTATTATCCAAACTTTACTTATTTCGGGGTTTTAAAATAGTTCAATACAAAATTAAATGTCACTTACATACAGAAATATTAACTTTGTTATTTAGGGAAATAATATTTCATACTGTATATGAAAATGTTTTTAAAATGTTCTAAATAGTAAAACTCTCATACATAAAGTACAATAGCTAGGGTTGATATATAAATATACGAAATCATAGTAGATGATTTAGATAAGCCGCAAGTCATCGCTCAACCCGTCAGTCGTTGACCACAGGAACACGATATGTTGTAACTGTGCAGGTCTGTCTGAGAGGCAACTTTTCATTCCCTAATTTTGAGGTATACTCTCTGAACACGATTTTCTGTTTCGTCAGTCCAGTACAACTCGTCACATACTGGGCATGAATCACAAGCTTATTTAAATCATATTTTCTCTTTTCCAAACTTATTCAATGTAAACCTTAATCGCAGTACCAAAAGTAAACAACTTTATATCTTCGGTTGAATATGCGATTGAGACAATTACTGTGATATTTTTTTTATTACCTAATTCATTTGAAATTATACTATATTGTTTTATTTAATTATTACAGCTAATTATATTCAAAATTAATTAATTTTTCCCACCATTCTATTTTCTTTGGAGTTCTATTTATCTATATTCATAATATATGGCTGTGGCTGCAAAGCCATTCGCACAACACCAATGTATCAGAACAGCAAGTAATAATAATAATAATAACTATAAACCTACTAAAATTCTGTCCATAACTAAATTAAACAATTCCTTATATATAATTATATGCGCATGACAGTTGGATTTCAGATTTGACTGTTCTTTACTCTTGCCATATTTTGCGTTAAAGGGTTCTTAATTGCCATATATGTAATTGCAACTGGCAGATATTACTCATACTATAAGATTTGAACAGAGCTCTTTTTACCAGTCAACCAGTCATATTGTCGAAGATTTTTGAAAAGCAAACACAAGACTTTGCTGCTTGTCACTTCATTTAAGATATATCAAATGGTAAGCAATCAGCTGTGACAGGCATATAAACTTTTGTGATTCCTGTTGTAATAATATCACAACTGAAAATTTTCCATGTGCCAGATTTTACATATGGAGACGTCAACTATAAATATTTCCGGATAATGATTATTGTTATTGTAAACAATGAATTTTGTTGTTTGCACAGCTGACCTGATTTCCATTATTTTCCTCTGTAGCTCTTCTGTATTTTTCTTTAATATTTTACTTTTGCAGGAATAAGTGAGATTCAATAAATAAATCAAATACAAATAAAATATGTAATCACAGTGAAATCATTAAAAAATAAAATGCACACAAATAAGAGGGTACCAAAATTAGAAATAATTATTAAGTGTTTTTCAGAATTAAGGCAAATACATTAAATTCGTTAACAGAAAAAGTAATATCAAACCTTATAAAAGAACATACCCAGCAAACAAAGAATGTATCCGTAATGTTATGCAATGTTAAATGGAAGTAACATTTGTAATGTTCTCTTGCAATATGATATTTATATTACAACAACGTAACAGAGAAATGTTACATTTCGAAATATTAAACAAATATTTACGTAATGTTGGTTACATTACGTAACATTTAATAGTATGACAAAATACTTTCTGACAACGTTGATGTTATATTAAAGTAATAATATCTTGTTTAGTGGGTATTCAATTAAATTACTATCACAACGTAAAGGACCCCGCACGTTTCTTATGTAAAATAATGCCCGGCGAATTTGATTAAAATTGAAATATGTTATTTATGAAAAATTAATAGTTTTTAAGTTATACCAACTTAATGCGCAGGTCTATACTAAGAGTTAAAAAGTTTTCACCCTTAAAAATGGACTTAGTCGTGCAACTTCTGGCTCGCACTTCTGCGCTGTGTTATTGTGGTCCATATCTAGCGTGCAACCCTGAAACTCATACCCTAACACATATTTATTATTACGCAGGTCTTTATATACACTGAAAAGGTTTTCACGCTTAAAAATGGACTTAATTATGCAACTTCCGGTTCGGACTTCAACCGGTTATTGTGGTCCATATCTACCTAGGCCTGAAATCCATTTATTTACCCTTTATACGTACTTAATACCCAGCTCTATACTGAGACTGAAAAAGTTTTCACCCTAAAAAATGAACTTAATCATTCAATTTCCGGTTGGTACTTCCAGTTCGTATTGTGGTCCATATCTAGGGAGGAGGCTAATTAGTCATTAATTTGTTGGATTTCTAATTTTGAAAATTTGTTTCAAACTCGAGCTGTTTTTCAGCCATATCATAACTCGTTCCGAATTGGATATACCACGGATAGACAACTTCAAAGCCCCATAACTTAAAAATTATTAATTTTTCGGCCCTGCTCCCATGAAGACTTTTATTCAGGATGATTTCATAAATAACATATCAATTTTAATCAAATCCGCGGGGTATTATTTTACATAAGAAACGTGCAGGGTCCTTTGGATTCTACATTTAAAAATCTAAACAGTCATATAAGTTGCCAACTTTGTATATTTTTCTGCGACAGCCAGAAAGAGAAATAAATAATACGAGGGGGTATGGTTTGTTTCACAAGATATATTATTTTATTTTTACGAATTTGCCGCTAAATAAAAGAGCATACACAAAGTCTTAAAATCAGCTGATACAAAATTGTGTGCCTGCACACACTTCCAGTTTTCTAATTCATAAACTAAGAAAAGCAAATCTGAACAATTCACGTTGTACACGAAATACATTTCTGGAATTGCAACCTGAGATACGAGCTCTTGGAGTTGCACGACATTTTTATATTTTATCTTAACATCTTCCTCAGCTGCTACATTGCTACTTCTGATGAATTATAATGAATCACTAAATGGCGTCTTAGACTACTTTTATGTTTCGTTACAAATGAACAGCTTTCACACTTGTATGTTGTCACTTTTGACGCATCTTGATGTGTAAGGAAATGACGTTTAAGACTATTCTTATACTTTGTTACATATGAACAACTCTCGCATGTGTATTTCTCCAAAAGTTCATTATGGATCAACATGTGTTTTGTCAGATTACTCTTATGATTTGTCGCATATGAACAGTTTTCACAGGTGTATTCTGTTACTTCCAAAAGAGCTCGATGGGATAACATGTGTGATACTAGAGACTTTTTATGTTTCGTTGTGAAAGAACAGCTCTCACACTTATACACTGTTACTTCCGACAGTTCTCGGTGGATCAACATATGAGCTTTTAGAGAATTTTTATATTTTGTCTTAAATAAACAATGGTCACAGGAGTATACTGCTATTTCTGAGGAGCCATGGGTCAGCAGATGCTTGTTAATGTCACACTTACGTTTTGTTACATATGAACAACTTTCACACTTGTACACTGTTACTTCTGAAAGGTCCTGATGAATCAACATGTGAGATTTTAAATTTGATTTTTGTCTGGTTACAAATGAACAGCTTTCACATGTGTATACTTTTACTTCAGAAAGATTTCGATGGGTCAACATGTGTGTTTTTAGAGACTTTTTATATTTTGTTACGAATGAACAGCTTTGACATTTGTGCATTGTTACTTCTGAGTTTCGATAACTGTGTGGGAATTTTATCCCATTCACCTTTTCCAAATTTTGTACTATTGCTTCTGAATGGGGTTGATGGATCTGTACGAGGTCTTTGGAAATAGATAAATTTATATTTTTCATGACCGAATTTGATAAATTAGGAGCATCTTGAAAACTGAAAAAAAAATTGTATATATCACTACTTAATTCCCTGTAATGCTACTTATTAGAGCTGGGTTGGATACAATTAGAATGATATTCGAGTACCAGATATGGATACATTCAATGTAATCGAATACTGGATACAAGATACAGATACTTTTTGCTTTAAAAAGTATCCAAATACCTTGCATCTGAATACATTTTCCGGATACATATACCCAATACACTTCTATCATTTGTCAAGAAAATATTTTGTGATAATCAATTTCTTGTAAAGCTGTCAGAGAAGCTCCCTATTTTATTTATTTATATATCAATATGTACATTACATGAAGAAACACAAATATTACAATACAGTAATTTGCTTAGGGAGCTAACACTACTACAAAATTAAAATTAATAGCAAAAACCAAAGCGTTCATTCAGTTTTTGCATTAGTGGAACACAAAATTAACATTGCAATTCGATAACCTGAATATTAACATATTATTGTAATATTATATAGTGTTAATTAAAAGAGGGTCCCACTGTATTTAGAAAGATCCTTATTATTATTATACCTACTTAAGTAAAATAAAACTTATTTCTGCCATTGGCGTACATTTTTATTAAGAAAAAAATGTCGATTTTTCGAGAAGTCATAGGCATTTTTTTATTGAAAAACTTTGTATCCAAAATTTAACATTTTGATTTATGGTTTTCGAATTATGGCTCACTAAAAATTGCATTTTTTAAACATTAAATAATGAAGAAAACTTGAAAACAAAGTGTTTTTCGAAAAAAGTATAATTCCGCATTTTCTACTTAAATTCCCTTTTTTTATCACCCAATGCCATTGATACTTTCAAATTTCGTAGGCCAAGAATTTTCACTGAAAAATTACCAGATATTTTAAAACTATGGGAAAAACTAAAAAATTTTACTTTTTTTGTATTACCGAGTACCATGGAATTGGATTCAGACTTACTCGATTTTCTTATCATGAGATTTTCCATATGAAAGTAGCCAGTATTTGTATTTCACATAAAGTTTCAGAAGTATCAATTTTCTAATATACTTTCTACTTACAGCTTTAACTGAGGGAATTTTTGTTAGAAGTTCTAGGATGATAGTTTGAAACGAAGGTTGCTCGAAATGTTAAAATATATTTTCCCTTTAACAAGTTTTTGAATGCAGAAAATATATTACTATTTAGAATTCTAAAGTTAGAGTGGTTTGCTGTTGGGGATTAAAATAATTATGGAAAAAAGCCAACACCTATTTGTGCTTTTTTATCTGATAAACAATAAACAGCTTTGAATTGTTTTAATATAAATAAATAAATAAATAAATATAGACATTTTGTTCAACAGAACATAAATGTTCCAATTACAGAACAATAATCCACCGGACAAGAAATGTGTTTTCAAATCTCTGTGGGGGGTGACTCAGACCCCATGCCAGTGAGCAATTACACAACTATCTAAATCATTTACATATAAATATAAACTAAAGTAATACATTGAAATTCACAATGTGATTTATACCATTATAGTTTCAATTTCTTTTTTAAAATTAATTTTTGAAGTACCAAAACTTTCGGTTGTATTACACAGACTATTAAAGTTATAAGTATCCAAGATAAGACAGAATTTTTAATTATATTAGTTCGAGGAATTTCTAGCAAAAAAGTACTAGTTATTTTGCTACTTGTAGATTTGGGGACTCTCCTGTGAATCGACACAAGAATTTCAGAATTATCTATTATACTGTTTACTACCCAATGCAAATATAAGAGGCCAGTTATTATTCTACGTTTTTCTCAAGTGACAGTTTTGTAATGATCCGTAAGAATGTTCTTTCATGCAGCAAGTATATTCCAGTTTCACTGAGGTACTTATATTTGTACTGCTTTGTATGCTTTCGAGACTATATATAAGGGTATAAGGTATTAAGGGAACACCACTATCACTCCTTGAGTCTTATCTGCAAAATAGGCAGCAATGCGTTTCAGTAAGTAATAAAAAATCTAACTATAGCTCAGTAGCAAATGGTGTGCCCCAGGGCTCTGTTCTGGGGCCACTCCTATTCATTATTTATGTCAACGATTTATTCTATTACTTGTTTCCAAGTCAAATCATTATGTTTGCTGATGACACTACCCTATGCGATTCAGATAAATGCCTTGCAAATCTACATGAAACCATATATGAAACTGAAAGTCGTGCTGAACTGTGGCATAACTCCAATATGCTAAAACTAAATCGTGATAAAACTCAAAAACTAATTTTTTCCACAAATAACAATATTACAAAAGGGGACAACGTCAAACTTTTAGGCTTGGTCCTCGATGATACTTTAACCTGGTCGTCCCATATTGAGCAACTCAGTAGTAAATTGGCTAGTTACATCTTTCTTGTGAGATGTCTAAAATATGTGGTAAATAATAATACACTGCTATAGGCATACTACTCACTGATTCACTGTCATATAAGTTATGGGGTCGTACTATGGGGAAACTCAAGCAATGCTCTCAGGATTTTTAGACAACAAAAACAAGCCATTAGAATTATTGCAAATGTAAATCTCGATGAACACTGTCAACCATTATTTATAAAATATGGTATTATTCCCATTCCCTCGTTATATATATATATTTCTCATTGCTAGAAATACACAAAAACATTAGTCTTTATGATAGGCCAGTTGACTATCATAATCATAATACAAGGTCAGCAAACTTACTAAAACCACCTAGATACCGTCTTACTAAATCGGTTAAAAACTCTCTTAACTTAAAACTGTACAATAGGTTACCCGAACAGATAAAAAACTTAAACACAAATAAATTCAAGAAAATTATTAGGACCCACATTCTTACATACTGTTTTTATTCTGTTGATGAATTTATGGGCACAGAACTTGATATCAACTTATATACTGTATGTTAGTGTAGCAGATACTCACAGATTTTAAATCATTTTAAATATTTATATCTTTTATATATTATTATGTACTAGTGCCCATTGTGTAAACTGCTGACTGTAAATGTAGTATTCGTCTATTTGCTTTTATGTAATTTACATTATTCTTTGTATTTTAAAAAAATTCCTTTTTAGTATGTGCCTATTTTAAAAATGTTTTGTCTACAAACTATGTGTTAAGCTTACTCAACTGAAATATCAGTAGTGTTGACTTGCTACAAATGTATGATATGTATATAATGTAGTCAAATAAAGATCTATCTATCTATCTATATTTATCATAAAATGAATGACCGCAGCATACTAGTTTCGACCCCACATGTGACATGTAAAGCACATCTAGAAGTTTGGTTGACTGAAAGCATTTTGTGTTAAGAATGACGAGTAACCCGAGATCTTTTACTTCACATCTGAGCTCCAAAGTCAACTTGTAAATTATACAGTGTGTCCCCAGATGGAGTTGACAAGAGGAAAAACATCTCTATTATTGACTTTATGATGAAAAGTCATTCTTTATAAAAAATTCTGCTTGTCGAAAAAATGAATTTACCATATAAAAATCTTAAATCAGATGTAGCGGGTGTTAATAAATTAAGAAAATATCAAAATGCCTCGTGCCTTATTTTGGACAAAATTTTTATAAAACAAAGTTGTTTATAATCCACAATAAAGCCTAAATACCAATTATGAAGTCTAAATTTTGACTTTTACATTTATGTCAACTTACATTTTTTTTCAAACATTAACATAACATAATAACATTAACTTCAACGATTGTGGAAAAACAATTTATTCCACATAGCCTCCTCCAATCTCAACATATTTCACCATCCTTTTAATAAATTCACCATAGACCTTATGAATGGTTGAGGGTACATTCACTTAATTCACCGCGTCTTGTATTTGTGTTTTTAGTGTTTCTCGATCATGCGGCAGGTCATATGCATAAACTTTCTGTTTTAAAACACCCCACAGAAAAAAATCCATTGGTGTAAGGTCTGGTGATCTTGCAGAAAAATTAATTGGAGCACATCTTCGCATCCATCTGGCTCCGAAGTGATCTGTCAACCACTGCGGTACCAAAACTGAAGAATGAGCTGGGCAACCGTCTTGCTGCCAAAAAATGTTACGCCTTACTTCCAGATGCAGAGTGTTTATAAATGGCAATACACAGTTTTCTAAAAGGTCCAAATAAACATGCTGATTTAAATTTTCTTCTAAGAAATATGGACCAACGATTCGATCATAAAAAACCCACACCATACATTCACTTTTTTATAACATTGACTTTGTTTGTGAATGACATTGTTTGGATTTTGAAAAGCCCAATAATGACTGTTTTGTGATGAAACGTGGCCATTGGTACAAAATGTTGCTTCATCAGTAAAAAAAAACATTCTGTGAAAACTTCTATCTACGAGGTAATTCTCACCGACCTATAAGTGTATGTCTGAACCTTGGCTTAAATGGTCAAACTTTGTTTTCCATATAAATTCTCTGTAAATGACTTACTTACTTCCAGTCTTTGTGAGCGTTTCCGTAAAGATAATTTCTGGTTTTCTATTACTGAATTTATTGCCAAAAGTGTTGCCGCATCGTTTTCATTGTACTTTTTCTTGGGTTTTTTGACATGCAATACAGATCCAGTTTCATTGAATTTTTTAAAAGTTTGCGCAATACTTGGCGCGATTCCGCTGTGTTAGGGAACTTTTGGTGGAAAAGGTTAATTGCATATCAATAAGAGACATCTCCAATCGCATAACATTTGATCAAATAAATTCTTTCTTGTTTGGTAAACATTTTTTAAATGATCAACAGAACACTAATAAATGCAATGACGTTTGTCAGTTCAATATTACTGACATTCTTATTCATATTAATAAATTCAAAGTAAAAAATAAACACAATAAAAACATAAAAGTCAAAATACAGACTTCATAATTTGTATTTAGGCTTTATTTTGGATTATAAACAACTTTGTTTTATAAACATTTTGTCCAAAATAATAAATGAAGGTACTTCTCTCTTGAGGCATTTTGATGTTTTCTTAATTTATTAACACCCGGTACATCTGATCTAAGATTTTTATTTGGTAAATTCATTTTTTTGACTATCAGAATTTTTGATAAAGAATGACTTTTCGTCGTAAAATCAATAATAGAGATGTTTTTCCTCTTGTCAACTCCATCCGGGGACACACTGTATACTATACTTAGTTAAAATTAATGATGTTTACATTTTCTCTAAAGGATGCCACAAAACATTTGGAAGTATTTAGTTCTAGTGCGTTAATGTTCGTCCATTTACAAATATGGTCAATATCTAGTTGAAGTGACTCGCAGTCACTATTAAGTACTTCTTATAGTTTTTATTAATTTCAAATCGTCTGTATCATCAATTATTGATCACACATCTCAGCCAAGATTACCTTTCATGATTTTAAAGATATTAGGAAGTTTTCACGTCATCTTCTTTCTCTTTTCTGAAAAGGAAAACCCTAATACAGACTGACATTTTGTTTATATGTAGTTAAACCCTGCTGCAAATTAGAACAATGTATCTTTTCTGATGTAATGATATGTTATTCATCAATTTAAACAAATAAAAGCACTTAGAAGTTCTACCTTTCAAAGTCACTAAGCTTGGTTTCCAACTCATATTGTTCGTATGTCATTTCCAGTCCTTCATTCAGTAGTTTTAACGATTCTTCATCTATTTCAATCTTCATATTTTCTTCAACACCAGTTGTAATATCATTTTCTACATTATATCCTTCAAATTCTACATCCTCATTTTTAGATAATATTTCAGTTTTAATAACAATATTTTCTTTAGTCTCATAATTGAACCCATCTAAATCAATTTTGATATTTTTTATATCTTGTTCACACTGTATCATATTTTTTGTAAATTGTATAATCTTGAACAAATTTATTCGACCGTCACTGCTAGTTGCTTGGAATTTGCAATATTTTTCTGTAAGATTTATCAACAATAGTTTACAACCTTTAAATATCTTCTTCTTAATTAGAAGCGCACATAGTCTAAGATCTACCAATTATCCCAAGGTTTATCCTTCTTAAATGAACTCATAATGCGTATTGCGTGGCCAACTTCACACTCAATTTCTTTTTTTAAGGGAAATAAGTTTTGATGTGATGGAGTAAGAGAATGCTTAAAAAATTCTAACATGTTAATTTTAAGATCACCCAGAATCATGATGCTATCATATCCACTGAAATTTAGATATCGAACTGTGTTTTCTAACCTTAATAAGTGCTCAATTGGCAAATTCGGAGGCCTGTACACGGCACCAACAGCGAATTTAAAGTGCCCAATACACACCTCTAGCCATAATTGCTCTAAAACTGATGTCTCTTCTACAGGTTCTATAATTTTCCATTTGAAGTTAGACAATACAAAAACAGCTAAGCCTCCGCCTCTTGTCTCCCTATCTTTGCGATAGGTACCATACCCTGGTATCATAATAGATCTTGATTCTATGTCACTATTACGCCATGTTTCAGATAAGATGAATATGTAAAACTTATGATATTCCATCAACAACTTAATGTCATTGAATTTGTTTAGCATAGATCTAATATTAAGATGTCCTACCCTAAGATTATTAAGAGCCTTTTTTTTGAGGTGTTTTAGTTCGGGTTAACTATTGATAAAAAATCCCCTTGACCATAGTCTCTAAATTTTTTAAAATCGAAGCGTTTGAAACCTATGTTACATGGCCAAAAGCTTGTTAAAGGCGCTAACTACGAAGCATTTATTTTGCTTATCGTTGTTGAGAGTTCCTGCACATCGATTTGAACTTTATCGAAACCAGGTTTTTTATGTATATATTGTTTAATATTATCAGCCATGCATATTCGTTTACATCTGTACACATAAATCCATACTTTTTTTCGATACCTGAAAAACCAGTGCGATTTCCTTCCTCTAGCGAATCATATGTTCCTAAGTTTTTCCCTGATCTTTTACCTGTATTATTATTCCCTCGTTTGTTTCTTCTTCTTTGGCATTGGAACCCACTCTCGTTTTCTGTTTGTTGCTCCAAATTTATAATTTCATTTCCACAGCCGTTGGAAGTTGGTTGTACATTACTGCCAGGAGTTGTGTTATTAGATTTATTAAAGTTAATAAAGTTTTGCATAATTGCTGTTTGTTTATTTTCTAAGTCCCTTACATTGTTTTCATTTATGTCCTTTACAGCACTAGAGTAGCTTTTTTTGTTCTGATTCAGCCTGCTTTTTGTATAAAGTAGATTGACCAGCCTTTTGATTAGTATAATTTTTTTGCGTTTCTACTATTTTATCTATAATTTTTTGTTGTTTTGTTGAATGTTGATATTACTTGTATTTGAGCTTGATGATTCTGAGTATACATCACTGATAGAGTGTTGTGTTTTAGTTCTTATCTCATGATGTCTCTCTTTTAGCAATCTATTATTTTCTTTTAAAATATCATTCTTACCTGTTATTTCTTCTATTAATTTTTTCAGGTATTCATTTTAAAGTCTGGTTTTTTTGTAGTTCACTTTTTATATGTACTTTATTATCTTCATCATTTATACAACAAATTAGTTTGCCATCACCCAATAATTTTAATTTATTTGTATTCCTTTCACAACTGTTGTGGAAAACTTAGCAACAATTCACACGTACAATTACTACACATTTTTTAACAGCACTTAAATTTTACTTCATTAATTTCTCCATTTTTTGGAGCACTAGTTCAGACTTCTAAATTCACCGGTGGATCGCCCCGGTAAGCAATAACATTGTCCGTCCTAATCTTCTAACCTATCAACATTACCTATTGAATGCTTTTGAAAATAGACTTCAAGTCAACAGTATTTATACTCATTTTTCGAAGGCATTCGATAGGGTAAATCGCGTACTCTTGTTGGAGAAACTAAATTTTTTTGGATTTGGTCACCATATTTTAGTCTGGTTAAATAGTTTTCTATCAGATCGAACTCAGTGTGTGAGAATTAACAACTACATATCTTATATTATATTTGCTTATTCGAGAGTACCACAAGGCTCTCATTGTGGTCCATTACTGTTTAATTTTTTTGTCAATGATATACCAAATATAATTCACGACTCTAAATCTCTCATGTTCGCTGACGACTTAAAAATATTTAGGACGGTCTTTAATCCTGAAGATTGCCACTTGCTTCAACAGGATATTAACAGCTTGTATAATTGGTCAAAACTGAACGGTATTGAATTAAAAATAAACAAATGTTTTAGTATAAGTTTTACAAAATCAAGAGACATATTAGTATATGAATATAATATAAACAATGTTGTCCTAACAAATGTTACTGAAATCAAAGACCTTGGTGTTATATTTGATAGACACGTGACATTCACTAATAATATTAACACATTAACACAAAAAGGATTTAAAAATTTGGGCTTAATAAGTAGATATAGTAGACTTCTCATATGACACATTTAAGATACTGTAGTTTTCTTGTCCGGTTTGGATTAGAGTATGCCTCTACTGTTTGGTCGCTTTATTACTATTCACATAAAAATGACATTGAAAAGGTACAAAATAAATTTTTGTGAAACTGTACATTTTAGTTAGGCTTACATAACGACCACGTTGGAGATATGTAGGTTTCACCCTGCTATTTTTGTTTAAGTTATTAACTAATAATATTGATTGTGATAATCTTCTTGGCTTAATGAATTTTAATACTTGTCATACTCGTAACTCTTCTATGTTTCATTTAATTCACCACCCTACCAACTATGGCTTATATAGCTCTATGACCCGAACGCAACGCAAATTTGACTTTTTTAAACTAGATGTATCGGTCAGTCTTACAGTCTTTAAAAATCAGGTTAGATCACTTGAAGTTCCTAGGTAGTCCCAATGTATTGTACCATTGTGTAAATTCGATAATTACTTAAATTTTATTTACACCTTTACATGTGTATTCTGGATGATCTCTCTAATGTAAATTGATTTTATATAAGTGTTTGTATTTGTTATACATTTTTTTTATATTGTATTTATTGACACCAATTTTAATGTAAAATGGAGTTTTCCGTATATTCAATAAATAAAAATAAATTAACATTAAATGATTGGCAATTTTGAAAAACATAGCCAATCAGCTTCGTATTTTATCCACCGGTGAATTTAGAAAAGTGCTGCTACTATTATCAACCTCATCATCTGCAATCTTTAATATACCCTGATTTTTTTTTTCAGAATTGTTAATAAACCAGAAAAAACAAAATTAAATAAAAACTGAAAATCACGTTTCTTTCTGTGACTGGCCCCACAGTGATGTTACAGAGTTAAAATTTGGCTGAAATTGTCTATTAATATAAAGCCAAAGAGCTATGTTGCAAAGTCTAATTTGGCTCAGGGGCATTTTTCACTGTTTTTCCAGGTAAACCCTTTGCCTTTAAAAATGTAACTTGGGACACTTCTAATACTTTTAAAGTATTTAATGGGCCAATATGCGCAACATTTTTCAATTTTATCTTAACATCTTCCTCACTTGCTACATTGTTACTTCTGATGGATCTTGGTGATGGGTAAGTGAATGACGTTTAAGACTACTCTTATGTCTCGTTACGAATGAACAACTCTCACACATGTATTCCCATTCTTTCAAAAGGTTACTATAAGGTCTATGGATCAACTTGTGCTTTGTTAGGTCACACTTATGATTTGTCACATACGAACAGCTTTCACACGTGTATGCTGTTAATTCTGATGGGTCCTCATGGATCCTTCGGATATGGCGTTTAAGATTACTCTTACGCTTTGCTACATATGAACAGCTCTCACATGTGTATTCCTCCAAAAGTTCCCTATGAACCAACATGTGTTTTATCAGATTGCTTTTATGTTTTGTCACATAAGAACAGCTTTCACAAGTGTATGCTGCTGCTTCTAAAAGATTTTGATGAGTTAACACGTGCGACTTTAGAGACCTTTTATGTCTGGTTATAAACGAACAATTGTCACATTTATACACTGGTACTTCTGAAAGTTCTCGATGAAGGATCATGTGCCTTTTTAGATAATGTTTATATTTCGTTTTAAATGAACATTGCTCACAGCCGTATACTTCTGAAGACCCATGGATTACCATATGCTTTGTAATGTCAGTTTTACGTTTTGTTATATATGAACAGATTTCACACTTGTACACCGTTACTTCGGAAAGTTCTTGGTGGATCAACATATGTGTTTTTAAATAGCTTTTTTGCTTTGTTACAAAGGAACAGCATTTACACGTGTATACTTCTGGAAGCTCTTGATGGATCAACATGTGTCTCTTTAAAGATGACTTAAGTACTGTTTCAAATGAACAACTATGACATTGGTACGTTGTTACCTCTAGAGGATTTCGATGAATCAGTAAATGCCGCCTAATACCACTTCTGTATTTTGTTACAAATGGACAGCTTTCACATTTGTACTGTATTACTTCCGATGAGGTGGGAGCATCTTGAAAACTAAAAAAAATGTATCTATCACTATAACAATAATAACAATATTTATTAACCACACAGATACTCATGGGACTTATGGCATGTCAATATAAAAACAATATAAAGCAACTGTCTGTAAATTCTTTTGTGCGCACGAATACTCTGAAACCAATTATAATATTGATTTGAAAGAATAATGTTAAAAAAGGGACTTTTTCGACCCATCCGTGGTAAAGTGTGGAAGCCATCTTTTTACTAATTTTGCTAAAAACGAATCCGTCATCTGTTTTGGCGAAAAATATCGGGAACACATTACAATGGGGGTGACATTGGAATTGATATTAGTTTAAATACTAAGTTTCGATAACTAAGTAGAAAAAGTAAAAAAAAAATTCACCCCTTCAACCTCCTCGCCATTCCCTCACCACCCCAAAGAAGGTTGTAAGCTATTATAACTACTTTATAGTTATTTACATATTTTTTAAAAAACCAGTCATCAGAATATAATAATCTGATTACTTCTGAATACACTCATATGTCTTCTCACCCCTCAAAGGGATGGGTCTCACCTTCTCAGGGATATTGATTGGTTTTAATTACAAAAAAAATCCTAATACTCAGTTTGATGTTTTTTTATCACATTGAGGTGACTTGACCAATTCAGATCACTCCTGAATATTTTTTACTTCTCTAGGGAGGGGGTGTAGGGTGTCAATATCCCCTTTAAAAAATGTTGCTTGATTTTTATAGTAAAAAATTATTTAGTTATTTAAATAATTGAAGAATTTTTTAATATAAAAAACAAGTAATATTTTCTGGATAGTGATATGCACACCATGCACCCCAAACCCAAAACTGTGAAAAATATTCACCTGAATTGACTAAATCACCCTATTATCAAAAAAAAAACATGGGTGATTAGGGATTTCTTTTGCAATTAAAACCAATAAAAACTATAAAAAGATAAAATCCACCACCTTAATTGGTGAGGATGGGTGTAAGAGTATTCAGAAGTAATCACATTATAACCTGACAATAGCCATTTAACGAGAAATTTTGGTATTTTAAAAATAAATAAATAACCGTATATTAGATATTGTAACTTACACCATTCTCATGGGCGGAAAGGATGAGGTAAACAAGGGGGGATGGGGAGGGGGGTGAATTTAGAATTTTTGCTTTTTTTTCTACTTGCTCTCTCTACTCTCTAGTATTTTGAAAGAATTTCCTGCACCAAAGAATAACTTTTTTGGTTGCAAGTTCTAATATCAATTTCAATGCCACCCCCCCAAAGGGTTGTTGTCATCCCGACATTTTTAGCCGATTCTGATGACATATTTGTATTTAGCACCCCAAAATTAGTAAAAAAAGATGGTTTCCACACTTTACCACGGATGGGCCGAAAGTCAATTTTTTTGTAAATAACCATATAGTAGTTATAGTAGCTTCTATAGTACTTTCTTGGGGGGTGGTGGAGGAATGGCGAGGAGGGTTATTATTTGACGTGAGATTTTTCGCCAAAATGGATGACGGATTCGTTTTCAGCACCTCAAAATTAGTAAAAAAAAAAAAAAAAAAAGATGGCCCCCACATTTTACCATGGATGGGTACTTTTTTTAACATTGTTCTTTGGTACACCCATGTATTCTAATGAGATCTGAGGCCAGATTGCATTCTGATATTATTTTGTTGATGGGTCAGGGGACAAGTAGAAGCAAGCAAGCAAGCAAGCAAGATTCCATAAAATTGGGATTTAGTGAATGTACGAGAAGCCAAGGTCTCAACAACAATCATTCCAATTTTCTATGACAAGTGTAGTAATCACAAGGCTGTAAGGTAGCATCAAATCTCTTATAAAGTAAGTAGCACTTATACACAGCCAAAGTACTGTATTAAGAATCTATAACCGCTTCTGTGGAGATCATCTTCAGATTCTTCCATGGAACTACAAAGATGTGTAAAAAAAATTAAATAACTCTTAACACATATCAAGAAATTTTGAATGAGAGTCAATTTATTTCAAAGTAAAACTAAAGTAAACATACTCTACATCGATTTGTTAAATTATTTATAAAATTGTTCCATATTTTGAGATACCCTTCACAGTTTTGCTGTAAATAATGTTAGTTTTAAACATTTTTAACCAACCTAGTCGGTGAAATATTTGTCAGTGCAAAATATATTAAAAAAACCGCTGCCCAAGGAATCACGACTTCCACATCCAGATTCTCTATCCAAGTCACTCGCAACAAAAAACTTTGTATGTTAAAATAATTGTTTATGGAACTTTAATAATATAATATTTGAAATCCTTTATCCCAAAAACCCATAAAACGATACCCCACATCGGTAATGGGGTGGGGGTGGTGATAGGGGGGTGGATGAAGTAAAAAAATATTTTGAGGTTTCTGGTTCCTGTACATACACTAAATCACAATTTTTTTTCATCCCCTTTAATAGAGGGTGGGGGTGGTAATGGGGGTGGCCAATGCCAAAATTTTTTTTGAGACCTTGTATATACTAAATACCAATTTCGTGAACTCTTACCTGCTTGATTTATCCATTTACCCCAAATTTACTCCAATTTACACCCCAACCCTTCAACGGAACAAGATGAAAATATAATCTAGTTCTAGATCTCGCTAAAGTACATATCTGTACCAAATTTCAAGTCAATATCTTAAACGGTTCCAGAGTAAACGTGCGCACAAAAAAAAGTTACAGACAGACCGACAGACAGGCAGACAGACAGAAATTTTTTTTCGCTCAAACTTAAAATTTCGACGTTTCATGACATTTTAAGCCTATTTGGACAATAACAATTTTAAAAAATTTTTTTGTCGTTACTATACTTCCACTGGACGTGGAAGTAAAAATATAGATACAATCTTATGCGGGTTTCAAACCCACGACCCTTAGTTTGCTAGTCGAAAGTATAATAACTACATCAGTACATCACCATTTGTTATAACTGAATGTGTAAATATTCATAATGTACAGTGTGTCCCCGGATGGGGTACCGCAATCTAGTAAACTCTCTTATTTATTATTTGCCGAGAAAAAATCATTGTTTATAAAAAGTTTTGCTTGTCTAAAGAAGTCATAATTAGTTTTCAAATTTAAGATAAATTATACAGGGCATTCGAAAAATTAGAAAATATGGAATCGGCTTTAAGCAAACTACCTTTTTTTTTAACACTTTTATTGAAAATTTTATTTAACAAAGTTCTTTCAGTTATGAAGAAAAGCTTAAATACCGAAGTTTAGTTGTAAAATAAGGAAATAACAATTTGTGTTCCTGGATGTGTGTTCTTGCAAACTTTCTTATGTTTGATTTGCCGAGAAAAAGTAATTCTTTATAAAAAGTTCTAACACCAACGGATTAACTTTTAACTACACATTTAAAGCAAAAAGAACACGCAAACGATTTCGAAAACGAAGTAGATTTATTAAAGCAAAAAATTGTGCATGCTGTTACAACTATAAATGAAGAAGTAATCTCGTCTGTCTATGAAGAATTTAGAAAAAGATTAGAAAAATGTGTACTAGTAGGAGGCGTACATGTGGAATAATTTTCAACCTAGCTGAATAATTTTCTGAATTTATTTCTCTGAAAATTGTTATTTCCCTATTTTGCAACTAAACTATTGACTACTATTACTAATACTATTTAAGCTTTCCTTCATAACGGAAAACATTTTATTACAAAGAAATTTCAATAACAATATAAAAAAAAAAAAAAAAAAAAAGGTAGCTTACAGTCGATTTCATATTATGCAATTTTTAGAATATCCTGTATAATTTGATAACTCTTTACGGATTTGACCACTCTTTATGGATTTCTAAGACAAGCAAAACTTTTTATAAAGAATTACTTTTTCTCGGCAAATCAAAAATAAGAAAGTTTACAGGGTGCGGTACGCCTTCTGGGGACAAACTGTATAGCTAGCCTTAAATCATGTTTCGATAAATGAACATTATATTATTGTGAAACCTATATTAGTAAAATTTATAAATAAACAATAATAGGAATATTTCTATTCAATTCCAATCCTTAAAAATTAAGAAAACTTTTTTTCAATTTTAAATGATTAATAACTTTTTTATTTACTGATCGATTTTGCTTAAAAATAATGGAGCTCTTCCCCTAACTAACATAAACACACCACATATAGTAGAAAAATTCAAAGCCAAGGCTGTCCGGAAGGAAGTTACACATTTGTAAAAACGCAGACATACATTCATATACCCACCGGTATTGTCAGAACCGAGGCTGAGGCTATAAACCAGAGCAGGATAAACTGTTGGTCAGTATATTCGCCACTTAATACACCTTAACCAACTGAGCTACCGTGCTGGTAGCTAAATTTCAATACAATGGAACTTTTGTTTCTTAAGTTATCATGCTTACAAAAAACGTGAGGGAGAGACAGACAGACATTTTGAAAGTTTTTTCAGAATTCGTTAACTAACAAGATGATATAAAATATTTTATCTATGAGCGATTTTTATGGTTTTAGAAATGTCCTGATCAAACGCAATATACTCTTCATTTTCGTATTTGCGAAGAGTCTAATAACATGTTTTGGCACAAAAGTATTATAAAGAAATTTGTATTATTTGAGTACTCTCCTTTTGAGTTACCATGCAATGGATTCAGAATTACCCAATTATCCTGAGGCTCTTTTTAACTAACTTCAAAAAGTTTAAAAATGGAGAAGATTCTCAATTCGACCCGCATATTACTTCCACATCCGGTGAAAGGATAATAATGCAAAAAAAAATTTTATTCAAATAGGCTTCATGAAACCTCGAGATTTTAAGTTTGAGCAAAAAGAAAAATTCTGTTGTCGGTCTGACTGTCTGTAACTTTTCTTGTGCGCCCGATTACTCTGAAACCATTCAAGATATTGACTTCTTTGGTACACGTATGTATTTTAATGAGATCTGGAACTAGATTCTATTTTGATCTTATTCTGTTGAAGGATTGGTGGGTAAATTGAGGTAAATGGGGGCAATTAGGTAAATCAAGCAAGTATTGGTATTTAGCATATGTAAGAGAAGCTAAGATCTCTGGCCACCCCCATTACCACCCCCACTCCATTATTAAAGGGGTGAAAAAAATAAAATAGTGATTTAGTGTGTATATAACCAAAGGCTTCATATTTTTTTTTACTTCATCCAACCCCACTACCACTCTCCTACCACCACCTACACCTCCACCTCCACCCCCACCCCCACTACCGATGTGGCATATCGTTTTATGGGTTTTTGGGGTAGATGATTTCAAATATTATATTATTAAAGTTCTATAAACCATTATTTCCACATAGTGTTGCGCAAATATAGTATTTTCGTTGTAAGAGACGTATAGGATGTCTAGATGTGGAAATAGTGATTCCTTGGGCAGCGGTATTTTTCCTTTGTCTTTAATTATTATTCGGCTCCTTTTTTGTTATCCAGTGTGTTGAGGCTGAATGCTTCTATTTTCTCTTTTTGAAATGAATGAGAGTTTGGACTGTATTTCTTTTATTTGATGATGATATTATAAATATAATTTCTTAGAAGACTGATGCTTCTTTGACAAAACTGTAATGTCACACTTGTCACATATTTCTATAAAACTAATGACAGCTGATAAAATACAAATTAACTTAACACAGTGAGTCTATCTTTGAGAAAAATAATTATAAATTGGATTCTGGGTAGCATGAGGTAAGAATATTTGAGACTAAAAAATAAGGACCACCTTAATACAACCTGGCATGTTCTCTTATAATATATAGATAAAAACTCCTGCTGCAAATAACAATGTATCTTATATGATGTACTGTTATTCATCAATTTAAACCAATGATAATATTTAGAAGTATTACCTTTCAAAATCACCATACTTGGTTTCCAACTTATATTGTTCGTGTACCATTTCCAGTTCTCCATCCTGTAGCTTTAACGATTCTTCATCTATTTCTACCTTGATATTTTTTTCAACATCGGTTGTAATCTCAGTTTCTACATTATCTGTGTCAAATTCTACATTCTCTTTTTTAACTAATATTTCAGTTTTAATAACTATACTTTCTTTGGTCTCACAAGATAACCCATCTAAATCAGTAACTTCTACCTTGACATCTCTTTCATACTCCAACATATTTTTCATAAATTGCACAACCTTGTTTAAATTAGTTTGACCATCATTGTTAGTTTCATTAAATTTACAATATTTAATTATCTGTTCCTCTGTATCCATACAGGTCTGCCGGAACTGGAAATAGAACTTTAAAGAATTCAGACAGGAATCACATATCACAGGTTCTTTAGTCGAGTTAAAATTCTGAAAACAAAAAAATACTTTTGAAGTATTTAATAAATGATTGATTTTTTTATTTTGTTTTATATTTTGTAGTGTGGTAATAAAAAGCACACATTCCTTAATTGAAAAATAACCAATATATTTAACTAATCTATTATATTTGAAGCAGCACATAAACTTAGGAAAGTTCTATGACTTATGTTAAACGTTTGTACAATTTATACATTAATCGAAATTATAAACTTAAAACGTTAAAGGCAATTATACAACTATCTAAAGTTTTTAAACGTCTTGTAATAAAGTTTTTGGGATGATTTGATTTGAGTTTTATTAAAGGTAATACCATATAATTTTGTATGCCTTTTACCTTGAACGTAATTTTGCAATGTTTTTTATTGACGAGTGTACACACAATTGGGTTGTTGACGAATTTTCAAAAATGGTGAAATATGGTAGTGGAGGACTTAATTTAGTTATATATTTAATTTGGAAGAAAAATTCTTAGCGCAACATATTTTAAAAAATTGTTAAACTTCGACTATTTGAATGTGCCGCGAAAACGGTAGTGACATCATAACGGCAGTTAGATGTGAACTTATAAGCAGAACAGATGAAGACGAATAAGTTGACATTGCTGACAAGAAAGAAAATAACCTCATATGTCAAAAGTAAATTTGACGTTTAGCTAGCAGTGATTGATGTTTGCAGTTATTGTTAATATTTTTTTACAATACGACTAAGGCAGTATATCTGTAAAAGCTAATTCTGACATTCTACTTGCGGTAGATATATTTATGGTCAGCGAATTTTAAAAAGAGACGATCGTTTTGACAATGCATTGGTTGGAAGTGCAAAAGCTGCAAGGTACTTACGTTACAGCTGCTATAGACAGTACAAACTATTGTAATTTCTGCAAGAACTTCCTTTATCTTATCTTATTAATATTACATAATATGTCTAATATGTGATTTATTATTTAATTTAGATGAATTTGTTAACTATACCTACTTTGTATTTTATTAAATATTTCCTTTTCATTGTTTTATTTTCTATTAACTATATACATGCATATATCTAACTGAAAACAAGTTTATTTAAAAAAGAAATTATTTATTATCCATTGATACTCACTTCTAAGAAGAGTCAGAATGAGACTTACGAAGATATCAAGAAAGGTCTGTATTATAACAAAAAATAATAAATAGGTAAGTACTTTATGCTAGTATCTATCTAAGCAATAAACAATGATATGTATTTATAACACACATAATTCAAAGGGCATTTATAACTACAATCCAACGCATTCGTAGCCATTTCCGACTGATTGTCTTCACCGACTTTAGACGACTTTCACAGTTTGTTTCATATAGTTTTTCAACGGCGAGTTTTTAAATTTCCTTTCTTAATTTATTGATCATCCTAGTATTACGGGGCGTCTAGGGAGCTTCATAAATAATCAATAGCTAACAAAAACAACTGCACTTTATTAAGAATACAGTAAGTAATACACCCTGTTTTATCCACCAGTTGGCGGGTAATTTAAATTTGTAACAGCTAGAACGCCACACAAGTCTGGGCCGTTTTTCCTACAACATAAACTCATATTAAAAATCAAATTCCTACATTAAGATACAACTTACCACAAATAAAACGCTTAGAATACATTGTAATTTGTTACTTTACTTGACATTGAAATGGTCTCCACAATAAGAAGACTTGGTCCTTCTCTGGTGGCTTTGAACCATTCATTATTACGTTCAGCGTTTATTATTGGAACACAACAATTTTTCTGGTGAATTGGTGGTATTATTTATACAGTACGGCAGAAAACACTATCTGTACTTATATTTATCCATAACTAGATCCTGTTAAACTATACCGAATTGTAACCTATGAACGTCAGTTGAATTTGACGTTAAATATAATGTCAGATTAAACTGTCGTGATAGTCTTTTTTCTCCGTCGCTATCAGCGAGTTTCTAAATTAGTACGCGTTTCTCGTCGTTTTATAACTAACTTCTCTACAGACTGCCGTTATTATGTCATCTCCGTTTTAAATGCATGTATTTTTGTAATTAATATTATAATATTATAAGACTTTTTTTTCAACTTCTACATGTTTCTAATGATTTTTTATGAATAATTGTTATTGTTTAACATAGATTCTCCTCAAATTTTAACTTAGTGCAACAACCCAATTGTAATTCTCACATGAAATAAATTATCCATCTCTATCTATTTTATGAAAGTTATTTACTAGTTTGAAGGTGTACTCAATTATATGAGATGTTGTACAAGATGTTACTTAAGTAAATGTATAATTTTAGAATTCTTAACGTTTACAGATGACATAATAAATACTGTCCATTGTGGTTTTATTTGGAGTTTTATAATGGTTTTTCTCACGTCCAAAAATGTTATGTTGGGGAGTTCTTAAATAATTGTATTAAAATTCATATATCCCATACGTCAAATGTAACTACGAAAAACGTTTGTGACGCATTTTTCATATGTTGAGTTGATGAATTTTTAAAAGACAAAAATGCTTCGAGAATTATAAGAAACATGTTTTTAAACCCTACACACATCACAGTCTATTACAGTAAAATAAAATTCTCGATAATATTTTACAACTATATTGAAATTTTTATGAGCACTGTTTTATTAACAGCTTAACAGTTAGCCTATATTTTTACAAATTACTAGTTGTAGAAGAGTTTCAATGCATTTTTAAAAACTTTTATAGATCTGTACTACAACCTTATAAAATCCATTGTAATAAAATTTCATTGTAGTTTTTATTAGTGTTTTAAAACTTCAGGTTGTAAAACATTCAGAAGTCATATTTATTATGTGTAATTGTGAAAAATATAGTGGCCATGTGATTGATTGTAACTTTTTAAATATTTTTTAAAACACTTTTAAGGACTATATGACTATATGACTAATACCACCTACAATTTTCTTGTGTTAGAGCATCCTTCACAGTTTACTATAGCCTCAGAACTGTGCAATTATTTTGAAAAGAAATAAATTTTCTTTAATTTAAATTATTTTTGAAGCGCTTTGTTTTTGCACCAAGAGAAGAGGAGTTACAGTAGAAATCAACGTCTATCACTTGATCTTTTGTGATGAATTTGGTGGTCTGGACAGCATCCACATTGAGAGTGGGCAGAGCTTTTTACTCGATGCTATAGGGGAATTTGTTTTTGGATCCCGGCTCAGCTATAAATCCCTCAGTACCTACCGAGCTTTTAGCAGCTTCCAGCCCCATAAGCCAAACTAAAGTTACATAAGATTTTGTACTGCTACTGTCAACAATATTAGTCAGAAATTTTTTCTGTAAAAACCAGTCACAATTTTGTATCAATTTAGTATGTCAAATTTTTATTACCTTTTGCTTCATTTGCATTCTGTTTTCTAATCATTAAGTCATTATATTTTACATGTTGTAAAGAAATTGTAGCTTTTCTTGAATAATTAATATATTGTTAAAATTTTCTTCCTTTGTGTAATTATTCTTGACTCACAACGATATTCAAGAATATTATTTTTTCCTGTTTTTATTATTTTTAACAAGTGGTTGTTTAAAAATACACCGGCGACCTTATGACCTAACACCAGTCATGAATAACTTTCATAAAAAAATATGAAGGACCCATGCCACAACTCAAAGAAGTGTCGTTATAGTATAATGTCTATGTACCCTGTCTAAGATATTAAAGATCATAACAATGTTACCATTTTTCTCGCATATGTTCACGCTATAACTCGACAAGTTACAAATATAGAAAAATTATAGCAAAAGTTTTGTGATAGAGTATTTCTTTTCTTTTACTGCATTAACCTCTTTATATAGGGTTATACATAAATAGATTGAAATAAAAAGAAGATTGGTAAGGTTACCTAGTTGCTTAGTTACATTATAAAAGATTTTTGAAGACTTAAAAACAGACTTATAGATTCCCCACTTTGTTGCTTTAGACGTTTAAAAAACATTGATACAGCTATGTTTTGGTTTTAACAAGTTTTAATTAAAGTTACACAGTTTTGTAAACCATTATGAAACCAGTCTGTGCTGCGTGGAATATCCTTGGTAAATTATTATAAAAATGAAAATATGTTTCAAAAACAGTCCTCCAAATCTGGATTCTAGATTTGGTGGGGATTCATTCCTCGAACTCGCCAACATTTGTGATGGACCTGAGGAAGCACGGCGGAATGCTACCTACACTGGCCATACAGGGCTAGAAAACCACATCATGGATTCTTCTTTTATTGACAGATCAGAGAAAGTAACACAAGTAGCCGTCTTGTCTTCTAGATTACAACCTCTACATTCGAGGTTGTCTGGTTGTCTTTGGGATGGTGTGTGTTTAGTCCTATTATCCTACTCAAATACATAAGTTATCTCTGAACATATGGAGCCAGTTCTTGGTTCTATTAGAACACATATGATAGAAGTCCATTTTTTCAAATGGAAAATATTGTGGAGAAATTCAAGTCAACAGCTATACATTTTATTTACATTCAATATGTAGAAAAAAATTATGTACTTACCAACTCTGGAATACATTTTTCTAACAAATCATCCTCTATTTCAATAAGAGGCTTACAACAATAGCTCCTACTTAATTTCAAACATAATCTACATATTTCTTGCTCCCCATGGCTGTCGTCTGTTGCTATGTGCAAATTTATCTGCATATAAACCTCTCTTAGATCTAATTTAGACATGTTTTCAGAGTTGTAGAAAGGAAGAATGAGATTTTCAGCATTCTGACATGTTGATTTAAAATCAGAACATTTCCTTATGCTTCCCATGCAATCTCTACATATAACACGTTCTTCGCTAATGTCAAAATTCTGAAATAGACGAAATTATTTACAGTCAAAAACATTTCAAGGCACCTTAATGTTGTGACTAATTCGTTAACTCTTTCAGGACCGGATTTTAAAGTCTTTATAATTCCTAAATATGAGACCAAACATTTTTTTGGCAGACAATGTTAAAAGAAACTGAATTTTTGATCAAATTCGATTCCGAAGTTTTTGGTAAGCATGCCCAAATTTTTGTACAGCAGATTTCCTCTTTGACAAAAATTACACAGATTTCCTTCAGATTTCCTCGGATTTCCTGGGATTTCCTCGAATGTTTCTCAAAAAATGTTTGAAGAGCGAGGGGGAGAAATCCGAAAAGCAAAAGTTTTCCTCAGATTTAGTAGGATTTCCTAACATCTCCTGGGAATTCCTAAGATTTCCTCAGATCCTCAAAGATTTCTTTGGACTTCCTGGGATTTTCCATGGTTTCCTTGAACTTCCTCAAATTTCATTCAAAGTTATGATTATTCTAAACAATTTTCAATCATCTGCAAACAAAAGTATATTGCTCTCTATCGAGCTCTCTATATGGTCACCTATATCGTTGATAAAAATGGAGAACAGAAGTGGAGCTAGGTTGCTTCCTTGAGGTGCACCACTGGTAGCTATAAATTCATATGATTTATAACCTCTATATTCTACATATTCAGAGCGATTGCTTAAATAGGGATGAAATAAAATTAATAGATTACTGTCAAAACCGAAATTGTTTAATCTGGTTAATAAAACGGAATGATCCAGCCTATCGAAGGCCTTCGAAAAGTCTGTGTAAATTGTATCTGTTTAAGAGTGTTTGTCAATGGCATTACTAACGCTTTGTGAAAGACACATTACGTTTGTCGCACTCGATCTTTTCGCCATGAGTCCATGTTTTTATGTTCTCATGAGATTTTTAACTTTGGAGAAAACTCCATTGTAGAAACATTTCGAAAGCCTTTGCAAAACTGGAAAGAAGGGTGATTGGACGAATGTTTTTGATGTTATTTATGGCACCAGATTTAAATATCGGACATATTTTTGAAATACTCCAGACATTTGGAAAAGAATTTCTGGAGAGATAAAAAAATTTTTGGAGTGGATTTGCTAACACGTAAGCACAGTCTTTGATAAGAAAACTGGAGATATTATTATCATATCCACAAATAAATTTGGGTTTGAGTTGTTTTAAGGTATTGACGACTTCTAATTCGCTTAATGATTTTATGGATATATGGATAATTTATAGATATAGGATTATTGACATTTATATTGCTTGGGCCCAGTAAATAAGAAAACACTAACAAATTATAAAAGCCACTATACATTAATGCAATATTGCAGGTGGCATGCAAATTTTTATTGCGCGCATGCGTACATCGAGCCAATTCGATCAGGTGATGGCAATATTTTTCATTGCATTGAATTAGTGCGTGTTCTCATTTGATTGCATTGCAGATGCAATATAGTTATTTTATTTGGGAATATTTGGGTGGCCAACGAAGTATTAAAGGAACTGAAGCAACAAACATCCAGACATATATTTTAGCGTGTTATTATTTGTAGAAAACACAATAGAACACGAAAGTAAACAAAATGCGCACATGAAATTAATCGTCATTTTGGAAAAGAAGATTTATGGAGCACGTCATTATTTTGTACCAACAGATCAAAATCGGGGATTAATAATTTGCTTGTTACAGTTGTGTGTCGAATAAACAAACGTTTGGTGACCTCTATTTTCCCCTATATGCTGGAAGAAATAAACAATAAACATTACCTCATAAAAGTTTCTCTTTTAGTTTAGTTGGTAGGCTCAAAGATTTCACAAAATATTGCAGTAATGTAAAGTGTTTTCAAAATGCAAAAATTTTCGCGCAAAGTTTTGCATGCCATCCTTTTCATTGCATTGCATACATGTAAAGCCGCTTTAAAAGCCACTTTACATTAATGCAATATTGCATGTGGCATGCAAATTTTTATTGCGCGCATGCGTACATCGAGCTATTTCAATCAGCTGATGGCAATATTTTTCATTGCATTGAATTAGCGCGTGTTCTAATTTGATTGCATGGCAGATGCAATATAGTTACTTTATTTGGGAATATTTGGGTTGCCAACCCAAGTATTAAAGGAACTGAAGCAACAAACATAAGTTATATTTTAAAGAGTTATTGTTTGTAGAAAACACAATAGAACACGAAAGTAAACAATAAGCACGTCACTATTTTGTACCAACAGATCAGATTCGGGGATTAATAATTTGCTTGTTTACTGCAAACATTACCTCATAAAAGTTTTTCTTTTCGTTTGGTTGGTAGGCCCAAAGATTTCACAAAATATTGCAGTAGTGTAAAGCGCTTTCAAGGTGCAAAAATTTTCGCGCAAAGTTTTGCATGCCATCCTTTTCATTGCATTGCATAAATGTAAAGCCGCTTTAAAAGCCTCTATACATTAATGCAATATTGCAGGTGGCATGCAAATTTTTATTGCGCGCATGCGTTCATCGAGCTATTTCAATCAGGTGATGGCAATATTTTTCATTGCATTGAATTAGTGCGTGTTCTAATTTGATTGCATTGCAGATGCAATATAGTTATTTTATTTGGGAATATTTGGGTTGCCAACGAAGTATTAGAGGAACTGAAGCAACAAACATACAGACATATATTTTAGAGTGTTATTGTTTGTAGAAAACACAATAGAACACGAAAGTAAACAAAATGCGCAAATGAAACTAAACGTCATTTTGGAAAAGAAGATTTATGGAGCACGTCATGATTTTGTACCAACAGAAAATCGGGGATTAATAATTTGCTTGTTACAGTTGTGTGTCGAATAAACAAACGTTTGGTGACCTCTATTTGCTGGAAGAAATAAACAATAAACATTACCTCATAAAAGTTTCTCTTTTAGTTTAGTTGGTAGGCTCAAAGATTTCACAAAATATTGCAGTAATGCAAGGCGTTTTCAAAATGCAAAAATTTTCGCGCAAAGTTTTGCATGCAATCCTTTTCATTGCATTGCATAAATGTAAAGCCACTTTAAATCATGTTCTGCATGATGGCATGCAATATTAGCTTAAAAAATTCACAAGATTATCTTGTGAACAAAATAAGAGATTAGATTACCTACCAGTTTCAACTGAAGAACTTCCAGAGTTTCCGTTATAGTCTCTCCTATTTGTTCGAAAATTTCATTAGAATCTGTCCTCAAACAAAGTCTGCATAATTGCCCTTCTTCTTTTTTCATTTTGTCACTTTAATGGAACGAGGCTGCCTAGTATTGCATTTTTATAAGTTCCTAATCATAGATTTATTTCTGTCTATGAATATAATCAAGATTAATACAACACGACATCGGAAAAGACGAAAGAGTAAACAGTAACAATAACCTAAGAAGGTTAATTACCCTTCTTGACAATAACTCAGATATCTTCTTCTTTCTGTGGTCTCTTGCCTCTTATGCACTCTGCTAAAGTTTTCTTTACTTGGAAAGGTTCTATTTACAGTAACGGCGGTATTTCACGGACAGTGATTTAATCACAGATATTAAAAATTCATCGGTAATGAACGTAATCACAGTTGTTAAAAATCTGTGACGAGTCACTAGTCACTACTTTCCGTTGCCTCGGTTTGTCTGTCAGTACATATATTTATACTAGCTGACCCAGCAAACGTTGTTTTGCCATATAAATTATAAATTTTTGTCCAAAAAATAAAAAGAAAATTTCTGGATAGGGCCACCTTTATCACCTAAAAAATAGCCTGCGACCTATTCTTAGACCTACCAAATAAACACAAAAAATTTCATAAAAATCGGTCAAGCCGTTTCGGAGGAGTTCGATAACAAACACTGTGACAGGAGATTTTTATATATTAGACTAGCTGACCCAGCAAACGGTGTTTTGCCATATAAATTATAAATTTTTGTCCAAAAAATAAAAAGAAAATTTCTGGATAGGGCCACTCTTATCACCTAGGGGTATAAAAAACAGCCTACGACCTATTCTCAGACCTACCAAATATACACCAAAAATTTCATAAAAATCGGTCAAGCCGTTTCGGAGGAGTTCGATAACAAACACTGTGACAGGAGATTTTTATATATTAGACTAGCTGACCCAGCAAACGGTGTTTTGCCATATAAATTATAAATTTTTGTCCAAAAAATAAAAAGAAAATTTCTGGATAGGGCCACTCTTATCACCTAGGGGTATAAAAAACAGCCTACGACCTATTCTCAGACCTACCAAATATACACCAAAAATTTCATAAAAATCGGTCAAGCCGTTTCGGAGGAGTTCGATAACAAACACTGTGACACGATATTTTTATATATTAGATTACGAATGTTGACTATACATGTACCGGCCTGCTTGGAATGAAAACAGAAGTTACTTAAATATAATATAAAAAGAGTTTGGTTTTTGTTTCCAAATTATCAAATAAATCAACTAAAATTAAAATGTCTGAAAATTTAAATTCATATTATTCATTATCTGATCAACAAAATTGCTGCCATTTGTGAACGATCGATCGAATAGCTTGCATGTTAATCAAATATAAACAATCGTATCAAATATCAAATGTAGTGACACATAGATTTATATGTGGTAGTGACCTCCATATTTCTTAGTACATTTGGGTTCTAAAATAACATTCTGGAAAATGTTTCCTGTACAACCTGTTGCAAGACCAGTATATACTCCTAAGAATTAATGTAAACATTCCAGAAAGTCAGGTGATTAATATCAGAGTGTGAAGAAACTAAAGATATAAGTATTGCTTCAATAAGGACAGAGTTCGAGAGGAAATAGATAAAACATATTAAAATCATGAATAAATATTAAAATTTTGGGTTACAAATAACGAGCGCGATTTTTCTTTGCCGTGCACCACACGATTCACAAATCCGCAGGTTTTATCCTGTAGATTCTTGTCTAGAAGTCACAGTCACAAACTGCAAAAAAGTTATTTTTCTTTTAAAATTATTATTTAAGTTTCAATTTAAGTCACTATATAATGTTAACACTTGTAATACAATATCTAAGTGTTACTAAAAATAACATATAATAAAAGAATTTAACTATAAATAAATTAATTTAAAATATAAAAAATTTCTCCCAAGTATACATTTTTCTGTTGCTTGTCAAAGAGTACCCAGCAAACACACTTGTAATACTTACATAGGTACTAATTATGTTTCATCTAAGAAAATATGTTTACATAGCACAAATATATAGTATGTATGTATATTTGTATTAATTAGCACATGTCTCATTTATATAGTTGTAAATTATATACACCCTACATATTTATTTCTACATAACACTGATTAATATAAGTACTATGTATTCTTAGAACATACTGTAATAATTAAAAAATATACATATTACGTATTAATGTTTATGTAATTTTTATGAAGTAGCTAGGACGTAATGACTATATCTAGCGTTTCTTTGAAGCTGTGGCATTTTTGAAGGTTATGTTATTTTTATTTATCAGATTTGTGTTTAACGTTAATGCAATGTAATGTCACACAGGTCAAGAATGAAAAAATATAGAGCCGATGAGTCAAACTTGTTTGTATAGAAATTTAACCAATGTGCAAAAAAGAATTAATAGCATTTTAAAAACATAATAACAATAACTACAGGTATTTTAAGTTTAAGGATTCTGCCTCACTAATAAATTTAGAAATTGCAGGATCTTTTACATAAGGTAAAATCACCTGTATGCCTAATATTATTTCTTAAAAATCATACTACCATAAATATTTATCCAATATGTGTCTATCTCAATTTCCTATAATAAACTCAATTATTAGGTACCGATATCATTTAATAATATAAAATCCCGATACCCATTACTATAACTTTTTCATTAAATTTGTTGGATAACCCTGGTGGCGCAGTCAGTTAAGACGCTAGGATAAACGAGACACGTACATAGTTGACGTGGGTTCGAGACCTAAACAAGGTAAGTAAAATTGTTTAATTATCACTATAAATACTGAATTTACGGAATACTAATATTAATTGGAGCATGATAGCGAAGGAATTGAAACGCGGGGTGGTTGGGTGATTAAAAAAGTGTTTATTTTCATCTATTTTTTTAACGGGCACATCAAGAATATGCAGTAGCATCAATGTAATATTAGTGTATGAGGTACATATAGATTATGTATCTAATAAATATAGCGTTTATGTAGCCTATACCTTTGGTTTTCCATGAATTAGGGACATGTATACTCTTAGTTTCCTACGTAGATGGTACACAAGACCTATTTTTGAAATGTATCTGTTATATAGACTCTATATGTTTGTGTTTGCTGGGTAGGTACACAAAATTTTATATTAATAGAAAAATTTTATTAAAGCAGCTAGTAGAGTAGCTAGTAGGTAGAAGTTGTAGGGGTATGAATTAGATTTCTTTTCTCTTAACAATTTTAATAGTAACTGTATTAAAGAAAAGTTTCTACTTTATATGGGGGCACATAAAAGAAAGAAGAAAAACACTGCAGCTGAAAGACTATAAAACTTTTTATAAATTGAGAGTCTCTAAATTATAACGACTTCAAAATTGCGATTTTATCTTGAAAAAAAAAGAGGTATTTCAATATGGTGTTCCTCAAATAACTCGAAAAGTATTATAGTGCGGGAGCTACGTGGCTTTTTCGGAAACTTATCGTTACAAGCATTTTCTATGCGCTGATTAATTCTATCGAACTTAAATAACGACAAAATAGACTTCTCGCATATGTCAGCCCGTCGAGTCAAGATATAATAATCAGTGAATTATATCATCATTACAAGGCTAATTTTTTTTGTGTGTACACATTTTATGTTTAGAATGAATAAAATAAGATCGCTAGAAAGTGTGGGCCGCCAGGAGCGCAGCCAGAAAGGCCAAAGGTGTAAAAAACGGAATTATATAACATGATCATTATGAGCTCTATTTAGACTGAGCATGTTTATCTAAATGTTTTGAACACAGAAAAAAATTCCCAGGAAGAAACTCCCGTCAGCAATGCTAGCCAGAAAGAAAATGTTTAGGATTTTTTTCGCATATTTCATCTCAGAATTCTAAACTCATCGTTATAAGTTCTGGCTCCTTTTTAAAATGTAAATATAAGCTCCTTCAACAATAGAAGAGTCTCCCCAGAAAGTTCTTAGTATCAACAAAAGTACCATAGGCTCTTAAATATACAGGAATTTAACACTTTCGGCTAACTTGACTTCCTATCGTGCCTCAGATGTATTGTATCATTATTACCTTTCTGGCTGTGCCTCCTGACGGCCCACATTTTCTGGCGATCTTATTTTATTCATTCTAAACATAAAATGTGTACACATGAAAAAAAAAAGAACCTTGTAAAGATGACATGATTTCACTGATTTTTAGACAGTGTTCGTGATGCACTTGACAGGAGGTGCCCCGCCAGAAGTCGATTTTATAATCATTATCATCCACTAAACCATAAAAATATCTCAAAATTCATAAAACGATGATGTGCCAAAAAAGCCAACCTAGCTCCTGCTCTATTAGGTACATTTAGTGGAAAAGAAAAAAGAAAGTTACTAAACTAAGGATACATTTCGTTTTGTTTTTAATTTCTGCAGAATTAATGGTTTCGGAGATCTTGAAGTAAAAAGATGGCATCCGATACTTGCTAAGAAGAGCTACTTAGCTTAAATGATAAATATGTCAGAAACACACTTACAGAAATAATAACAGAGATGAAAGGTTATTAATTAAACTTTCAAATGATTTTTTATTGTTTTCATTGCATAAAAACTAAGAAGTTATGATAGAAACAAGCGTTTCTACACATTTCTTTAACAAAAATGTCGCCATTTTTTTACTGTAAGTAGTTAGTAATTAATCAAATATAATTCTTAAATACTGTTCCTTGTTGTTTCGTCCATTTATAGCACTTGCTTTAGGAAAAAACTGCATTTTAAACCATAAAGGGATTTTTGAAAATAAGTAAAATTTGCTTCTTTGAAAATATTCCAATATTTATGTTCCATCGAAAAAATGATAAAGATCAAAAATACCGCTTATAAACTAATCAGCTTTTATTTTATATTCATGTAGGATTAGTAGTTTCGGAGATATTTAAGTTTGAAAATGGCGTCAGAATGTTTATAGGATTATGTATTTAGTTTAAATGTTGAATATTTTAGAAATTCTGAAGCTTGCGTTAAACCGTTAAACATTTTAAAGACCAGAAGTGAAGATAATTAATAATACTTTAAAATAATTTTTTGTTTATTTCCTGTATCGTAAAAAACAAGGAAGTTATGGCGCGGAAACAATGTGCATTTTCATATTTTTTTTTAATAAAATTTCGCCATTTTGTTACTGCAATTTCCAGTGATTAAAAACAATTCTCAAAAATACTGTTCCATCTGCCATGTTGGCCCACCATTTTAAATTTTTTATTTCTGACTTCAGATTCATAACCAGAGATCCCAAAAACATAAACATCCTACTTTTTAGAAATAAATGAGAAATACTTTCTCAAATATTAAATATTTAAATTTTGGGCTGGTTTTCAACGGCGGTAACAGCAAGCGTCAGGACCATTGAAACTGAAGATGATACCTTTTTCTACCAAAATTACCAATAAAAAAAAAAAAAAATTACATATGAGATTATTTCTAAATTTGACGTCTTTTACTTCCAGGTAATGTAACTGTAAAGATAATTGAAAAAATAATAAAATTTTTACTGGTTTATGTAACAAACTAATTATCTTGTACTATAAAAAAATCTTTTAAAAAGTATGTTTTATTAAAAACTAAACAAATAAGAAACAAACTGACTTGTGGCAATTCAAATAGAGAATTAATATTATAAGCAAAATAAAATGAGTAACCTTTTAGGTAAATAAAAAAATAACGTTTATGTTTTTCAAACTGTGAAGCAAGATATTAGAGCTACATGGTGGTTCGCGAATAAACTTAGCTTTGATGTATTTGAGTAGTTTTAATTTTCCCCAACTTTTTTTTATTTATACATTCCTTGACTTTTCTCTGATTCCACAATTAAAACTTAATTCCAAGATTTTTCCAAATCCCTGCTTTCCAGAAAGTATACACCCTGCTAATTCAAATAAGGCTACACATTTCTACAAGTACTGGTATAATTAGGACTTTTTTTTTTCAAGTAAATTTCAGATATTAGCAATAACGACTTTAATGTATGATTTTAATTAATATTAATATAATAATATATAATTTGCTTATTATTTAAGTTACAATAAAACTTTCAAACAACCTTTACCTTCTAAAATGTTACTTGTGACACTTGTTTGAACAGAATAGAAAATACTTTATTACAAAAATTTAGTCTTTAGAGAATGAAAAGGTGTCAAAGATTAAAATGAGCAACAGCTCTGTATAACTGATAATAAACGTAAAAGTACAATGCATAAATAAAATATACAAATAAAATATGAACAAACCAGAAACACACATGTCTTTGATGCACAACTTTAAAAATAAGTGGAAAAACGGGGTCAGTTTTCGTATAGTTTAATGATCGTATAGCTTACTGCTTTTAATTTTTTACGTACATATTGAATTTCATCAGACCACGTAAAATTTTTATCTATATGCTAATACCTCCAAAGTTCGTGATAAGTTAACATATGACATTTTTGTATGTTATCTTAACATCCTCCTCATCTGCTACATTGTTACTTCTGATGGATTTGCAAATGGCGCTTAAAACTACTCTTATGTTTCGTTACGAATGAACAGCTTTCACATGGGTATGCTGTTTCTTCTGATGGGCCTTGATGATGGACCCTCTGGACATGGCGTTTAAGAGTACTTTTACGTTTTGCTACATATGAACAGCTCTCACATGGGTATTCCTCCAAAACTTCCCCATGAATCAACATGTGTTGCACCAAACCACTTTTATATTTTGTCACATAAGAACAGCTTTCGCAGGCGTATGCTGTTACTTCTGAAAGATTTCGATGGGACAACACGTGCGACTTTAGTGACCTTTTATGTCTTGTTATAAACGAACAATTGTCACATTTATACACTGGTATTTCTGAAAGTTCTCGATGAAGGATCATGTGCCTTTTTAGATAATGTTTATATTTCGTCTTAAATGAACATTGCTCACAGCCGTATTCTTCTGAAGACCCGTGGATCACCATATGCTTGGTAATGTCAGTTTTACGTTTTGTTACATATGAACAGATTTCACATGTGTACACCGGTACTTCTGAAAGTTCTTGATGGATCAACATATGCGTTTTTAAATAGTTTTTTTGCTTTGTTGCAAAGGAACAGCGGTTACACGTGTATACTTCTGGAAGTTCTTGATGGATCACCATGTGTTTTCGTAGAGATTCTTTACGTATTGTTTCGAATGAACAGCTATGACATTTGTATGTTGTTACTTCTAACGGATTTCGATGGATCAGTAAATGCCGCCTAATACCACTTCTATATTTTGTTACAAATGGACAGCTTTCACATTTGTACTGTATTACTTCTGATGACGTGGGAACATCTTGAAAACTAAAAAAAAATAATCTATCACTATAACAATAATAATAATATGTATTAACCACACAGATACTCATAGGACAAAAGGCATGTTAATATAAAAATAATATAGAGTAACTATCTGTAAAATCTTTTGTGCGCACGAATACTCTGAAAGCCAGTGGCGCAGCCAGAAAATTCGTCTGGGGGGGGGGCCAATAGAACCGGCCTCCCCAGAGGCTGAGAAAAAATTTTCAGAAAATGGTTGAAAACGGATGTGTATGTAGATTCCTCTATTAGATAATATTGGCATTAATTACAAAATATTTATTTCAAGGGATAATTTAGATACTGCTTTGTACTGCCTCTTTATTTTTTGGCTCATGGATGACGGCTTGGGGGGGAGGGGGGGGCAGGCCCCATGGCTCCCCCCCTGGCTGCGCCCATGCTGAAACCATATATGATATTGACTTGAAAGAAGGTGTGACAATCAGATTCCTTTTTGGCCCCAGTTGAGAACAAGCGAGAAGCACTTTGATTCTTACATATATCAAAGATTTTACATTCACACACTACATATTTAAAAATCTCTGCTGTACCCTTTTGTGCTCGGTGTAAAACAACCAACCAAAAGCACCAAGAATCTGTGATTTTCATTTATTTTAGATCTTTATCGAAGGTAGAAATTCGAACTATGTAATGTACATTGTTCTTCATATCTTCAAACGTTGAAGTTTGAGAAAATATTAATTTTTTTATCTTGCCTCGCATTTAAAAAAAGTGTCATTGTGGGAGCCAAATAAGGGCCTTATCGCCACTCCTCCTTTGGTACACCTATGTATTATAATGAGATCTGGAACTAGGTTATATTTTGATCTTATTCCGTTGATGGGATTTAAAAAATATACAAGAAGAAAAGGTCTCAATAACAACCATTCCAATTATCTATGACAAGTGTAGCAATCTCAAAGCTGTAATGTAGCATTAAATCTCTTATAAAGTAAGTAGCACTTATACAGAGCCAAAGTGCTGTATTAAGGATTTGTAACTGCTTCTGTGGTTATTGTTTTCGGATTCTTCCATGGAACCATATTGTACTTTCTAAAATAAAATGTGAAGGAGCTGTTGTCAGTTTGGGTTACTTTTTATCACTCGAAAAAGAAAATGTTGCTAAATATTTACAGCAATCACTCCATTTAAGATAATTTTATAAAGATATGTAAAAAAAAATTAAAAAACTCGTAACAGTAAGTAGAATCATTGGTCCAATAATATTTGAAGGATCTCTGACTAGTGCCAGATACTTGAGTTTCCTGCAGAATGAGATTGAGGACATTTCAGATGAGTTACCTTTGGATATAAGACAGGGAATGTATTTCCAACGAGATGGCGCTCCTCCCCATAATTCAAGGATAATAATTGATTACCTTCAATGGAGATTCGGAGAAAACGTAATTTCGACGAATGGTCCTGTGAGGTGGCCTCCAAGGTCACCGGATTTAACACCCCTTGATTTCTTTGTTTGGGGTAATTTAAAAAATATTGTCTTCGCAACCGCAGTTACAACCCGTGAAGACCTGGGGCTATGAGTAAGATGCACAATTAATAGTATAACGTCCCAGCAATTGGCGAAGGTTCTTCGAGAAACAGCTATGCGAGTTCAGAAGTGCATTGACATTAATGGACAGCATTTTAAACAATTGTAATGTTTGTATTCATTTTCTATATCCCAAAGCCACCTTATGTACAACAAGATAATTAGAACAAAATTGTATTTTCTTATTTTCTTTTAGCTATAGGTAATTTTGTTTGTATTTATTGCACATTTTATTACGATATATGAATAAATTCCTTATTAATAGTACTTAATAAATGGTACCACGGTATCAATATGGTTCCATTTGAATAAATTGAGTTTTGCCCCAAAAACCATTTTGATGAACTTTATTTGCTCATAAAGCACGTAATTTAGTATCTTTGACGAGATTTCGATTTTTCTAGCCATTACACAGGTCATTTAGAATAAATCGGAACTGTCATGGCACACTTAAATTGAAAACTAAAAATTATATTATAAAAAATATTGACGTTTGAAACGTCACTTATTTGGATTCGTTGGATTCAGAAAATTATGCAGAATTCAAAAATGTGATAATGTATAGGGCGTTCCATTTAAAAATCGGAAGTTAGTGTCACTTCCAGTGAAACCAGAAGTGAAAAAAAATTACTTGTCGTTTTCGTATTTGCAAAGAGCATAATAACATGTTCGGGGATAAAAGTGCAGTAAGAAAATTTGAGGTTCAAAAATAAGGACCACCTTAATACATCCTGACAAATAACAACAATGTACTTTTATGTACTAATATTCATTAATTTACAAGAGTATTACCTTTCAAAATCACCTCCATTGGTGTCCAACTTATATTGTTTCTCTACCATTTCCAGTTCTCCATCCTGTAGCTTTAACGATTCTTCATCTACTTCTACTTTGATATTTTTTTCAACATCGGTTGTAATAGCAGTTTCTACATTGTCTGTGTCAAATTCTGCATTCTCTTTTTTAACTAATATTTCACTTTTAATAACAATATTTCCTTTGGTCTCACAATATAATCCATCTAAATCAGCAAGGTCTACCTTCATATCTTTTTCATACTCCAACATATTTTTCGTAAATTGCAGAACTTTGTTTAAATTAACTTGACCACCATTGTTAGTTTCTTCAAGTTTGCAATATTTAATTATGTGTTCCTCTGTATCCATACAGGTGTGCCAGAACTGGGAATAGAACTTTAAAGAATTCAGACAGGAATCACATATCACAGGCTCTTTAGTTAAGTTAAAATTCTGAAAACAAAAAATACTTTTGTAGAATATAATAAATTATCGATTTTGTTGTTTTGTTAGTAGTAATAATTTGGAGAGTACCAATAAAAATCACATGTTAATTGAAAGAAAAATAACCAATATTTGACTAATATAGTCAATGCAGCATGTAGCCTCAGGAGAGTTTTATGACTACGATCTCATTGACTCTGAAGGTAATACTTAATTATAACTAAAAACATTTGAATTTCCACAACCAGTAGAGTAATATCCAAAAAAAAGTATTTTTAAATATCAATTAAAATTTTACTGCCTAAAAGACTAAGCCATATTGTTGACGTCATCAGTCATATTGATGGTAAACACCTAACCTCAAAAATACATATCTTTTAAAAATTTCTGAGTAATATGTCACTATAATGAATATTTCTGCTTGGTTCTCGTACTTTCAACTAAAATCGTTCAATGTAATGTTCATAAAGTTTTAAATATTTTCTCCAAATAAAATAGGGCGATTTTTGTAGGTTAGAAATCTAACCTATAATTAGCAGCCCATTTTTAGTAGTCAACAATATTGAGTCATCATTTGAGTCAATTTTTAAATGTTTGCTTGGAGCCATACTGGTTTCAAATGAGAAGTGCGGATACAATCATTAAAAATGAGAATAAACTTTAAAAACCTAAAGGTTGAGGTTATGTTGGTTATATTAATGCAACCGATGATGTTACAGCCTGTTTTGTATAATACCCATTCAATAATTCAGTTTTGTTATCTATTTGTTGATATTTTAAATTCATAGATGAAATAATGGTTTTTAAATATTGATAAGTGCTTTAATGTATGGAGTACTTCATTTAAATAATATCAAAAATGCAAATTTGCATACAATGAAAACACCTAATTTATACAGCTATCTAAAGTATTGTAAACAGTTTTTATACATCAAGTAATACAGTTTTTGAGATGATTTAATTTGAGTTTTATTAAAGTTATTATAACGTTGTATAGGTGAGTTGTTTTCTAGTTCTGGCTTGGAGTTTTATTAGAGTTAATGACATCTCTTTTCTGAAAATTATTTAGTAGTACAATTTGAAGTTGTACAATCATATGTAACGTACAAGACGTTACTTAAGTAAATGTAATTTTAGAATTCCCAAACGTTGATGGATGACAATAAATAATGTCCATTGTGGTTTTATTTGGAGTTTTATAATTATTTTTCCCACGTCCAAAAATGTTATTTTGAGAAGTTTTTAACTATTTGTATTAAAATTCATATTCCACGTGTCAAATGTAACCCTAAAAAAGTTTGTGACGCATTTGATGAATGTTTAAGAGATAAAAATAAAATTCTCCATAATATTTTACAACATTATTGAAATTTTGCGAGATGTAGCACTGTTTTATTAACAGCTAGGTTATATTTTTTACAAATTACTAGTTGTAGATGAGTTTAGATCTAAGAACTCTTATACATCTGTATTATAACTTTAGAAAATCTAGGTGTATTAAAGTTTCATTGTAGTTTTTGTTACTGTTTTAAAACTGAAATAAAATTTTACATACATTTTTGTTTTAAAAGGTCAAAAGAGTTTTTTTGTAGTTATTAAAACTTTCAGGTTTGAAAACTTTCAGGAGCCATGTTTATTATGTATATTGTGAAAGATGTAGCGACCACCTTGGGATTGTAAAAACTTTAAAAGTAATTTTTAAACCACTTTTAATCACTAAATGACCAATACCAGTTCATATTTTCTTGTTTGAAAGCATCCTCAATAGTTTACAATTGTTTTGGAACCGCACAGTATTACATGGATATAGATATATTTTGAAAATAAATATATTTTCTTCAATTTAAACTATTCTTGAAGCACTCTGTTTTTTATAGACCTAGAGCAATTATTATATTCACAAACAGTATATATATACATATATTTTTTATTTATTTATTTAATGTCGGCCTATTTCAGTCACCAAGACCTATTACCGACGCCAGGTAATGAGCTATGCCCAATCTGGAAATTTTGCCGAACCTTTTCTCTGTCGAAGAGTAGGGATCTTTTACTTGCATAAAATTAAACACATAAGGAACTGACTGCTTCACAATCTTTCAAAGTATGATATATCCACTATGTAATCCTCATCACAAATTGCATGGCTTCAATGTATTCGCTGATATACAAGCTGCTAGAGGGTGGGACGAGATCGCCGTGTTTCCCCAGACAATTTACCCATCCAAGTACCAACCGCGATGACCTCATTTCACTGTAAGTATCGAAATACGTATACAGTCCAGGCACCTCTATGCTCCCACACAAACAATGTTTGTTTGCACCTAACTCATAACATCAGATTGCTCATAACGGCTCATTATTATATTATGTATTTATGTATAATGCCTATGTACCTTAAAATATTAAAGATCATAACAATGTTATAACAGTATATAACTCGACAAGTTATAAATATAGAAAAATATCTTTTTTTGTAACTGCATTAACCTCTTTACATAGGATTATACATATGTTGTTGAGACTCTGATTTAAATTTAAAAAAGACTGTTGAGGTTAGTTGCTTAGTGGTGTTATAAACAGTTTTTGAAATGCTACTGCAACACTTCATAACAGTCTTCTATATTCCCTACTTTGTTGTTCTAAACATTTAAAAAAGGTTGATACACCAATGTTTTGATTTTAATAAAGTTTTAGTAAAAGTTACACAGCTTTCGGTAAAGTTTTTTTAATGTTAAGTAAACCATTATGTAACCAGTCTGCGCTACTTGGATTATTCTTGATAAATTGTTATAAAAAATGTTTCACAAACAGTCCTCCAAATCCGGACTTTGGATTGTTTGGTGGGGATTCATTCCTCGAACTCGCTACCATTTGTGATCAACTTGAGGAAGCTCGGCGGAACGCTACCTATACTGGTTCTGGCTACCATATAGGGCTAGAAAACCACATCATTGTAGACGAAGCAGGGAAAGTAACACAACACATCCTCAGCAGTCTTGTCTTTTAGATTACCTCTACACTTGAGGTTGTCCGGAATAGTTTGTGATGGTGTGCGTTTAGTCCTATTATCCTACATAAGTTATCTCTTAACATATGTAGCCAGTTCTTGGTTCTATTGGAACACATGATACAAGTCCATTTTTCTATATTAATGAGAAATACGAAAAATACTGTGGAGAAACTGAACTCAACAGCTATACTTTTTATTTACATCCAATATGTAGAAAAAAATTATGTACTTACCAACTCTGGAATACATTTTTGTAACAAATCTTCCTTTACCTCAATAAGAGGCTTACAACAATAGCTCCTATTTAATTTCATGCATAATCTACATATTTCTTGCTCCCCATGGGTGTCGTCTGTTGACACGTGCAAATTTATCTGCATATAGACCTCTCTTAGATCTAATTTAGACAGGTTTTCAGAGTTGTAGAAAGGAAGAATGAGATTTTCAGCATTCTGACAAGTTGATTTAAAATCAGAACATTTTTTTATACTTCCCATGCAATCTCTACATATAACACGTTCTTCGCTAATGTCAACATTCTGAAATAGACAAAATTATTTACAGTCAAGAACATTCCAATTCACCTAAATATTGTGACAAGTTGAGGCATACATCGCGTCACATTCCTTCACCTCCCTACATCTAAGATCTTTATAAATACCCAAAAAAATATTAAAAATGTTAAATTTCGTTGTTGATAGAAAGGCTAATGAAAGAAAAATTATAGTTTTTAAAACTAAAAAACATGCCCTCACAAGTAGCGCACTAAAAAGGCCATGGCAGGTTAAGATAAGTGTCTGTGCCTTTGCAACCTTTTTGCATGTGGTTAATTCCAGTAATGTATCTTTGCCTAAGATACTAGCACAAAAAGTTTTGACTTCAAAAACTTCGTGATATCTGGGAACAATTTTTTTTCGAAAATCCGAAAAATTTCACATATATTGTAAATCTACTCAAGACAATTTATTAATGATATTTTCAGGAAATCTTCTCACGAAGAAAACAAAAATTGATGCTTATGAATTTTTTGAAAAATATAAATTAAACTTACACGTTAGCAATCACCACCATTTTGTTACTAATTATACACCATATAATAAGCTATAACATATATTTCTCACAAAACTCTTTCGACATAGTCAAATTGGCAAAAATAATGTTACGTGCTTACACGTAAGTAAATAGAAACAAGTAATGTCAAACTTTATAGAAAGAATTTATGGTTAAACAAAAATACAATCAGAACGTAAATTTGGGTCCTACTTTTAAAAATCTAGACGATCACGTAAACTGCCATTTGTGTATTTTTCTATTTCACTCAAAAGAGAGAGATAAATTACGACTAGGGTAGGTAGGTGTTGTTTCAAGATTAAGAAATACCTACCAGTTTCAACTTAAGAACCTCCAGGAGTTCCGTTATATTCTCTCCTATTTCTTCGAAAATTTCATCAGAATCTGTCCTCAAACAAAGTCTGCACAATTGCCCTTCTTCTTTTTTCATTTTGTCACTTTAATGGTGCAAGGCTGCCTAGTATTGCTTTTTTATGAGTTCCTAATCATAGATTTATTTATGTCTATGAATATAATAAGATTAACACAACTCAATCGGAAACGACAAAATAATAATCATTAAATCAATAACCAAAAAATCTTCTTCTTTCTGTGGTCTCTTGTCTCTCATGCATTCTGATACAGTTATCTTTAATTAGAGAGGTTCTACTCCTCAAGTAACCGGCGGTATATCACGAACTGTGATTTAATTTTCACTGATACTAGTTATAAGTTGCCTAGTACAGATAGTTGCGGAATGCGAGAATATATTCGTGTGGAATTTATTTTCAAATTTATATTTAGCCGGGAAAAGTTAATTTTCGAATTTAACTTCGTTAAAGCTAAACAAATCATTCTGCGGCCTCGCCAGCAAAATTAAGCTGTTTGGAAATAAATTTTAAGAAATTCCGCATGAAAATATTCGCATTCCCCAACTGTCTGTACTAAGCTTAACGGTCTTCCTGGTGTTACCGTAAACATGCGGGTTTCTGGTCTCTATTCATGACGAATCCATGGTAAGAACTCTTTCATTCAAGAAGAAGAACATTTTATTTAGAGGTTAATAACGCGTCTGCTGGCTTGTTTGCTTGTTACACTTTACATGTATTGTAGACTATACATAGGTACACCTTCGGGGTTTTGTGATTGTTAAAAAATACCTTTCTATTACTTATCTGTTTTGAAAATGGACCCCCAAGAAAGTATAATATGCAGACTTTGTTTGAAAGTATGTGACAACGTTAAAGCTATAGCAGTAGATATCAAACACGTCTTAGATGTACTGCTTCCAAAAACAGTAAGTATCGAAAATAAAATATCAATTACAAGGGGTGAATCAATTTGGTACAATTCAATGTTGAATAAATATTTTGGTTGTCTGATGTTTTCCGTACATTCTGTTTTAGAATTTAGCTGCGATACAGGAACCCATAGTGTGTATCAACTGTGAAAAAATTCTTATGAAATGTTTTGATTTTAAAAGCATGTGCCTCTGTACACGTAATTATATATTCCCATTTGTCAACAAAGAAGACGTCAAACTGGATTTAATAGACGTGTTTCTGAGCAAAACTGGTACCATTGTTCCTCAGGATCAGGAGATATGTGGATTTTGCATGAGTCCAATAAAGAATAATAGTGCTATACCCCTTGATGTCAAAGAAAAAGATGCTAAGTTGAAGATAATGATAGAACAATGTCTTCCAGAATTGGTAGGTGTAATATTTAATTAAATGTATATGCTTTATTCGATGTAATTTTAAAAATTGTAGTTTTGGATTATTTTCAAATAGCAGAGACAAAAATTTATGCATGGGAGAATGGCCGGTCCAAATTTCAAAAAGAAATATCAGTTTGTTTATTTATAAGTAACCAGAATGAAAAACTGATGTATCTCGGCTACAAATGCAGGTAGATCCTTATTTTTTTTTTAGAAAAAATGTTGGATGTTTCATCTATTTTCATAGTTCGTTTGCAGTTTTTGATATAATAAAAAATGCTCAGTTATTTGAATTTGCGTATAACTATAGTTTTGAAAATTATAAACATAATTCAGAAAAACGGTTTAAATGAAGATAGTTTTTTCTTAATATGTAAAAATTTACATTTTGAAAAAAAAAAATGGCCCTCCTACGAGTCGATGTACTTGAACAATCAGCAATGGAAAGCACACCATATAGGGGATTTCTGCCTCCAGTCAAATTTAATCTAACCCACGTAAAAATGTTCTTTTGAACCCCCTGAACAAATGTTCAAATGCAGCCAGGTCCGAAAAGGTCTTCGCTTTGAGATATGGAGCCCTAAAGATCCTTTCAAATATGTTTTAAAATTGAAAAAAATTAAATTAAAGTTGGCTTTGATTTTATGGAAATTCAGAACTGCATAGTTAATTCTTAAATAACACCATATTTCTTAGTCGTGTTAATGACACCGGGTCTTCAAGGGCTTCGCTTATGATGAAAAATTATTCTCCGAGCTTCCTAGGATTAGAATTGTTCTTTTTTTATGTGAACTTTCAGAGTGTATCATGTTCTTTATTTTAAATGCCCATTAAATGGGCAATTTAATCAGGTCCATTGATTTTTATTTGAACTATGATTATGGAATTTTCCATGGTAATCTTACCTAAACAATTTCGATCTGTAATTCGTGTCCACGTACTCAAAAATGCCAATATTTTAAAAAAAATAACACACTCGTTCTTGGATAGTAGGAAATTCTTTTTCACTGCGAACCGACCTTAAACTGTGAATTCAGCGCGACTTTCTCACTAAGAGTATCCAGGATGAACTGTTTTGTTTTATTGATAATTAGCCGATGAAAATAACGAAAACCCCTATAGTATGTGTTAATACTATTTTCTCAAAAAGTATTTATGATCGTGTTTTATTGGGATGTTATTAGAAGCTTGAGATGATACACAGCTCACTTTTTGTAACCTTAAATAATTTTTTGTAAACGCCATATCCTAAAATGACATTTATTTAACAGTTTCAATGAATCAAAACAATGTCATTAATGACAAGTGAAAAATAAATAAAAAAGTGCGAAACTCGATGCGAAATAAAACTTAATATTTCGTTGTTTTACTATTGATTTCTATGGAAACATCAATAGAATTTAGTCATTACGAAAAGGTAACTTTGGGCGCTTCACGCGATTTCGGATTTGGAATGATATTTTGGGCTCCATATCTCAAAAGGAAGACCTTTTCGGACCTGGCCGCATTTGAACATTTGTTCAGGGGGTTCAAAAGAACATTTTTACATGGGTTAGATTAAATTTTACTGGAGGCAGAAATCCCCTATATGGTGTGCGGGGTCCTTTCGAAATTATTAGTTTTTAGTCATTTGAATAAATATTTTGCATCAAATTTGACAAGAAGGTTTAGTTCGATAAAGGGCATAGTTTCACCAACTTTCGCTAAAATTGATGAATTATTACGTTATTTCTCTTAAATTGTCAATGAAAGGCAATTTTTGTTACCAGCCTGGCCACGTTAAGTGCAATAATTTGTAATCCAGCTCTTGGCGTAGCATCAGTCTAGAGAATAGCTGTTGGTTGCAGTCTGATTTTTATTCCTTATAAATTTAAGGAAATGTATAGAGTGTAACAATAAAGAGGCTACTCCCCCTTATCTCCACACACAAAAAAAGTGCGAGATGACTAGTCACTGTTGCATAGAGCTGGGTGTAGGTTTGTAAAGAAATTAGTTGTTTTTGCCATGCGCCACCCTCCCTTATTTATTTGCTGGTAAATCCCCAGGGAAAGAAAAGGGGAACTTTAAGAAAGACAGTAGCTCAAAAAAATATAAGTATATAAATTTTATTATATTAAATCGGGTTAGTGTGGGTTATTTATTTATTTACAACTTTAAAGCACAGATGAATTTAATCTAATTAATCTGCAAAGATTCCTAAGGGCTAAATATCTATGATAAACAATTGCGCAAAATTTTACAAGATGTGTCGCATGGTTGTTGTTCTTATCCTAATGCTTCAAGAAATCTGTGAACCACTTTATGTTGAAGTCCAAAAAAAAAAAAAAATAGTGACTGATAAATACTTTAATAAGGTAAAGCTGTTGCTCTCCAGAGCTATCGAATATCATTGGGCCGTCTGCATATACTGCATTTCAGTCCACAGGTGTCTGTCTACGGCTCCGGGTGATTTCACCCTCGGGCAAGTAAATCGATGGCGTACAGGACTAAGATGATTAGCTACATCGGCTTTTAACTCTAAGTAGCAAAAGAAGAAAAAGGCCCCAAAGTCGAAGTACTTTTTGGCTTTGGATATATATAACCATTTAAATTTCTAAACATGGATTTCAAACTTCATATCTCAAAATCTCTAATCTCAGCGTCCCTATAAAAAAACCTATGTTAAACCAAAATACGACTGAATATGTACCTATATGTGGAGAGCAAGTTAAAAGGGAAAATTACAATAAGAAAATATGTTAATACTTGATGTTATTAGGTTTTACTCTTCACCAGCTTGCATGTCGTCCACCGAAGCTGTGACCAACATGGTTCTCTCACCACCAATTATTTCCTGTCGGTTTAATCGAAAAAACTCTTTCATGCATGCCTACTAACTATGCCATGTCAAGGCTACTGCTACTTCACTTGTGATTGACATCGGCCTCTAGATGAAGCCTACCATTTTTGTTGCATGTTGTGGTTTCACCTTGCACTGATGAGAGCCAGCACTTCGAAACTGCAATCTGCAAGTGGTGTGGAGTGGCTTTTAGCGTTTTGTGTGGCAATACATGTTAAGTTTGCCTTTATGTTTTAGAATTTTTAAAAAATAGTAGTACAAAGCTTTATTGGAAATTCCAATTGGCTAACGACCTAAGTCTTCCAGCCTGTGTACATTATATTATATTTACAATACTTATTAATTTAAAAAAAATATAACACATCTTATGTTTATAAGGTTTTTACAAACACAAAAAAAAAAAAAACTAGTAATGATATATAATATTATGAGTGTATTTTATACTATTGTTGATTACGTAATAACACAAGGGATTCGTAGATTGTTTGGGTAGGGAATACTCTTTTGGGTGGGATGTTGGGATTTGTTGGGTAAATTAAAGGATTTATTAATTCGATGTTAGATAAATTGCTGGAGAATTTTTTTGAGAGTCTTTGGAATCTGGAGGGTATAGGTTCAATTTTGGTTTTTTGGTAAAGAAGGTTATTAGAGGGATTGTGCAATGGATTGTTGGGGTGCCTAATTTTCGTGATCTTCCTCAGACTACTTCTTTCCCCTACTTCGATGTTATTTAAGGCTGGCTTTCGACAATTTCCAAACAGAATGAAACCATATTCCAGTATGGGTCGGCAAATCATTTTGTATATGTTACATGCCATTGACGTATTCATTCCTTCATTTCTATATGTAAGGGATCCTAAAGTGTTTAGTTCTTAATACAACACTTTGTTTACACCATTTTGTGTGAGACTTAAAGTTTAGCTTGCTGTCAATATTGATACCTAGGTACTTGCAAGATTGAGAAGGTCGGAGTGTCTGTTGAAGTAGATTAATTGATGGAGAATTATCTGTAATTCTATGGTTAAATATAATCAGATGAGATTTATTTGGATTTGGAATAGTGCGCCATTTCTTCATCCAGAATATTGTATTATCTGAGAGTTGTTGAAGTTTTTCAATGGTTTCTCTCAAAGATTTCCCATGGGAGACCAGGCAATTATCATCAGCAAATTGTAGCATATATGCATTATGGTCAACATTCCGTGGATGTTCCAGATTGTAATTATATATGTCATAGCAGAAAATATTGTAGAGTAGTGGAGAAAGGGGAGAACCCTGTGGTAAACCTTGTTTAGGAGTAAATGGAGTGGACAATTTGTTTTTAACTTGGACTTGAAGAGATCGGTTTGAGAGATACTGTTTTAAAATCCATATGATATAGTCTGGGCACCGAATTTGATGTAATTTATACAGAAGTCCGTGGTGCCAAACACTATCGAAGGCTTTGTTTATATCAAGAAAGATGGCAGCCGACTTGTTTCCTAGTTTATTGTTGGTTTGGACATTATTGGTTAATACTATTAGGGGGTGTATTGTGGATGATCCATGTCTGAGGCCAAACTGATAGTTGGGTATGTAATTACCAACAGATGCTTCTATTCTTTTTTTAATGATCTTTTCAAAGTTTTTCCCGATTACTGGTAACAAGGTAATGGGTCGGTAGTTGGCTACATTAGAGTGATCAAGATTTTTCTTTGGTATTGTAATCATTCTGGAGGAAAAAATGAGTTCAGTAAGCAGTAGTTGTATATTCGCATTATTTCTTCGTGTATATCTGCGTCTAGCTTTTTTAATATACCGTATGATATATTGTCATATCCGGGTGTAGTGTTCTTTTTTGTTACGGTTGCAGCATAGTACTCATCTGCATCTATCGGAGGAATATCTTCAAAATGCCTTTCTTCGAAATATAAGCTGTACCAATCATCAACTTCATTCTGGTGATTTGCGTCAAAGTTGATATTTTCACTAAATTGGTACGATTTTTTAAAATGATTTGCAAATGTGTCTGCAATTTCCTGATCTGCTATTAATGTTTTATTATTTTCTATTAGAAACTGACTATTATTATGTTTACGATATTTTGATAGTTTTTTTATTTGGTTCCAGTACTTTTTTCCTTTTGACACATTTATTTCATGACACACTTCTAAGTATTGGGAAGATCTGTATTGTAGTATCAGTTTGTGGATGTCTTTGTTAAGGTCATTAAATTTTCTCTTTAGAACTGGTTCATTATTGTTTTTGATTTCACGGTATAGTTGTTTCTTAATCTTGATTAATTTAATTATGAATGGCGGTAGTCTATGTGAGAAGTATTTTTTTGTGAATTTTGGTGTTTTCACTGACAGTTTGATTAAGTTTCTCCAGAAAGAATGTAATGTATTGAGGGGATATTGGAGTTACATGATTTATATATTGTAACATTTGTGCATTTACACGTTCCGTATTACACTTGTTAAAATTATATTTTATTTCCTCATCATAGTCCATAGGAGGCTGGTCAAGGTTGAGACAGAATTCTATGGCTAAATGATCAGAGCACAGGTCTGGAATTAGGTGAACGTCGGAAATATTTTGCCTAATATTTTTTGTACAGAAAAACAAGTCGGGAGTGGAATTTTCATTGTTTGCCATAATGAATGTTGGTGGAGTTGATATTTGCACAAAGTCTGAATTATTTAGAAAATGCTGTATTTGTTTTTTCTTTCTATTGTTGACGTTGAAGTCACCAATTATAATGGCATATTCATATTGTGAGGCTTTCACAAACAAATTGTCTTCAATAGTTGCACTATTTGGATGGATATAAGTTAAAAATATGTGAATTTTGTTATTCTTGAAGGGCATTGTGCAGTGTATGGTTTCGTTTAATGGGTTATTTAAATGGAGTGGATTTGCTTTTCCCATTTTGAGATGTTTATCACTTTGAATTAAACTACCTCCTCTTATATTTGTGTTCACAACGTTACCATTTTTTTGAATTGTAATCCAGTTCTTATAATTAGTCGATGTACTTATTGCAGTTTTGGTTTCCACAAACATGTTGCATTTGATATCGTTATGTTCTGCATAGTAATTTATCAAATGTTTTTTAGAGTTGTAATTTTAAAAAATATTTGTTTAAACATGAAGGAATCGACGTCGATTCCCAAATAAAGTTACAATTGTTGTTTAGAACATTTTAATCTGAATGTTAGTGTAGTACTGAGGTTTACAAAATCGTTACTGTTACTTATCAGTTTACAAATGATGTGTCAGCCAAAAATTAAACAAAGTAAATGCAAGATAGCAAATCATACATAGTTATTGCACTTAACGTGGTGGGGCTTGTAATTTGTAATACAGCGCTTGGCGGGGCATTAGTCCGAAGAATGGTTGCAGTCTGGCCATATTTCGTTCCATATACAGTGTGATTTAAGATGAAGAGACACTTATAACTTTTTTATTTTATTTCCGATTTGAACCAAATTTTACTGAAGAGAATAAATTAGTGCTTATAGGCAAAAAAATATTTGTTTTCTACAAATTCAAAAGCACCTAGTAGAATTTGTATGAGGCGAATGTTTTTTTGTCCATAAGCAGATACTAACCTGTTCTATACTTCAGTCAAATTGGGTTCAATAAATTGGAAAAAAAAATTGAAAACTATAATAGGGTCTTCATCTTAAGTGTGTCACACTGTAGATGAACTTAAATTTTCATAATTAGTAGAGTTCCTTGTCTGATGAAGTTTCCATTGCACTGATCTGCCAGTGCCGACTTTGAAGCTCATTTTCTTGAAGGGGCCTGATATTTTGAAAATTTTGTGAGCGTCATTAGAAATGCTCTAATTTTTTGAGTCAGCTCCAAAAATGCATAATCGTATCTCATTTAAGATCACGAAATCTGTTTTGAAAAACAGCATTTTTCGAATAAGCAATTCGAAAAATGCTGTTTTTCGGGTATGAAAAATTAGATTTTGCAAAATGAGACCCTACTGAAAAAAGTTGGCAAAGCCCATTTTTGATGGTCATAATTCGTCACTGGAAAGACGAAGAGGCGTATCTATAATGTATATTTATGTGAGATACGCCTCTTCGTCTTTCCAGTGACGAATTATACTCTACAAGATGGTGTAGTTTAGGTAAACCTCAATTTAAGAAGACTTCATCATCTAAGGCACATTTATTCTGCTGTTAGTGAAATTGGAGAAATTAAACTAATTGTAGTCCGAGAGTAAGAACAATTAAGATGAGAAAAGAGTAATTTTTCGTTATTTAATTTCATAAAAACAAGGTCAGCCTAGTTCAATCAGTTGCCGTTTGACAGCTAAGGAATTTGGGTTTGTTTTCCTAAGGTCTCTGATCTGTGACATTACGTGCACATGACCTATTGTTTTTATTTCTATGTAATCTTGCCTATCGCGACACTTTTTTGTTCTTTTATTTGAACATCTGTTATGAAATAGTTTATATACTTAACTTTATTTGTCATTGATTTCCTACAGAAACAACAGAGCACGTTTCAACTTTCACATTGATCTTACACCATCTTGATATATTTGGACAAGGATTTAATTTTCAACATTTGATTTTTTTATTGTCAGGATTTAAGTATCATCAAGAAACCCGTAATCTGTGTGCCTTGCCGTGGCTCCCTGGAGAGCTGTTTTCATTTTGTGACTAACTGTTTCATTGTCGAAGGAAGGATTGAGAAATATTGTGAAACCCTAGGTACAAATGGTAAGGAGCAAGTGCAGCTAAGCAGTTTATTACAGTTTGAAATGAGAAATGTAACAACAAGTGAGGTACATAGTAACTCTGTTAATATAATCAAAGTAGAAAAACAATTCTGTGAGGAAAGAGGAAATACTAATGAAAGTATAATTGGTAAAGGAGATGATATATTAAAATCAGAACAAACATTCTTTGACTATAGCAAAAATGCTAATCAGGAGGTGAACCATAAAAACAAACATATTATGGACACAGATAATCTGAAATTTAAAAATGAAGAACGGTTTTCACCAATAAATATGTTGACCCAAAAAGAAGAGAGTGACAAGCTTGATGCGAATGAAACAGAAGAATCATTTTGCGGGGAAAACAAAATTAAAGAGGAGGCCATTGAAGTGGAGGACCAAAAATGTTTACTTAATGAAGAAATCGAAATAAAAACTGATGAAGCCGATTTTAACAGGTAACGGTTTTTTTTTTAATTATTGTAATATTAGTTTTTTTTTTAGTGGTTTAATTCAAAACTTTATGAGAAATTTCAATGGGATCATACGGCATATTTTTTCATTTTAAATTATGAAATTTCGTAAAAAAATAACACACCCGTACTTTTTTTATTTTCTCATATTACATTGTTTAACATAGGGAAAAAAATACTTAAAATCAACTTTAAGTATATTTTTGAAACTGTTCTGTTATTCACCCTTGAGGTCCCGGGGACAGGTAATAACAAATAAAGTTTCACAGTAATAACTAATATGTATTTTAAGGCTTAACTTTCACAAAATTTACAAGCACATGTTTTCATATTCCACACCGGCTCACCTCTCTGCCCAGAGGGCGCCAGTTTCCCTGTACATAGAATCATCGCACATCGATATTGGATTACATATAAATCCCGACATATAATTGCCAACGGAACAGAAACTTTATGTACACACTTTTTACTTGTTACTCATGATCTGTTCAGAGTTTTTTGTGTTTTCTGATCATTTTATATATTTTTATATACCTGTATTTTCATTTTAACAATCAAGGGCAGTCGTAGAAAAATATTTTTGTGGAAATCTTGAATAATCGTCTTTATCTACACAATTTCTGCATGTTTTATAGTAATAGTCTGTTCAATGATATTTGATTTTCTCATATGTTTATATATTTTTAAATACCTGCATTCCTACTTTAATAATTAAGTGCCCCCGAAGTTGAATATTTGTGTGGAAATTTTGAATCATCGGCTTTGTGTATGCAATTTTTACATGTTTTTTTAAAAATGATCAGCTCAGAGTTCTTTAATTCTCTTGTCTGTTTTTATATTTTCAAATACTTGCTTCCTAGCTTTAGAATTCAAGGGCCGCCGAAGTTGAATATTTTTATGGAAATCTTGAATTATCAGTTTATCAGAGTACATACTTTCTACTTGTTTTTAAACATCATCTGTTCAGAGCCCTTTGATTCTCTCTCCCGTTGGCATGGGGCAGGTATGTGCATTTGGAAGTTTGTAGGTTTTTGTTTTCTCTTTCTTTCTACCTTTGTAACGAATGAATCGATTTAGATTCGGATTATACCATACGATTCAATATTTCTACAGAAAGGTTTATAGGTGACCCGAGCGCGATCAAATTGATTTGGTCACTTCAAGCAAGAATATGGAATAAGAAAATCATATTTGCTCGATTTCTCTCATATGAAAAAATTTTTTGACGAATTTTTTTTCCAAAATGGAGCTTTCTAATGAGGCATTATCTAAATTTCCCCAGAACTGCTGGAATTCGGGATTTACTCTTCATTGTATTAAAAATATTATCTAAAACAGATGGAAAACAGTGACATTAAATAAAGTATTTTTCCTCTTTTCAACCATATATTAAATGCCATATTTATTCATTAGAAGTAGGTAGTTAAAAAAAAACATTTTTAAAACCAGTGGACAATTTTTTTTAACTAATAAAAGAAATGGAAAGTTCAATAAATTGCTTCAATCTTTACTATGATAAAATTTGTTAACGCAATTAAGAAAAATAAAGTAAATTCAGATAACAAAAACAAAACAATAATGAAGAAGGCAACATGGAACGATTATAAAAACAGTAATCGCAGTTGTACTCATGTATAGATGTATAGATTAGAAATGTGCATTAGTCCACTAAGTTTTTAGTAATTATTGGAATTGACCAACTAAATTAGTCATGACTAATTTAGTAATTAATCATCAATTATGAATTAATCTTTACATTTACATTTTTACTCACAACCAATATAAATGACTATATTGATTACTCATAATGCTATCACACGAAGTACGTCGTATAAGTTGTGCAGAATGAAACAAGTAGTTGTTATGGTTTTGTTTTACTTCAAGTTTTGCTAGCACAACAAAATTCAAGTCGTAACTGTGATAAATACTCTAACTAATTAATGACGTATAAACTAGAGAGTAAAAGTTTATTTCATTCATTAAGCATATGCATTATAATCTGTAAATAACTGTTCATGTTTTCATGAAATTTTATCTGACCAAAACAGCATTTTAACCATGGACCTCACCCGCCTTTCATGTGATATTTTATAATGTTTTGATGACATCGCGCGCTTTATGGATGGCTGCTTGAATCCACTTTTGGCAATTTGTCTAGTACAATTTTCTCAAAACCTCACAAAATTCTAAAAAACGGGCCAAGGGTAGTCAAGACAAACAAACACACATCAGGCCAACTGGTGTTTGCATGCTGTAATGTTGTTACAAAAGAATTTTATAATATTAATTTTGATTGTACAAGGTAATAAAAATAGTACAATGTGAATATATATATGCGATGACACATCTTCTAGAGCCTGGGAGACAAACAAATATCGGAAAATAACTTCGGATCGACTCGTGCTCGATATTTAAAAATGAAAGCACATACGTCACCACAGGGTATTTCAAACTATAAATGTTAAAATAAAATACTAATAAGAGATAAACCAAAATTTTGTCACTTTGTTTATTAATTGGAACCTCTAAACTGTTGACAACATGCATAAGAATATCACCATTTATACTTATTAACCCTATTGGCTAGAGATCTAAGTCTTCCTGCCTATGTATATTTACATTATATTTACAATACTGTTCCAAAACTAATATAATTATCTTATGTTCATATTGTGTTTACAAAACAGAAAGACGATAGTAATAAATGATAACAGTAAATAATTAATTATTGGAATATGTTTTAAATTATTGTTGAATATGAGAAATTCGTAGATTGTTTTGGTAGAGAATATTCTTTTGGGTGGAATGTTGGGATTGGTTGGAAAAATTAAAGGATTTATTAATTCAATATAAGATGAATTGCTGGGAAATTTTTTTGAGTATTTGGAATCGGGAGAGTATAGAATCAATTTTGGATTTTTGATAGAGACGGTTATTAAAGGTAAGCCTAGTTCAATCAGTTGCCAAGGCATTATTGGGATGCCTAATTTGATGATTTTTCACAGGTTACTTCTTTCCCCCACTTCAGTGTTACTCAAGGCTGGCTTTCGACAATTCAAAAATAGAATGAAATCGTTACATATATTGCACTCTATTCACTAGGGTGGTCCAAAAATGACTTAATTTTTTATAGGTCTCGATCACCCCAATTTGTTTCCAAATCGGAAAAAAGTAACTACGAATTTCTTTATTTTTCAAAATTTTGATTTTAAATGGTGCATATGGAGACAGGAAGTTTCCCATTTAAATTGCATGGGGAAAAATAACTTTTTGGGATTTTTTCAATAATTGTTCAGGGGTAGGGAAAATCTTGCATTAAACTTATAGGACTTGGAGAGGATTATCCAACGAAGAATTTGATGTATATACCCAAACAGCACGTCCAATTGTAATTACGTCTCTAAAAGATATACACATGAGAAACAAAATATGTTAAGGTGGATCTAATTGTTAAACCAGTACTGACGTACACATATGAGATACACTTATGTTTGTATTGACAGAATTATGTGATACAATGTTTAATAATTGTATACCATATGCACTCAAGATTCTAAACATTTTTATATAACGTAAAGAAGGATCATTAGAATGTTGAAATTTGACGTCCTTAGAAGATGCCTACATGGTTTAAGTCATATGTATGTGTGATGCTTTATATAATACTTGTGCCTACTGCATACACCACATAAAAGTGCGATATATACACATGATAGAAATAACTATATATACACTTTTTAGTTGTGTCTTGTCGTGTCTACATTCGACTATTCGAGCATGGAATAGTGTGCGCGCGCATAGCGTCAGCGTGAGCATACCGGCCATGTGTATCTCATGTGTCCTCTTTCCTCTATAAGAGTGATCATAGCCACACATATAGCAGGCATTTTTGTTTTTTAACAATATCCAAAATAATTTATATTAGAAAGAGTTTGCAAAGATTCGGCAGTTTTAAAGATATCGAGTTCTTTTAATAATAAAATTAGATTAAAATACATTAAAAAGTAAAATCTAGCCGTTGTGTGTTCTACTATAAAGTCTTTAAGCAAGTATTGAAACAGAAGTCAGTGGTTGAGTGAGTTAAGCATTAAGCGGCGAGTCAAGGGATCCGCGGTTCGATTCGTGCTCACTCGTCTTTTTTTTTTGTTAAAATAATTGCGAAAATACTTTTAGTTGTTTTTTTCAAGGTAATAATTGCTTATAAAACCGATGTAGGAATATACTTCTTTTCAATTTTAGGTCTGTTTTAGACCATTAAATATTCTATTTATGTTGTAGATGATATATTATACCTGACCGTTTTTTCTCAAACACGTTTCCCAGGTTTGTATAAGTACTTCAACTTAAAACTTAAATTCTTAAAATAGTTTTGACTCCTGACTTCCCCCCCTCCGCTCATCAAATTTGAGATGAGGAAATTTTTTTTTCGGATTTCTCCCTCTCTGCTCTTCAATTTCGAGATCTGGGCAAAACATTTTTTTTTAACGAACCGCCACTGAATTAATGTAATAATTACGTTGTTCAACAACTACTCGTACTTCTTAGGTGACACTGGTGACAGTTTAATTGAATTAAATAAGTTCTTCTTAATAATTATAAATAAATAAAAATACTCGAAAAATTCAGATTTTGGGAACACGTATAAAAATAGAAAAAAAAAAGATAACCTGAAAGATTTTCATATATTTTAAATAAGGCTAGAAATTCAATCACATAATAAAGACTTGATACACATCACCATAAACACTGCTTTTAGCATCCGAAATAATGGTCACTAAGATAGCTCAGTTGGTAGAAGCGTCAGTACTGTAATGCGGATAACGCAATAGACAAAGGTAAGTAAAAATGAATTTAATAACTTAATAAACATTATAATTTGCAGGCAACCCTTGTGAGAAAAAATTGGAGTGATGGTAAACAATATTAGATATGTTAATGTAAATAAAATATACGGATGGCTAACAAACAAATTCATAGGGCAAAACGTATTTATGCATTAATTACTTTATTTTTATCAAGTAGACTTACTAACTAGTATGTAGTTTTATATGTTCCTATTACTAAAAACCTGTGGGGGGATTACCAAATATAACCTGAAAAAGACGTCAAATTAACGTCTAGCATAAGACGTCATTCGTCTGAGACATTGGGAAGTCAATCACTGTGCATCCGATAACACACTGTGGATCAAATTATTTGTGTATATTGTAAATTGTATACTGTGGCTACATTGTGAGGCGGACGTTTAACCTTTGTGCATACGTGTGTGCTTACAATGTGTAAACGTAGCACATTTACATCGTAGAATTGTGTAACCTTGTGTCTGCATCTAGATTCATCATCTCAATGGTAACACATCGTAATCATTATTTGGTGTGCTGTATGGGTATATATGGGTTTGTCGCCCTTAACACACCTCCACGGTGCCCCGAAACCTACCCAAAGAATTTACATTTATTGATTTAAGGGTAGGTTTCGGGGCACCGTGGAGGCATGTAAGGGGCGACAAACCCATATTCTTCGTTGCATAGCCCTCTCCAAGTTCTATAAGTTTGATGCAATATTTTCCCTAACCCTAAACAATTATTCAGAAGGTCCCAAAAAGTGATTTTTCCCATGCAATTTAAATGGGAAACTTCAGGACTACATAGGCACCATTTAAAATAAAAATTTTCAAAAATAAAAAAATACGTACTTAGTTTTTTCGGATTTGGAAACAAATTGGGGGAATCGAGACCCTCTATAAGAAATTAAGTCATTTTTGGATCACCCTACTGTTCACATATGTTTGTACGTTCATTTTACTTCCAAATTTTTATTTATTTTTTTTTTTGTTCAAATAGGCTTAGAATGTTATGAAACTCGAGATTTTAAGTTTGAGCAAAAAGAAAATTCTGTCTGTCTGTAGCTTTTTTTGTGCGCATGACTACTCTGGACCTGTTTATGATATTGATGTGAAAGGATCTACCATGGTAACCATATGAATTGTGCCCCCGGAACCGAATATAACAACTACTATTATGTTTAATAGGTTATCCATTTATACTGTTATTTATATAGATTTTACTCATCTATCTCATACCATTACTGAGTAATATAGAAAAATATATATTTTAAGATGTAGTTTTTAAACTTTTTTTCTCTGAATCTAATAAAGATAGTGATAAATCAAAAATGTAATTGTAGGGAGTATTATGTAGATAATTAAACATATTTTTCAAATTGTATCGCTTAACAGTTCAAAGGTTATTTTTTGTAGGGTTTCATCATAGTGAAAACCTTAGAAAAACTCTTAAGTATTGCTATACATATGTAGATAAACTGGTAAAAGTTTTATCAAAATCAGACTGCTGCAACATAGTGAAAAAGTATATAAATATTCAGTTGGTCCCCAGTTTCACCCACCCTAGAGGTTATAAATATTCGATGCAAATAATAAATACTAGCTTTTTTATATTTTTATTAATCATCGTCACTATCATGATATATTACAACAGATATTTATTATGCCCTGGCCTACCCACACATTTCATTAAATATACTTAGTTGGGGATGTGGAAGAGACAAAAGTAGAGTGTTTATTCTACAAAAAAGAATAATACGTTTAATTTTCAATATAAATTTTAGAGATACCTGTAGGGTAATTTTCAAACAAAAAAATATTTTAACGGTACCGTGTATATATATATTTAAATGTTTAATGTTTACTAAACTAAATATAAATACTTTTATTCGGTTAACTGACACACATGCGTACGAAACAAGGCGCGGCAATCTATTACGATACCCACCACATAAAACTTCAACGTTCAAACATTCCCCAAAATATAACTGTGTCAATATGTATAATATGTTGCCAAAATACATACGTGAAATAAGTTGCCCAAGGTTATTTAAAAAATCAGTCAAAAACTTTCTACTAGAAAATGCTTTCTATAGCGTTGACGAATTTGTATCCAGATAATTTTAACTTTTCTTTCTTTGTTTTTAATATCTCCTGACTTGATAATATGTTTTCATATTTATTGTTGTATTTTGTTTTTGTATGTTTGTCTTTTTTTTCCATTGTAATATCTGTTTAATATTATATTATTTATTATATGTATGTGTGTATATGTATGTATGTATGTATGCATATGTGTGTGTATGTATGTATATGTGTGTATATGTATGTATGTTATATAAAATTATACGCTTATTACCAAGACTTAGCCATAACAAACCTTCACAGGTATATCATATTACATGATAACGACTTCTCTTATTAATTGCTTATCTTAGAGATATTATGTTTCACCTTTGTTTCTCACATTTTATGATGACTGTCGAATTGCATTTCCTTTGTTCTATATTTTGCTTACTCAGGTTCTGAATGTTATAAATACGACTAAACACGCTTTGTTAAATCAGTTATTAAACTCAGTTAGAATGCAACACTTCTAATTTATTATTCTAATTCCTTCTCCAAGAGCCAACGTTGGCTCCATGTAACTAAATAAAAGTTTTTAAAAAGTCATTCATGTGAACCGTGATCTAACATTGGCGCAGTCGGTAGGATCCGTAAACATCATCAGAACAAAAGCCTAACTGGTAGTGAAGCGTAAGAGAACAAGGAGAACATCTGCAGAAGGTGCCTAACTAGTGCGTGTACATCTACGAGAACAAGGAGACCTTCCTCACTGGTGGTGGCGGATCCCAATCCCTTGACGGACGAAGAACCTACCCATGGAAACGAAACTAACATAAGTCATTATAAGAATCATCTCGTACCATTTTATTATTTTATTATTTTTCGCAACTTATTTACTAAAAATGTATTATACTGCTAATACACTCGGCGCACAAAGCCAGTTCTCTTGTCAAAGTGAATCCATTCCTTTACAAACGCAACGAAACAAGTTCATTTAACTTTAAGTTTATTTATTTTCGTATTATACTGCTAATACGAAACATTGTGTATTATACAGCTAATATACAATCCATTTACGCACACAACGTAACAAGCTAATTTAATTTAAGTTCGTATCATACTGCTGATACGCAACCAATTTTTAATTCAAATAATTTCTAAATACAAAAAGCAAAATGCCAGATAGAGCTCAACCAGAGCCAGTTCAACCAGTGCCACCGGCACCAACCGAACAACAACAACAACAACTACAACAACAACAACCACAACCAGAGCAAATTGAGCCTTACAAGCTCTCTGAGATATTTTCGGTGATACCCGAATTCGATGGCAATGCCATTAATTTACAAACATTCCTCAACTCCTGTCATTGCGCCCAAAGCATGGCAATTGGAGATCAAAAAATTCTTTTGACCGTCCACATAAAAAATAAATTGAAAGGCAAAGCTGCCGAATTAATAAACTCACATAACCCCGGCACCTGGCCAGAAATCAAAGCACTATTGGAAACCCACTTTGGGGATTCCAGAGATCTAACGGCCCTAATTCAGGACCTACAACGAATTCATCAATTACCCGGTGAATCCGCTTTAACATTTGTTTCGCGTTTACAAACGCACAATGCGAAAATGCACGCTGCAGTGCAAAAGCAAAATTTAACCTCGACACAAAGAACCGCACAATCCGACCTCATCGAAACGATGACTTTAAATAACTTACTAACGGGTTTAGAACCAAACTTAGGCCGTATCATACGTGCCAGCAACCCTCCAAATATATTGAAAGCTGTAAGTAGAATTCGTAGAGAGCTACAACTCTCTTATTTCGAGCAACAGAAATTTCCGAAAAATAGTCCGGTCAAAAATCCCGCTTTACAACAAAAACGACCAACTTCAAATTTCCAACAAAAATTCTGTTCATTTTGCAAGCGCAATGGACATGTAATAAACGAATGTCGTACAAGGCAACAGCAACTGTCTATGCCATCGACATCAAATTTCCAGAGACCAAATTATCAAGGAAACCCAAATTTCCAAAATTTCTCTCAAAACAATCAATTTGGTCAGAGGACATTCCCTCAAAACCAACCTAATCAACCTCAAAATAGGCCCTCAGCTATAAGGCCGAATCCAAACTTTAACCAACAAAGACCGTCAGCTATTCAACCTAACCCGAATTTTAACCGCTTTAACCAGCAAAAAGCTCATCATTTAAATTACGAACCTTACGATAATTATGCCGATCAATTTAATCAATACAATGACTATTCACCCGATTATCAAAATGTAAGTGACAGTTATGAAAATTACGATTTAGAAAACGCTCAAAGCTTTTCAGAGAATTATACAGCTAATTCCCCATATGAACAGTACGAGAATTATACTGCTAATTCTCAAACGCCACAGGAGGATTATACTGTTAATCCTCAGGATTTTCGATTAGATCCGGAGTACCCCACGGATACTCCAACACAGCAAACAGACCAATTCGACCAAATAACAAATCAAATACGAACGATGAATCTCAACGACAGTTTCGACCCGTCGCTGAACTTCCCGGAACAAGGGTTCATGTAGAAACGCTATCACACTCATTGTTGACCGTAAATTCAAAAAATCTATACTACATTAAAGACATCACAAACAAATTCAAAATTCTAATCGATACTGGCGCAGGTATCTCTATCTTTAAACCAAAAACAGCGGAAAATTACAAACGGAGATTTTCAGAAAACGTAATTATACAAGGTATAACCGATCAGAAAATTACTATTAGTGAATCTGTTCTTATACCCTTCACTGATAACGACCCACATAAAGTTTACATCTACGACCTAGATATCAATTTTGATGGACTGATAGGAGCTGATTTCCTAGAGCACTATCTTCGGAATGTGGTGGCAGCTGTATATTTGTACGAAATAATATCCTGTTTAAAGAACTGCTAGATCTGAAACAAAAAAGTTTTGAATCAGAAATAGAATGTAGCGCTGTTGAAATAAAGTCACTATATACAAAAATTATCAATGTTTATCGTCCACCTAGCGGAAATTTTGACTCATTTATAGTTATCCTTGAAGACATTTTAACATCTGCTACCAAATCAAGTACATATACCATTGTTTTATGCGGAGATTTCAATCTAGATCTGCAGAATAAAAATGATAATAAAGTAAAATTATTCTTGGACATGCTAGCAACATTTGACCTGAGACCCTCTGTACATGAACCAACTAGGGTAAGTGCAACATCGTCAACTACAATAGACAATATTTTTATAAGTACTCCAGACTACAAAAGCAGAATGATTAAAAACGGACTGTCAGATCATTTTGGTATAAGTATACAGATACCTACAGACTGGAAACAAAAAAACGTGAGTAATAAATTTGAGTGTAGAATAATCCAGGACGAGCGACTACCACAATTTAAAGAAAAGATGCGAGAGCTTAACTGGGATCAAATCATTATTGAAGGAAACCCCAATTTAAGTATTTCCAAGTTTTTAGAGCAATTTTTACAGATACTTGATGAAGTATATCCCAAAAAATTATATGACAGAAAAACCGTGAAGAATGTTTGAATGAATGAAGATTTAAGAACGAGGAGCAGAATTAAAAGACAATTGTATGAAGGAATGTTGGAAGGACATGTGCCAGAGGAAGTTTATAAACAATATAAGATGGATTTTAAAAAGAAAATTAGTGAAGCAAAGAAACACTTCCATTCTAACTACATTCTAAATTCGAATAATAAGGTCAAAGCAACATGGGAATTAGTGAAAGACATTACAGGAAAAAACAAACAGAGTAACAATTTTGACATAGAAAACATAAGACAGAGTGATAATAAAAAAAGTAAAAAAGAAATTCTAAATGAAATAAACAACTACTACATCAATGTATGTGTCAATGTCAATAAAAATCCCAATAACAATTTAAAGCATGTATTCAGAAATAAATGTTCAATGGTTTTGTACGAAACAACGCCTGTTGAAATATACAACATAATTCACTCCTTAAAAGATACATCAGCTGTTGGAGTTGATGAGGTGCCTACAAAGTTATTGAAATATTGTGCCGAAGAACTATGTCAACCTATATCACAGATAATCAACATGTGCTTCAGTGTAGGTATATTTCCTGACGATTTGAAAAGAACAATTATCAAACCAGTGCATAAAAAAGGTAATAAGAACGACATCACTAACTATCGACCTATAGCTCTCATTTCTATAATTGCCAAAATATTTGAGAAAGCTCTACTAAACCGCATCGTAGACTTCACAGAACAATATAATATAATATCAGACATGCAAAGTGCTTACTTAAAAGGGAGATCAACGGTTAGATCAATATATATAGGAATTTGCGAAATTTTAGATGCAATCAGCAGTAAAGATAAAGTTGCTGGTCTTTTCCTGGACCTATCAAAAGCGTTCGATAGCGTAGATCATCATAGTCTTCTAGAAAAATTAAAAATTATGGGTTTTCGAGGGAATATACACAATATCCTAATGTCGTATTTGGAGAACAGAAAGCAGTGTATTGTAGCGATGGATGATGGAAAATACGTTAGTTCAGACTGGAAGTTGGTCAAAAAAGGTGTCCCTCAAGGGTCTATCTTGGGCCCAATTTTGTTTCTGCTCTACATAAACGATCTACCAAAAATTGTTAAACATCTTGTTAATTTATTTGCTGATGATAATTCATTAGTTATCAGAGCGGAAACTAATGAGGAGTTAGAAACTGAGATTTCAATGTCAATTGATATTCTAAATGACTGGTACACTACAAATAATCTACAGCTAAATATAGACAAGACTTATCTGCTAAAATTCAGCCTAAGAAAGGAGCCTCCACTAGTTGTGAACTACAACAACGAAGTACTAACATCAACTGATTGTACAAAATTTTTAGGAATTGTGATTGATTCACAGTTAAATTGGAAGCATCACATAGAGTATCTTGCCACAAAAATCAGTTCATTTACGTATGCATTACGAACTATATCAAGATCTGTAAGTGAAGAAGCAGCTATAACTTCTTATTATGCTTACATTAAGTCCAGAATAACATATGGAATTATATTCTGGGGAAATTCTGTTGAAGCTGACAGAATCTTCAGATTACAAAAGGCCTGTTTAAGAAGCATTTTCGATCTAAAGAGAAGAGAAACATGCAGTGTGATCTTTAAAGAAAAACATATACTTACTCTTCCATGTGTGTATATATACGAGTGTGCCTGTCTAGTTAAGAGCAATTATAGTGATTTTATTGATAAATACAAAGTGGATCATGCGTATGACACGCGTAATAATATTTTATGTTTGCCAAAGACAACCTCTTCTCATATTCAAAAAAATGTTGAGTCTCAGTTAATAAAAATTTATAATAATTTACCTAATAATTACAAAGACTTACCTGTTAAAAACTTTAAAAGAACGCTTCACAATTTTTTAACCACTAAGGCATTTTACTCGATTTCCGAGTTTTTAAACTATAACTTTTAGTTAATGTATCAATTTGTTTATATGTATGTTTGTTCCTATTTGGTATTACAATTATAACTGTTTGTACTATACTTAATTTGACTTGTTCTACACCTGATTGGTTTTATTATAGAATAAAGATTAAAAAAAAAAAAAAAAAAAAAAAAATTGTATCGTCGACATAAGAAATAAAAAATTAATAACCAATTTCAAAACGGTACCACTTTTCAAAGTAACCGACGATTCGTCGAAACCCGAATACAACAAAATCCAATCAAACCACAACCCTAATCAAAATAAGATCCAAATTGAAGGCCGTACCGAAAAAATTTATAAACTAAAATGTAACCTTAGAAACACTGACGCTATTTTGCAAGCGCAAGAGAATGAAAAAGTCCGTTTACCTAATGCTCTTGTTAAAGTAAACGAAAACGGAGAATTTTTAACAACAATAATCAATGCTAATGTCATCCCGAAGACTGTCGATTTTTCCAATTTAAATTTAGAACCTTTACAAAAATTTAAGTCAATTTTTAACTTAAACACGCAAAACCCCGACCAACAACTAATGACGGACAGATCCTTCGAAATCAGGAACGAATTGCGCTTGGATCATCTAAACGAAGAAGAGGCCGAAATAGTAACGCAGCTTTGTTTAGACTTTCAAGATATTTTCTATTTAGAAGGAGACAATTTGACCTTTACTAATGAAATCAAACACCCTATTGACACCGAAAATTCCCGACCGATATCCACTAAATCGTATCGATATCCTCAGATCCATAAAGAAGAAGTTAAGTCCCAAGTATCGAAAATGTTAAGTCAAGGTATTATTCAACCTTCAATCTCACCTTGGTCCTCTCCTGTCTGGGTAGTTCCCAAAAAACTGGACGCTTCTGGTAAACAGAAATGGCGCGTTGTAGTCGACTACCGCAAACTCAACGAGGTTACAATCGGTGACAAATATCCTCTGCCCAACATTTCCGATCTTTTAGACCAACTTGGCAAATGCCAATATTTCACAACCTTAGACTTGGCTTCTGGTTTCCACCAAATCGAAATTAATCCCGCAGATATTCAAAAGACTGCTTTCACAGTTGAGAACGGTCATTATGAATTCGTGCGAATGCCATTTGGACTCAAAAATGCCCCATCAACTTTTCAAAGAGTTATGGATAACATCCTGTTAGGTATTCAAAACGAACGATGCCTCGTCTACATGGACGATATCATTATTTACTCTCCTACAATTCACGAACACATTTCCCGTCTAACCGAAGTCTTTAAACGCCTTCAAAAAGCCAACCTCAAAATTCAACCAGACAAATGCAAGTTTCTCCACAAGGAAGTCGCTTATTTAGGACACCTAATTACAAAAGACGGCGTAAAACCAAACCCTTCGAAAGTTGACGCTATTTTAAATTTTCCTCAACCGAAAAATCCAAAAGAAATTAAATCATTTCTAGGCTTAGCCGGATATTATAGGCGCTTTATCCCCAATTTCTCCAAGATAACCAAACCCCTAACAAAACTACTACAAAAAGACATACCATTTCTTTTCGACAATGATTGTGTAAATTCTTTTCAAAATTTGAAACAAACATTAACAACAACTCCGATATTAATTTACCCTAATTTTGATGAACCTTTCGTTCTAACCACTGATGCGAGCGCATTTGCCGTCGGCTCGGTGCTGAGCCAGGGGCCCATTGGCAAAGATTTACCCATTGCCTATGCTTCTAGAACCTTGTGCAGTGCAGAAACTAAATATTCAACGATTGAACGCGAGCTTTTATCGATAGTATGGAGTGTAAAGCACTTTAGACCATATCTGTATGGTAGAAAGTTCAAGCTTGTCACCGACCATAGACCACTCACCTGGCTATTCTCTATAAAAGATCCAGGAAGTAGACTTGCCCGTTGGCGACTCAAATTAGAAGAGTACGACTATGAAATAATTTATAAACCCGGTAAAATCAATAAGAACGCGGACGCACTTTCCAGAATCAAAATTAATCATTTTTCCGAATGTTCCAAATTCTATTCAAAAGTTCTAGCCGCGAATGACGAAGAGTCAGACGACGACGAAAACCCAGACGATAACAACGAAATCACTAACGAACAAATTTCCCGAGAATTTGAAACTTTCACCAACCTATATAAAACAACATCTTTAATTGACTATTCGAAAATCAAAGCCTCGAACAAACAACTTTTGTATCGAGAACATAAAGATATTATAACCTTCTTCCAACAAAATAACTTACAAGACCTACATCACAAAATTATTGAGGACATATTCGAAGAAAACCCCGAATTTCATAACGATAAAATCAATATTGTATCGAGCAAAACAGTCAGACGTAGGAGATATTTTATCATTCCCCTACCGTTTGATATCGAATCCGTAATTGAACATTTATTTTTGGTATTATTTAAAAACCAAGATGTTCTAGATCTCTCTAAGACATACTTTGTCGAAAATAACTTAGACCTCCCCATTCTTGAAATCCTATCATTCATTTTTGCGGAACAAGACTTAAAAGTAGTAATTTGTCAAGATATCGTCAGAACTGCCGACGAAGATGAAATTCCAATTATATTGGAGCAAAATCATTTTGGTAAAAATAATCTACACCGTGGAATAAATGAAACGATTCGAAGAATTAGAGAAAAATACACTTGGCAAGGTCTAACTAAAGACGTTGAAAATTGCGAAACTTGCCAAAAGACTAAAGTATGCCGGAAAAACCTTAACAACCCTCTAGTAGTCACAGAAACCCCAAGAACACCATTCGAAAGAATTAATATCGATTTATTTGAATTCCCAACTCGAAATTACGCTTTAATTATTCGCGACGAGTTAACTAAATTTACACAAGCCTATGCAGTCCCGGACAAATCCGCAAAATCCGTCGTAAATACCTTGTTGTTATACTTTCAACATTACGGCACCCCGCTAAGAATCCATTGCGATTACGGTGGCGAATTTGACAACCGTTTGCTCAAAGATCTCTGCACCCTCTACGACATAAAACTGACGTATTCAAGCGTAGGACATCCCCAATCGAACGGATCCATAGAAAGATTTCATGCTACTCTAGCTGAAATGATAAGAATTCATAAAACTGAAAATCCGAACGAACATCCTTTCACAATTTTACCATATGCAGTAATATGCTATAACAATTCAGTAAATAAAACACACGGTTTCACCCCATACGAACTTGTATTTGGACATACGTCCAACAGACCACCTGAAACTTTGTATAACCAAAAATAGTTAATAACCAAATACGTTAGGGATTTAAACAACAGAATATCTCACTACTATAAAATAGCCCGTAGTCGAACGCAAGCTCAAAAGGAGAAAGCGAAAGTTCGCTTTGATAGAAATGTTCCCCAAAAACGACCCGAATACAAAATAGGTGACTTAGTTTACGTAAAAGAATCACAAATCAAAAACAAATTGCAAAACAAATTTAACGGTCCTTTTAAAATAAAAGGAATTTTTCAAAATTCTGCTACCTTATTAAACCTTGAAACGAAACAAGAAACCAAAGTAAATTTTGATAGAATGAAACCATATACTGAAAATTAAATTTATTTTCAGGTTTCTCCTGCTGTTCGGATCAGCACTCTGTCAATACAAAATTATCCCAATCAATAACACCGTTGGTGTATACTACCAAGACACGGACATCGTGGTGACAAATGACAAATGGACTCTACTAGTGCATAAAAACATTTCATCCCTCAAACTAGCTTTTGAAAAAAATCAAAATATCTTAGACAGAATTCTATACACTCTCCGTAATGGTGATCATAAGTCAATTATTTTTACGAGTGAAATTAAAACAGACTTTAACCTTTTAACACAAATATCCAACTCTATAAAAATGAAATTTGACGAAATCTTTTCAGATACAAAAAGATATAAACGAGGAATACTTAACGGTATCGGTACAATATTCAAATCCATAACTGGTAACCTAGATGCTGAAGATGGCCAGTACTATACTAATTGTATAAATAAACTAAATAATGATGAACATCAATTGGAAAACTTAATCAAAAATCAAATTTCAGTTACAACTTCTGTTATTAAAAACTTCAACTCGACTATACAAAAATTACAAATTGACGAGGAAACCTTTAACAAAGATCTCGAAGAAATAGAACACACAATTCAAACAATGACTCAAGCTATCGAGGCTGCTCACATAAAACTAAAATTTTTATACATTTCCGAACAATTAATGGCAAGCTATTTGTATATCGAAGATAATTTAAACGACATTCTAAATTCAATAACATTTGCCAGACTGGGAATCATTCACACGTCAATCATAACCCCTAATCATTTGGTAACAGCATTACAAGAAATTTCACAGAGCTTACGTAGGAACAATTTGCCTCTCCCCATTAAATTATCGGCAGTTGCTAAGTATTTGGATATTATTGAATTACAAGCGTTTCAAATGGATTCTAACTTAGTATTTGTTTTAACAATACCACTTGTTGAACCTCAAAATTATAACACCTATCGCCTATATCCTATCCCGATACTTGATAACAGAACTGGTCTGCATCACATTTTATCTATTTCACAAAAGTATATCGCGAGAGACGATGATTCTTTAATGTACATACCTATACAAAATTTGAAAGAATGCAAACCTCTTTATTTTGGAACCAAACTATGTTCGAACCTGTTTGCCTATCCTATCGACCAAAATGCCATATGTGAAGCCAGAATACTAAAACCGTTGCCGAAACTTCCAGAGAACTGTCAAACTTCCTTCATTATTAGTCAGGGATACAACGTACAAGAACTTGAAGACAACACATGGCTAGTAATTAATTCCGAACCACTCCACATCACCCCAACTGTCCAAAGAGAGAATCCACGACAGAGTTAATCAACAAAAATTCCATCATCAAACTACAACCAGGATGTTACGCCTATGCAGGCATTACTCGAATACAAGCCAGTGCCAAAGACTTCTCCGAAATTAAGGACAATTCACATCCTATCCAAATTCCTTTTGAATGCTGTAATCACATGCCCGACAAAATCGAAATTCCAAAATTAAAACCACTCAAATTAAACAATCTCGACGTAGAAGATCTAGATATTGCAAAAACCAAATTGGACCAATATTCCAAAGACCTGGATGACCTCATAAATGAGCCTTTTGTGACCAAACACGTATCTTGGTTCACGTATTTCATAATCACTCTCATCATCCTGTTAGTTGTACTTTACATAACTTGTAAATGCAGAAGAAGAAGATGTAGAGCATTGCGAATCCAACCCTCAACGGACAACCCTCCTTCACCTCCTTCAGAGCGAAGCAGAGTTTTTACCAAATTCCCTAGATTGATCCCTCCAAGAAAGCGACCCGGTATTAAACCTCAAGAAGAAGAGGACATCGAGTTAACATAGACTTTCATGTGGAGTTTTACCCTTGTCTATTAATTTAGACCATTGTATTTTATTCTTATCACATTTATGTAATGTACTACTTGCTTATTATTATTATCATTTACCAATTTTAACTTTTATGTATTTTATTATTTTGCTTTGTATTCATTCAACATTGTTTCAATTTATTTTGCATTATATTCATTTAACGTTCTAACAATTTTCAAAAGTTGCTGCATAACATCAACTTTTTTATTAAGAGGGAAGTTGTTATATAAAATTATACGCTTATTACCAAGACTTAGCCATAACAAACCTTCACAGGTATATCATATTACATGATAACGACTTCTCTTATTAATTGCTTATCTTAGAGATATTATGTTTCACCTTTGTTTCTCACATTTTATGATGACTGTCGAATTTCATTTCCTTTGTTCTATATTTTGCTTACTCAGGTTCTGAATGTTATAAATACGACTAAACACGCTTTGTTAAATCAGTTATTAAACTCAGTTAGAATGCAACACTTCTAATTTATTATTCTAATTCCTTCTCCAAGAGCCAACGTTGGCTCCATGTAACTAAATAAAAGTTTTTAAAAAGTCATTCATGTGAACCGTGATCTAACATGTATGTATACATGTGTGTATATATGTATATATATATGTGTGTATGTGTATGTATATGTATATTATATATTATGTATACACATTTAAATGACTTGCCATATATACAATATGTATCAGAAATGGTCAATAAAGATTATTATTATTATTATTATTATTATTATTATTATTATTATTATTATTATTACACATTTTTTTCTAGCTTAATTGTTCCAGAGAGATGCCTAGCATGAGATGAATAATATATCACAGCTGCCACTTGTGAACAGCAGTCCACAGTTCTATTTCCATTAAAGACAATCAGAAGTATAGTGCTTAATGCTGGTGTAGCTCTTACCATGGGGAACATAATCGACATAATAAAAACGATAAGTCTTACTTTTGCCATGATTTAACTTCAACTTAAGTATATATGATTAACTTTTTGCATATTGTATTTCAGGACTGTTTTGTTCTGCGATTAATTCAGTCAAATATTGAACAGTCTGAGATAATTGGTAAGAGACGGTAAATAATATTTTCCGTTTGTATTCACTAAGTTAAAAGAAATCTGATAAGTCTGGTGCTAATAGTTTAAGAAACTTCTTTGTCGGTTCCAATGTTGGTTTTCAACTTCATTGCTGAGATTATTTGGTATATTCATCTTTTAATTCAAATATGTATTTAATTACTCCTCACTATTGTTACTTCTTCCTTGTCAAAGAATTGTTTATTTTTTGCATAACATGTTTAATAAACTTTTAGGTTCTCAGATTGATTTGGTTGATGAAATCATTGAATATACAAACAAGGTGAATATACCAAATGATCTCAGTGAAGAAATTGAACACCAGCATTGAAACCAACAAAAAAGTTTTATAAATTGCTACTGGCACCAGATTTTCCTAAACTTAGTGAATGTGAGTTGAAAATATTGTTTACCAACTTTTGCCGATTATTTCAGATTGTTCTATATTTAGCTGATATAATAGCCGAAAAAAACATGAAATACAATATGTGAAAGAATCTGCAAATATACTTAAACTTGAAGTTAAATCACAACACAAAGACTCTAAGGCGTTCTTATTATGTTCCACATGATAAAAGCCACACCAGCTTCAAGCGCTATACTTGTGATTGACTTTAATGGCAATAGATCTGTGGGCTGCTGTTCACATGTCGTGGAAGTTGTGATATATTATTTATCTCTTGCTGGGTATATATCTGGATCAATTAAGCTTGCAGAAATATTGTCAAGAAAAGGCAGTGTATCTATTCCCAAGCAACA